>LR880966.1:43660668-43673854 GCA_904067115.1 Aegilops sharonensis | reverse complement strand
ACCAAACTACAATCTAAAAGTACCCCAGGAATTTTTATTGGTTATGCATCAGGTTCTAATGGTTACCGTTTTTGGGATCCTCAAAGAAAGAAATTGATTGAAAGTGGAGATGCAGTTTTTCTTGATCAGGATACACCTCGCCGTGCTAAACGAGCTAGGGTGGAATTATTAGTAGAACCTGAAGATATCTCTTTACCTGAAACTGAACCTCTAGTTCAGGAAAATAATGATGCTAGTCAGTCTACTAACTCTATTTCGAATAGCATGCCTAGGAGAAGTGGGAGGATTACACAACCACCTGCATATTTAGATGAGTATTTTGTTTTTCTGGGGGAAGTGCACTCTAAAATTCAGAACTTAGAGGAAGAACCAAAATCATTCAAAGCTGCATTGGCAAGTCCTGAATCAAATCTTTGGATGGAAGCCATGCAGGAAGAATTAAACTCTATGAGGAAAAATAATGTTTGGGAATTAGTTGAATTACCAAACAATCGAAAGTCTATTGGTTCTAAATGGATTTTTAAAAGGAAACTGAATGCAACTGGTCAAGTGGATAAATATAAAGCAAGGCTCGTTGCTAAAGGATTTACACAAATGGAAGGAGTTGATTTTGTAGAAACCTTTTCTCCCGTTGCTAAATTTACCTCTATACGGATCATTAGTGCATTAACCGCTTATTATGATCTGGAATTGCATCAAATGGATGTTAAAACAGCATTCTTAAATGGAATGTTGGAAGAAGAAATATACATGAACCAACCTGAAGGTTTTGTGGAAAGGGGGAATGAAGGGAAGGTCTGTAAATTAAACAAGTCCATATATGGTCTTAAACAAGCCTCACGCCAGTGGTATATTCTTTTCGATAATGCAATCACGTCATATGGTTTTTCAATGACGGAAGGCGACCATTGTATCTATTTTAAGATTATGGGAAATAAATTTGTATTGTTATCTCTTTATGTTGATGATATTCTCATTGCTTCAAATGATAAATCTACACTGATGGAAGTTAAAACCTGGTTATCCTCTAAATTTGACATGAAGGATATGGGGGAAGCTTCCTATGTTCTGGGAGTGGAAATACGTAGAGATAGAAGGAAGAGAATGTTGGGTTTGTCTCAAAAGGCATATCTCAATAATGTACTTCAGAGATTCTCTATGGAAAATTGCAAGCCTGTTAAAGTACCTATTCTTAGGGGAACTAAACTTAGTGAGGAAATGTGTGCTAAAACTCCTGAGGAAAGGAAACAAATGAGCAATATTCCTTATTCATCTGCATTGGGTTCTTTAATGTATGCTATGCTATTTACAAGACCTGATATTTGCCATGCCGTGGGTTTGTTGAGTAGATATCAAGTGAACCCTGGACCTAAGCATTGGAAACAGATTAGGAACACTTTGCGTTATGTCAAAGGAACTATGGACTATTTTCTGTGTTTTAATGGACACAATCTTCAGCTGCAGGGGTTTACTGATGCTGATTGGCAAGGGGATCTTGATGACCGGAAATCAACTTCTGGTTATCTGTTTACACTAGCAGGAGGAGCTATTTCTTGGAGTAGCAAGAAGCAAGATTCTGTAGCACTTTCATCTATGGAGGCTGAATATATTGCAGCGTCGGAAGCTGTGAAAGAAGGTGTATGGTTAAAGGGGTTTCTTGCGTCTCTCGTGGTGGTGGAAAGCGCTTCATATCCTGTTACTATTTTCTGTGATATCCAGGCGGCAATCAAGGTCTCAAAGGATCCCAAATTTCATAGCAAAACCAAACATATTGAGGGAAGATATCGCTACATTCGTGACGTCGTTAATAGATTAAAGACAGTTCGTTTAGATTATTTACCTAGTGTGGACATGGTTGCTGATCCACTAACTAAACCTCTTAGTCAGGAAGTATTTTGTAAACATGTTTGCAACATGGGTCTTCGTTTCTGGAATTAGAATGTTTTAGCCAAGTGGGAGATGTAGGAAATACTTATGTGTGGCTTGCAACATTTTACATATATACTACATAGTTCCTGGAATATGTTTACCTTGATATGGAATTTACCGATGCACTTGAATATTGCTTGGAATACATGAATGGAATATAGTTCATGGAAGCCGGTACATATATGCTGGAAACAGTATTTATTAATGCTGGAATATTTATTGTACTAAATGTATATTTGCCCGGGCACAGCATATTATGGAAAGCCAGGTTGTTCGTGGTTTTGGCTCCATGAATTGGTAAAGCCTGTGAATTTGAATTGTAATTCAAATTCAGCGTGCGACTCACACGTACGTGCTTGTGGGACAGTTTGCAGATGAAACTCCTTGATGGTTACTAATGATCGTGGTTGGTTAAGTTAACCTGGAGTCTTCGTTTAAACAGATTTTATCTGGACATTTATCTGCAGTTTATACAGTTTGAAATTAACTGGAATAGCACTATATAAAGGTCCCTAACCCCTAGCCTCAATGGATCATTGTGAGCGGAACCACGGAAAAGGATCGAGGAATAGGGGTTAGACCGTGTGCGTATATTTCTTACATTGGCACCNTTCGTTTAGATTATTTACCTAGTGTGGACATGGTTGCTGATCCACTGACTAAACCTCTTAGTCAGGAAGTATTTTGTAAACATGTTTGCAACATGGGTCTTCGTTTCTGGAATTAGAATGTTTTAGCCAAGTGGGAGATGTAGGAAATACTTATGTGTGGCTTGCAACATTTTACATATATACTACATAGTTCCTGGAATATGTTTACCTTGATATGGAATTTACCGATGCACTTGAATATTGCTTGGAATACATGAATGGAATATAGTTCATGGAAGCCGGTACATATATGCTGGAAACAGTATTTATTAATGCTGGAATATTTATTGTACTAAATGTATATTTGCCCGGGCACAGCATATTATGGAAAGCCAGGTTGTTCGTGGTTTTGGCTCCATGAATTGGTAAAGCCTGTGAATTTGAATTGTAATTCAAATTCAGCGTGCGACTCACACGTACGTGCTTGTGGGACAGTTTGCAGATAAAACTCCTTGATGGTTACTAATGATCGTGGTTGGTTAAGTTAACCTGGAGTCTTTGTTTAAACAGATTTTATCTGGACATTTATCTGCAGTTTATACAGTTTGAAATTAACTGGAATAGCACTATATAAAGGTCCCTAACCCCTAGCCTCAATGGATCATTGTGAGCGGAACCATGGAAAAGGATCGAGGAATAGGGGTTAGACCGTGTGCGTATATTTCTTACACCTAGATCAGTGCACATATGTCGTAGTTGGTACATCGATCTGCTCGAAATAGGAGCTATCGCGCTTGGTCGCTTTCGGCACTAGAGTACCCAAGTTGCCTAGTTGGTAAGACTGATCTTTTTTGTGTTGTTAAGCTCCGTAATTCACAGTCGCATCCAGGACCAAAATATGTTGCTAGATGACCTGCTAATTAATTATTGACGGGAGATTGCACATATGAGCCGAGATTGATTCAGGACAGATCACTTGTGTATAATAAGGCCAATGAGTTCACCTGCGACGCCACATCGCTCTGTCATCTGTTGATCTATGTTTGTCACGGGGGACTTCTTTTTGATCCCCTTGAACGCATCCTCGCATCTACCACCGGCGCCCTTGGCACCCAACACGAGATTCCTTGCGTCGGCATAGTTCCCGCCATCAAAACCGGGGCGAGCGTCGATCTCGAGGTCGTTGGCGGCATCAACATAGGCCCCGAGGCAGATGTTCAGCGCGCCTCCCTCAGGTGTGCCTTGGACATCCTTGGCTAAGTTGTGGATGGCCTCGACGTTGTGGTCAGCAGTGTTAATTGCGATCTGCAGTGCGACGCTGGCAAGGTGGTGCTCGGTGGTGGCGTAGGCGCTCTTTGGGTCGACGTTCAACACTGCCAGGCACAGCAAGGCGTTTGTGGTCTTCTTGCACGTCTTGACGAGGAGGGTGGCGTCGGCATCTATGGCAGGGAAACCAAAGGACAGGGCCGCGAGCACAATAAGAACAATAGCTATGGATCTTGTTGTGTTGGCCATTGCAGTTTTCAGTTTGCACCTGGCTAGGCGTTGTTGTGTTGGTGTAGTTTATGTGACTCTTTCATCTATATATGTAAGACATTCGCAAGGGAAAATCCTTTATGATACGATCCGCCTGAAGGATGGTATATTTATTCCTTTCTCTACATCAAATTTAATAGCAAACTGAATTAATCTAGTGAATCAAATAGTGATTTAGTCACTTAAATGTGCAATACACCAAATCAACAAAATAAATGTACGCTATACTTTCACTGAGTTTAGAAATCCCATCCCAGTACCTTTTCTTTACTAGTCAATGTGTACGTGCAATGCACGTTAATTTGGAAGTATATTAAGTGCATGCAGATATTGAGCAATGTCTTGTGTCGAGGTGTTCTTGTCGGGGGTCGCGTGTTATTATGTGATTAACACTATATTTGGGGAGCTACTGCGGGGACATCTGTCGCTATTCCGGCAAAAGAGGAAAATGGACAGCTATCGCTACGAGCTGTAGATAGGCTTCGTCGTCAGTTGAACCGTTCCTCCCTTCGAGGAGATCGAGCGCGCCAAGTTGGGAGTTGTTAGAGAAAATACAATAAGGTACAGTCAGCAGGCTATAAGGAGTAAAGTAACATTTCTATGCTTACTTGGAGGAGAGAGGATAAGAGAGAGAATGTAAACGGGCTCTCATGCAAGAGTCATCTGCAGCACATGCTCCTAGACACTATGTGAGAGTGAAAGGTGGGTCATGTATTAGGACTTGTAAGTATACTATGTAAAGCTATAAAGCTAATTCATAGATGTGATACTATATTGGAAATAAATAGGATGGTAAACACGGTGATGAAGTACAGTTGTGAAAATAGACAATATTGTTGCAGCTAACGATAAGGTATAAGCTTATTACATATACCGATGGATAAGAAATTCTCTATGATATGATGTAATATATGTTTATATAAAAGAACGATTTAGAATCTAATGTGTAATATTTGTGTCATGCCAAGTGTTTGTAGATGAGCCTTTTCCATACTTCATATACCTGACAGAAAACAAAAACCTAAGAGGGGGAGATAAAATGTCAAATACAGATTGCAATTCTGATGTTGTGATACATATCTCTCTGGTTTGCACCTCTCTGTAGTAAATATGGATTAAATATAGCAAATAAAAATCAGCAGATGTAACTTTGTGGTGATAAATAACAACATTAATTGTCCCCACGATAGATATACATTCATTATCCTCTATAGTGCATAGTATTATAGATTATTATCATAGGTGGTGTCATTTATTGCCATGCATGACACATAGTAGCATCACATTTATTATGTTACGGTATCTACCTATGTTACTATAACCATCTTTCTCTTCTTTAATTGCCTGCCACATAAGCATGTTTGCGAGTCCCAAGTACATGATACTACTTATGTTACCCCCACTATGGCCAGCCTTAGGCGCGGTGGTCGGCCGGGAGAGCAATCGGTCGTGGCGGCGCCCGGCGCGGAAGGGTTAGTGTTGGCTTGACGATAAGAGACGCAACAACTTTGACTTTTCTAGAGCGTTGTTCATGGTCCAAGGGAGAGAGGACGCTCGTGTGCCAAACTTGGTGGGTCCTTAGCAAGTAACTGAAGGTTATGTGGCAGTGGTGGTGTAGTAGTTGGCCCCATATGTAAGTCAATAAAATAATGATGATGTGGCAGGTGAGCTGAGGTGGATAGGTTGCATGTCAAGAGAAATAAGTTAGTGAGGATGAACTATTTAGGTATTATAGATAGCACATACTTATAGCTAATTGTTATACATGCTGCCTATATATAGGGTTGACTATAGATAACATGACACTTTTCTTATAGCCAACGGTTGGTTATACTATTACAAAACAGTAAAACATAGCTAGCTACGGCCTCCCACAGCGATTTCACGTCCTCAACCGTCCGATATAACTACTAATAGTCCAGATTTATGACATGTGCTATGTTGCAGCTCGGTGGACCGGGCCGCTGCTCCACCGAACGAGTACAGAGCATCGTGGTTGATTCGGGTTCCAAACTCCAGACCCGTTAGGTTTTCCATGCCGCCCCTCAAGAAGGACCCCTCTCTCTTGTCTCACGCCGTCTCGCTCGCGAACCCTAGCAGCCGCAACCACGGGGTGATGTCTCATCCTGTTTTCACTGGAAAACGGAGGGCATCGGAGGAGTAGACTGATGGAGGCAGGCAAGCGGTGATGGCTATCAGGGAAAGAAGGTGCTGTGAAAATCATCATGATCAAGGCCATGTCGATGGCCAACGACGATCATGATCAAGGCCACTTCGATGGCCGACGGCGACTGCCCCTTGCCTTGTCCGCCTCTCCTTGTGGCGCGGTCATGTACTCCATCTCTAAAGCGACAGGTGCCATTGAGCGATTTGTGTACGACGTGTCGCCGGAGCCTTTCATCATGTCCGCTTTGTACACGAGGACCATTGGATCAACCGTCATTCAAGAATCGTCCCGTGAATTGTCGTCCACAAAGGAGTTCCGTCGAGTAAGTATTCTCGGCGCCACACCATCTCTCCTTTTGAGCGGGATGGTCTCCAGGTGATGGCCATAATGCTTGTCCTGCAGCAAGCCATGGCCGAACTGCTCATATTTGTAATGGGTTTCCTCCCGATTGTGCTGCTTCATTAACTTTGTTGAGTCCAAGAACTAGCCTGGTTCAATTCGTGATCTAATCAGTCCCAATCTCTGAACTCTTGCTGCAAGATATCATACTAATCTATATAAAATACTACCCAGTTAGCTGAGCCGTAGATTCTTGAGTTATACTTATTTGGTTGCTGATATTTTCAGTGTCCGATGCAGTTTAGAAGCGTAATCTGAATTTGGGTGTTGGTGATCAAGGTATGGACAAAAGCAATGTCATCAACGAAAATTAAGTAAGTTTTGTTCCCAATTCACCAAGTAAGAGTTCAGGTCCCCAATTACCAAGCATTTTCTTCACTTCAGATCTTATAGCTTGACCACTAATGCTTATACTCGAATGTATCTTCCATGTCCACACTAGATGGCATGCTTCAGTATCCAAATATATATATTTTTCTTGAACATCCATAATTCATAATGGTAACCAATTTATAATCTTGATCGTCGATTGAACAGCTGGTGTTCTATCTTAGTGTATGGAGTATTTATATGATGTTAAACTAACGATTGGACACCGTGATGCATTGATTTTTCTTGTTACCATGATGGGAAAGTTGTTAATGATGTGCGTGCTGAGTGATGACTCCCCTAAAACTAGAACAATTGCATCCCCTCTTCTCCACTTGCGTTACATTGTACTTTCCCTTTCCACCAGCCCCTTCTCACCCAACTTTCATCACCACTACATATCAGTCCTAAAATTGTTGAAGGCGCCAAGGCAGTGAAACCTCCACACTTGTGATGTTTTTCTCCTTATCATAAACCTCATTACAATATTTTTCTAGCTATGATTAAGTAAACATACACATAGTTGTATCAATTTTACATACTATGCTTTCGGTATCATGCAGATGCTTTATTGTCTGGAGCGTCATATTTTTTGTATGCTCCATGATAAAATCCACACAAGGCTTATATCACAAGTTGTCCCATAGTTCTGTTCAATTTGTTTTTAATTTCTACCATTTTTTATTAAAATGAACGAGCACAGCAACGCGCGCCTTCGTGTTCTAGTTATCCTTGCTCTTAAGAGCATCTCCAACAGCCGCGCTATACAAGCGCCGCGCCGTAAAAAAGGCAGTTTTAGCGCGCGCGCGACGCGGCGGGCAGCTCCAGCGAACGCGCAAAAACGGCGCGCGCGCCATTTCCAATTCAGCGCGCTGGCCGAAACGCAATCCCGCGCCCGTTATTTGCTGCGCCGGCTCGCGCGCGCGCGACTCTCCCGCGCTCGCCACTGCTCTCTTCTGCGCTCGCTCGCTCCCTCCTCCACTCTCGCGACCGCGCCGCCGCCCCCGTCCGACCGCGCCGCCGCCGCCGGAGAGCTCGGGCATAGCACCTTTCTGAAGGTGACAGCCGCTTTGCGTATGTTGGCATACGGTATCCCGGCCGATCTAGTTGATGATCACTTGGCTATGGGTGAGAGCCAAGCCATCATGTGTGTCAAGCGCTTTGCAGTGGGAATTGTGCAAGTGTTTGGCGAGGAGTATTTGAGATCTCCCACTGCTGAAGACGCCGCAAGGCTATTGGCGATGAACAAATCTCGCGGCTTTCCTGGCATGCTTGGCTCAATAGATTGCATGCANGCCGCGCCTCCCGGCGACCGTTCCAGGCGCTTCCCCGGCCTCCCCGCGCCGCCGCGCTTCCGCCCCACTCCCTCCTAGTCCGGCCGGCCCTCGCGCGCCTCCGACGTCCGAGGAACAGCGCCCGAGGGCTCGCTGCCGCGCCGCGCCGCGCCCGCAAGGTGTTCGACGAAACGCCTACAAGGTATGTATTGCTCCAAACTATGAATTTGGTGCATGTTTTGAATTGTAGTTTTGATAGTATAGTATTGAACATTGTAGATGAGTTCGTCGTATGATTCTTCCGAAGAAGAATTTGATATGGAAGAGGAGGAGGATCTTGCAATGATCATAGCTATGCATATCAATAAAAAACCGAAGCACGGTGGTTCGGTTATGGGTCGGGATAAAATTTGGAGAGATAGGATTGATGCCCATAACAGATTGATGAAGAACTATTTCGTGGAGAATCCCACATACCCGGAGTCGTATTTTCGTCGCCGGTTTAGGATGAGCACAGACTTGTTCAAGCGCATTGCAGAGAAACTAGCGAGCCATGACCGGTTTTTCCAGCAAAGGAGGAATGCCGCCGGAGAGCTCGGGCATAGCACCTTTCTGAAGGTGACAGCCGCTTTGCGTATGTTGGCATACGGTATCCCGGCCGATCTAGTTGATGATCACTTGGCTATGGGTGAGAGCCAAGCCATCATGTGTGTCAAGCGCTTTGCAGTGGGAATTGTGCAAGTGTTTGGCGAGGAGTATTTGAGATCTCCCACTGCTGAAGACGCCGCAAGGCTATTGGCGATGAACAAATCTCGCGGCTTTCCTGGCATGCTTGGCTCAATAGATTGCATGCATTGGAGTTGGAAGAATTGTCCAAAGGCATGGCATGGACAATTCCACGGCCAAAAAAAGGGTTCCACTATAATCCTTGAAGCGGTGGCCGATCAGGAGACTTGGATTTGGCATGCATTCTTTGGAATGTCTGGATCTTTAAATGACATCAATGTTGTCAACCGGTCACCACTGATGAATAAGATTGCGAATGGTGAGTTGCCACCGGTGCAGTTTGTATTGTTGATTTATTTTGTTTGTTTGATGGTTTTTTTCCTATTTTTTGAAATGTATATGTGGTTTGTGCTTGCTGCGCGCGCTGCATTTTTGGGCACTGCTGGAGCGGCGCGCGTGCGCTGCATTATAGCGCGGCTGTTGGAGCCGGCGCCTTCCCCCGCGCAAAACGAGCCGAAGCGCGCGCGGCAAATGCATTTTTTGGACGCGGCGCGTAGCGCGGCTGTTGGAGATGCTCTTAGGGCTGTTCGGTGCTGTTGAGTAAAGGTTCAACGCAGCTCTGCAGGGATATGTACAGCCTTACACGGCGGGGACCTGCCAAAACTGGAGATGCAGCTGCACCTGGGGTCCATGCGCTCCATGCGCAACATTAAGCAGTGCACTATTTTAGACAGAGTTCACTGAGAACAAGTCTACATATATACAGGATAGAAGTTGGACCCCGATACCTCCCGACCGTTCCGTACAAATGTAAATTATCCATTGGCCTAAAAACACACATTGATGGAAAAAAATTGTATAAGCTCAACGCGGTGGCCAAAAAGTGGTGCAAAATTGTCATGCTGGCAAAAATGATGTAAAATCACCATGCTACATACAAACAAATTTCCGTGATGCTAAAAAGCCTCAACTAAATTGACATGGTTCGAAAAGTGAGCATTGTCATGAGAAGAATAATTTCGGTCGTGAGTAATTAACTAAATTTACCATGGCACATAAAAATTATATTTTCCATGGTCAATTATCAAAATTGACCATGATCTGGCCAATTGTTGAAATTTTCCATGGCCAATTACTAAATTTGCCATGGTCCACCTAAATAATTCACCTTGGTCAATTACTCAAAAATGCATGGTAAAAAGTACTTAAAAATTCCATGGTCAATTAACAAAATTTGCCATGGTCAATAAACTAGAATTGTCATGGTCTTTTCCGTGGTCGAACAAGTACTTAAAATTTGCTATGGCCTATTACTAAACTTTGCCATGGTCAATTAAATAAATTTGGCACGGTCAATGAACTAACAATTATCATGATCAATTACTAAAAATTGTTGTGGTCAATGAAATTGCATGCTACGTTTCTCAACACATACACTCTACTAAACACACCCTAAGAAGCTTGTCAGGTGGTGGTGATGGGAACGGACGACACATGGTGGATTTGTCACTAGTGGGGGCAGCCCAGCAGGCCAGTACCAAACATTGGTTGAGTGGTCCAATGGGTCTCGTCTGTTACGGTTAATGTACCCCCCTCCCAAAAAAATTTGTTACGGCTATTGCATGAGACGACATCATGCCGATGGATGATGCGACGGAAATTGGCTCCTTCCCGCAGCGTGAGCTTCGTCGCTATGCCACAAGGCGCCTTGAAACCGGACGGAAGCAAAGCGCTAACAGCCTTACAATCTTTCACGGTAAACATTGTGCATGTGCCAACATCTCAACATAGAAGCGAGCCTGCGAACCAACCTGTGGTTGGATAGTTAGAGGGACAGTGGTATTCCAGTCCACCAGGGTTCAAATGCTGATGTTCGCATTTATTCCTGAATTTATTCAGGGCCGGTCTTGAGATTTCAGGGGCCCGGGGCGAAACTACAGTTCCGGGCCCTTCGGGGCCCTTAGTATAAATGTCTAACTAGTAATCATTATTTTTAAATATAATTGTATCTGAGAAAACAATTAAGTGCATCCAAAATCAGTGTGCATATCATTCAAAATCAGATGTGTTGTCCACTGCCCGATTGACATTTCAGGCCGCAAATGCACTCTTGCATTTATCGGAATTGAAAAGCTTAAAGCAAAAACAGAACAACTTTATTGCGTGTTTTGAAAAAACTAATCATCTCCTATCACACACCTCTCCATTGCTCAATTTTCTAGAGTGTTTTAGCGTTTTTAAAAAATATCGTGAATTTTCATCCAACGAATATTTAGTGTTTTCTTTTTCCCTTTTAGGCCCCTTTTCCACTAATATGTCCCTGGCTTGGTTATCAAGACTACCCCAATTGCTTGGATCATAAATATCAACAGTAATAACCGGTTCCTCATCAACACTAGCAGATTGCCATAGATGAGTTAAATATGGGCTCATGATCATTCACATTGTTAACACCCCATGTTGATGTTAACATTTTCTTCTGTAGGAGTATGACCATCATCTTTCTGATTGACATTAGTATGGTCATCGGCCAGAACTATCGCCAACTCGTCTGAATTTCTTGAAGTGTAAATATTGCTCTTATAATATTTAAAAAGGGATCCTCTCAATGCTTCTTTCTTCTCATCTACCTCATTCTTCCTTTTTCTTTTATCATCACTTCCGAACGGATACTTTCTACCCGAACTCGAATGACCCAGATGAAATTGAAAGGAACAAATAGTTATCAGAATTAACACAAAGCTAATTAAAAGAAATTAGATTTAAGTATGGAAGATCATCTAATATGATGACAAAATCTGCTAGGGCATAGTAATTTAATATAGTATCTTCTCTCTGAAATCTAATCTGCCTATGTGTGTGCAATGATTCGAGCGTCCTATCAACAATTCCTTGTTAACCTGTTTGATCGATCGAGAATTTGCAAATCAGTATTAGAAAGAAAAGAAACAGAGAGAAGAACGGGCGAGGGAAGAGGGCGCGACGAGAAGTACCTGCCGCCGCAGTCGTCCGTGCAGCGAGGGATGCAGAGTTGAAGCGGAACAGGCAAAAGGTGAGGGAAGGACCGAACGATCCGAAGTTACATGAGAAAATCATGATTGGTTTTTTTTAGACAAAGGAAATCGTGATTATTTTTTTCAGACAAAGGAAATTGTGATTAGTGAATCGAACGATTCGATTCCTTTTCTTTTGATGAGGAGAGAACGATTTGATTCCTTTTTTACGAGGGAATTTGAGAGCTTTATTCAACAAACGCATTCACCGAGCAGTCAGCCAGGAGGCTGCTGATCAGGAAGCTAGGGATAGAGTCCAACCAGCTTTCAGTCACATTAAGCGAACAACCTCGCTTAGCACAAAGATGTGCGGGACCGTTTGCTGATCTCATTACATGTTGAATGGTAAAGGAAATTAAACTAAGAACTAGCTCTTCAACTTCTGCTAGGATAGGTGCAATCACCGACCGGTCGGTGAAACGCGAGTTCCAGAGGTTAACCGCCTCTAGACAGTCGGTCTCCATGATGACATGCATGTAGCCGCGTAAAGTAGCAAATAACACTCCTTCCTTGAGAGCTATGGCCTATGCGATGAGAGGATTCGTAACACCGGGAATTGGCTTGCACCATGCACCTTTAAGAGCCGATATAGATCGAGCAACTCCACCAGCTTCCGCATGACCATCATCAAGGTGTGTTGCTGCGTCAGTGTTGATCTTGATGGTGGCGTTCTCTGGTGATTGCCAGCCATAACCAGGTAGCACCGGTTTTTACTGTCGCGGGAGATCGAGAATGGCAAGGTCTTCTCTGATCTTCCGAATGGAGCTAGCTGGGTCAGCCCCTTCTCTGTCATGTGTCAGGCGATTCTGAGACATCTAGATGGCCCACATTATGGTAATAATGATCTCCCACTCTTTCTTGGAGAATCGTTGGTCGCATAAGATGTCCCTGGCCCATGTGTGGGGGTGCAACCTGTAAGTGCATCTAGTGCCCCTTAGTGATTTTGGTGTATTGAAGACTTATAGGTTAAGGGACTAATGAGTTTATGAGTGTACACAGGTCTATAAGTCTATGAGGAGTTTGATATTTACAGTGAAAGTCGGCCCCTAAAAATGAAGTTCTTCGACTGAAGACTTTGATATTCTGAAGACTTTCTGAAGACTTTGAAAGTGAAGAAATTGGTGTGACCTTGAAGACTTGGTA
>LR880966.1:43566900-43585450 GCA_904067115.1 Aegilops sharonensis | reverse complement strand
CGAGTGGGCCCAGTGATACCTCTCCGTAATACGGAGTGACAAATCCCAGTCTCGATCCGTGTCAACCCAACAGACACTTTCGGAGATACCTGTAGTGCACCTTTATAGTCACCCAGTTACGTTGTGACGTTTGGTACACCCAAAGCACTCCTACGGTATCCGGGAGTTACACGATCTCATGGTCTAAGGAAAAGATACTTGACATTGGAAAAGCTCTAGCAAAACGAACTACACGATCTTGTGCTATGCTTAGGATTGGGTCTTGTCCATCACATCATTCTCCTAATGATGTGATCCCGTTATCAATGACATCCAATGTCCATAGTCAGGAAACCATGACTATCTATTGATCAACGAGCTAGTCAACTAGAGGCTCACTAGGGACATGTTGTGGTCTATGTATTCACATGTGTATTACGATTTCCGGATAATACAATTATAGCATGAATAAAAGACAATTATCACGAACAAGGAAATATAATAATAATCCTTTTCTTATTGCCTCTAGGGCATATTTCCAACAGGTGGAACACCCCGTCGATCAACTCCACCTTTATATCCGGATCCTCTTCGGAGGCCGGATCGAGGGACCGTTCCGGATCCTTGGGTTGTGGGGGCGGGCTGTGTATCTTCTCCACGGCCCGGCGCAGTTCCTGCGCAGAAACCATGAAATGAGATATTTAACCACGGGAACATGGATCGGACAGGCCATAAAGATGTTTGCTTACCCAACTTCGAGGATTATTCGAAGAAAACTCGCTCAGTGGGTTGACGCGGAGAAAATCCTCCTCCTCCCCTTTATACATGGCAGACAAGGTCTTCACCAGTTCGGTGACCGATCCCAGCCCTTTGCGGCCATGGCGGGTGGCATCGTCCTCCCCGTTGAAGTCCCACATGGGGTGGCCCCTATATTGGAGCGGCTGCACTCCCCTCATAATGCAGATTGCCATGACTCCAATCATGGTCAATCCAGCATGAGCCAGTAATCTTATTCAGCTCATCAAGTAAAGGACATCCCGGTCATTTTCCCTCTGGGGGCTCCGTGGGCGCCAGCTTAGGCGCTTCTTCAGAGGAGCATTGCTAAACTCGGGAAGGCCGATCCGAACAGGGTCCGGCAGCGGGACATCCTCCATGTAAAACCATTCCGAAGGCCAGTCTTCAGACGCCTTCTTCGGGGTTCCGGATAGATATCCGGTCCCAGCGATGCGCCATAGTTCGGCTCCGCCCACTTGATATATTGACCCCTCATGAGAACGGGGTACTAGGCAGAATAATCTCTTCCACAGCGCAAAATGAGCCTCGATGCCCAAAAACAGTTCGCAAAGGGCCACGAAGCCCGCGATGTGCAAAATGGAGGCAGGCGTAAGGTGGTGCAACTGGAGTCCGTAGAACTCCAAGAGTCCCCGGAGAAACGGATGGATTGGAAATCCGAGTCCTCTTACTAGATAAGAGACGAAGCATACCCGCTCTCCTTTAGAGGGATTGGGGACACTCTCCACTTGCTTTCCGCCCTTGTAGGTGGCGAGTCAGGCTCGAACCGGAACCATGAAGGTCGGGGGAAGAAATCCCTTGGTTTGGAGTATAACTAGCTCGCTATGCGGGACTGAGCATCCCTCCCAATTTCCAGGCTGAGGGCTGGGAGCACGAGAGGAGGAGCCGCGTCGACTGTCCATGATGGAATGTGTCTTGGTCAGAAGCACTCCGATGAAAGCTCGCGAAGGGGGGATGGTGTGACTCAGATCTAGATCCTCGCCCCTTTTATAGGCGGCTCATTTGCGCAGCTAGGGGGGTAAGTGTAAAAATACCCTGGCTTTTCGCATTCATTCAAACATGTGGAAGATGGCCATTATTGGGCATAGAAGCCAAGGAGCGCAGCATTTATCAGAAGCCGGACACTGTTCGACGAGTGTATGGAATTTGGAGAAGAACCCGCCTCGCAATGCCGAAGACAATCAACGCGCCGGACTCATCGTCATTGAAGCCTGGTTCGGGGGCTACTGAGGGTGTCCCGGATTAGGGGGTGTCCGGATAGCCGAACTATCACCGTTGGCCGGACTCCTGGACTATGAAGATACAAGATTGAAGACTTCGTCCCGTGTCCGGATGGGACTTTCCTTGGCGTGGAAGGCAAGCTTGGCGATACGGATATGTAGATCTCCTACCATTGTAACCGACTCTGTGTAACCCTAACCTATCCGGTGTCTATATAAACCGGAGGGTTTTAGTCCGTAGGACGAACAACAATCATACCATAGGCTAGCTTCTAGGGTTTAGCCTCCTTGATCTCGTGGTAGATCCACTCTTGTACTACCCATATCATCAATATTAATCAAGCAGGTGTAGGGTATTACCTCCATCGAGAGGGCCCGAACCTGGATAAAAACATCGTGTCCCTTGTCTCCTGTTACCATCCGCCTAGACGCACAGTTCGGGACCCCCTACCCGAGATCCGCCGGTTTTGACACCGACAGGGTACTCACCATGTCGTCTCCCGATCAGTTGGATTGGGCCGAGGATCCCCCATGGCCGTATACTCATGGGCCAGTCCGGACAGCTGCCGCATACAAGGAAGATTCTGCAAGACTTGGCGATCAAGACAAGGACTCCTCCCTCACCGGCGTATTCGGCTAGGACTCTTGTTATCCTAGGCCTCTGGTGCATTATATAAACCGAGGCCAGGCTAGTCGATACATATACAACAATCATACCATAGGCTAGCTTCTAGGGTTTTAGCCTCTCTGATCTCATGGTAGATCTACTCTTGTACTACCCATATCATCAATATTAATCAAGAAGGAGTAGGGTTTTACCTGCATCGAGAGGGTCCCTACCTGGGTAAAAACATCGTGTACCATGTCACCTGTTACCATCCGCCTAGACGCACAGTTCGGGACCCCTTACCCGAGATCCAGCGGTTTTGACACTGACAGCGAGGTCGGACCGGCTCCTGCGTCCCTTCGGCGGCTGCTGCGTCCGCTGCCGCCCTCGACAGCGCGATTGGCGACCTGAAGAAGAAGACAGAATGAGCAAACAAGAAACAAGGCTTGCTCAACAATCCAGATGCGTACGGAAGATGAGGCTTACCCCGACAAGACCAGGACCGGGGTCGGCCTCCCGTGCCCGGCGCCGCGCTTCCTCTTGGCCGGCCTCCCGGCCCCGGCCGGGTCCGCCGTGCATTTTGGGGCCCGGGGTCGCGGCGCGACGCTGTCTTTTCCGTGCAGGCGGCTCGACACCGCCCCATGCGAAGACCCGGCTCCGCCCGCGTTGCCGCCTCCCCCGCCCAATGCTGCTACACCAACAACCAGCGTCAGCATCGCCCGCGCCATACCTTAATCAAGCAATTCAAGACACATGAATAAAAAATACAAGACTTACCCGTGCGACGCCCAGCGCCGGCGTCGGCGTCGGCCTCCTCCTCCCCGCTGTGAGCCACGGGCTCCTCTGGCGCCACCGGCGCCACCTGCGGCGGAGCCCGGGCGTAAGGATGCCGGATCGCGTTCAGAAGCACCTTCCTCGTCGCGACAGGACGGATGAGAAGGTGTGCGGCAGCAAAGTAAGACGACCAGACACTCATCTGCGGCGCCAGGTTCGACTCGCTGTACGGTGCCTTGCCGAACCGCTAGTCCTCTCCAAGGTTGGCCTTGGAGATGTCGTTCACGCCGCGCATGATCTGCTCCGACGTCAGCCGCGTCGACCCCATGCGGTTGGGGTCTTGAAGGCCGACCATTTTTCCGATGAGGCAGGAGCGCCTCTGCAGCGGGAGGACTCGGCGCATGATGAACGCGGTGAGGAGGTCGGTGCCGGTGAGCCCCTCCTGCGTCCTCATCACCATGACCCGCGTGTGGAGATTGACAATCTCCTGCGACGGGCACCTGGGCAAGTAGCCCAGTTTGCCTTCGCCTGCGGCGGCGCGATGGCGAAGGCCGGAAGATCGATGCGATCTGTACCCAAGTTGCGGACGTAGAAGAAGGAGTTCTGCCATTTCTTGGTAGAATCCTCCAGCGGAATCTTGGGGAAATCTGCCCCCGGCCGCTTAGAGATGACGCCGGTGCCGCAATCGGCAAACTCTCCGGCCGACGGGCCCTGCTGCTTCAAGGAGAAGAAGCGCGCCCAGAGGTCGATCATGGGCTCGACCCCCAGGTACCCCTCGCAGAGGGTGACGAAGCCGGAGAGCTGGACGATGGCACCGACGCTGAGATGATGCGGCTGGAGCCCGAAGAAGTCCAGGAAGGTGCGGAAGAAGGTGCTCGCCGGCAGCCCAAACCCGTGCTCAAACTGCGTGAGGAAGACCACGCGCTCCTGCTCCTTGGGCCGAGGCATCTGCTCGCCGCTCGGTAGACGGACGCCGACATCCGTCTCCCGCGGTAGGCGCCGCGACGCTCGAAGCTGGGTGATGTCCTCGATGGTGACGGTCGAACCCATCCAAGAGCCCGACGACAGTGCCATGATTGAAGGAAGGAGAAAGAAGATGGACGGCGAAGGAGTTCTGCTCGGAGTAGCGGGCGCCACGGTGCGTCGGTTGCAACGAGCGGAGCAAGAACGAAGGGGACAGGAGGGCGCGAGCGAGAATGATGTCCGCCGCCCCCCTGCCCCCTCAATTTATAACCCTCGGGTTGAACGTGGGGGAGGGGGATCATCTGCACGCGCCCGTTCCACTACCCCGCAATAAGTGCGCACGTACGCGCGCAGTAACTGCCCGGGGAAGAACAACCAGCCCCCGGACGCCGCAATAAATCCGCGCGCGTCACTACAAAAAAAAGACACATCCGTGACATTTTGGGCCGAATGAATTTTTTTCTGTCATACATATGACACTTCTATGACGATAATTGTGACAAACCCGGTATCATCATAGATGTGGTGGGATCCTACTTCTATGACAAAAAATTATGACAGAAAATGGGCTTTTCGTCCTGGGCGGGCCGGAGACGCAGCTGCATGACATTCTTTGGGCCGTCCATGACGGAAAAAACCGTGATAGAAGCGAGGGGGAGGAAAATTTCGGGGAGTTCCCAGTTACGGTGGGAGGTCGGGGGCCGAGCGATGCGCGTTTCTCTCGTACACGTACGCGCGTGTGTGTGAGGCGTTGGCTCTAACTGAACCCGAGCGATTGCACTGCAGGCTACGCGTTACTGAACCCGAGTGATCGATCGATGGCTGTTAACTGAACCCGATCGAGCGATTCCTTCGCTACTGCTGCTAACTGAAGCCGATCGATGCTGCCTCTGGGATGAACAGTGAGCGTTGCGGGGGGTTTGGATGAACAGTGAGCGGTGGCATTGCCTCTGGATGAACAGGACCCCGTGGTGTGGTGGAGGGTTGGATGAACAGTAGACGGTGGAGGGGTGCCCGTGAAGGGGTGGTTGAACATGACCACGTGGTGTGGAGGGCTAGATGAACAGTAGACGATGGAGGGGTGCCCGTGGAGGGGTGGTTGAACAGGACCCAATGGTGTGGAGGGTTGGATGAACAGTAGACGGTGGAGGGGTGCTCATGGAAGGGTGGTTGAACAGGACCCCGTGGTGTGGAGGGCTGGATGAACAGTAGACGGTGGAGGGGTGGTTGAACAGTAGCCGGTGGAGTAGTGCGCGGTGGAGGCTGGATGAACAGGAGCTCGTGGAGGCTGGAGGAGGTCGACGGTAACCCGTGGAGGCTGGAGGAGGTCGACAGTGGAGATGAACAGTATCCCGTGGAGTCCCGTTTTGCGGTACGCCACACCCCTCCCGATGAACAGGACCCCCGTTTCGACCGTAGCGCTCCAGCCCAAGTCTGTTTCGTCCGTTTTGCGGTACGCCACACCCCTCCACCCCCGTTTCGACCGTAGGAGGTCTGTTTCCTCCTTTTTGCAGTACGCCACACCCCTCCCGATCAACAAGACCCCCGTTTCGACCGTAGGAGGTCCGTTTCGTCCGTTTTGCGGTACGCCACACCCCTCCCGATCAACAGGACCCCGTTCCGAACGTAGGAGGTCCGTTTCCTCCGTTGTGCGGTATGCCAGGCCTCGTTTCCATCGCCTGTTCCGTCCAAGCCCTCCCGATGAACACGACCACGCATTCCGTTCCGACCCAGCCGGTTGGCTCCCACTCGTTCTGTTGCCTCCCGATGAACACGACGCATTCCGTTGCCTCCCCATGAACACGACACACTCCGTTGCCTCCCCATGAACACGACGACGACGCTGTTTCTCCTTTCCGACCCAGCCATGTACACGAGCCCTGGTCGTACGTATGCGCGAGTAGGCGTTTGAGACCCCGCCCGTATGTACACATACGTGGCCGTATTTTCTTTCTTACACCCTGGCCACTGTACGTACGTGTACATGCTACGTGCGCGCCTCTACTACGACATGTGCGCGCCTCTACAACGACCAGTATGTACGTACACGTTCGTGACCAGAATGACAACGCTATGTACGCTTCGACCAGGTGGGTCCCGACTGTCAGGCACTTCCTTGCGTGCGAAGATGTAGCTGGTGGGTCCTAGCAGTCAGGGGGGCGAATCAATTTTTTTGACCGGACACACTTCCTTGCGTGCGAAGATGTAGCTGGTGGGTCCCAGCAGTCAGGGGGGCGAATCGTTTTGTTTTTTTTGCCCGGACGCACTTCCTTGCGTGCGAAGGTGTAGCTGATGGGTCCCAGCAGTCAGTGGGGAAACGTTTTTTTTTCACGAAATACGGTGGCCCGTCCGGTGGGTCCCCGCTGTCAGGTGGAGGAATAATTATTTTGCGCGTAATAAGGAGGCACTTCCTTGCTGCGGCCGTGGACCCAGCTGTCAGCGTCTCCACGCACAGTACTCTTCCGATGGAAGTCGGTCGTTGACCGCATTGACCACGCCGCGCCGAGAGCACCACGGCGGTGGACGACAGCGAGGCCTAGGAAGGGGACAACACGGATGCAGGGAAGACTCGGCAGTTGTTTCCCATGCGGAGGAGAGTACGACTGTACGAGGGTTTACTGGTTCGTCTGCCGTCGCCGGAGAATAACAGCAGGTGTGGGTGAGTAGAGGGATGGCTAGGCCAGCGACGGGAGTACGGTGGGACGGTGAGGCCTGCGCGGCAGCACAGCCGGCTGCGGGGAGGAGGAAGCAGGCAGTCCCGCCGGCGCTTGTTTGAGTGATTGGAGCAGGAAGAGCATAGATTAAAGAAGCACGATGGCCGTTGGATGGCCATCCAACAGTCACTGCTTGTGCGTCAACCTTTTTTTTAGCTAAGCCTCAAATCTGTGGAAAACAGCATACAACCCATCTGCCATTATTTCTAATAATTTACAGCCCATTTGCTAATTCTTAAGGTTTTTTTTGGAGCCTATATTCTTTTTGTTAGCATTACAGCCTATATTGTGGCCACGGTTAAAAAATTATACGAAATTTTGCATATTTCGGTGCGGTCCGAGCTGTTTTTAATCCTGAAATTTCGACTCAAATTCAAACTGATTTTAAAAATAAATGTATATCTATATAAAATCCAACAAATTCTCCACACATAAAAGTTAATGTAATTTAAAATATCGAAATGAAAAAAAATTGAAACTAATTGCCGGTTTGATGTGTTTTAAAAATGTACAACCCATTTCTCATTATTGATGGGCCATTTTCTCGGCCAGCCGAATGAAAGCTCTCCTCGTCTTGAAAGATTTGCAGCCCAACAGGCCTGACAAAGCGACTTACTTGGCAAATCACAAAAAAACTGGGCTGTGGCCGTGGACCCAGCTGTCAGCCTCTCCATGTACAGTACTCTTCCGATGGAATGTCGTTGATCACATTGACCACGCCGCGCTGAGAGCACCAAGGCGGTGGACGACGGCGAGGCCTAGGAAGGGGACGACGCGGAACCGGGGAAGACGCGGCAGTGGATGCCCACGCGGAGAGGAGTACGAGGGTTCACTAGTTCGGCTACGGTGTCAGGCTGCTGTCGCCGCAGGGCCTGGCTAGCGGTAGGAGTAGTAGGGGGCGATGAAGCCTCAACGGCAGCACAGCCGGCCACTGGAGGCAGGAGCAGGCGGTCTCCCCGGCGCTGGTTTGGGCGGCTGGTGCAAGAAGAGCAGCGATTGAAGAAGCAGCAGGACCGTTCGATTCAAATCCAACGATTACTGCTGCTAGAATCGTTTGTTGACTAAGTTGACAAGCCCTGCGTACGCGTCAACGTAGTAGGCCCACAGGTCAGCCTCCCAACCGGTGTGCCCCAGATGTTAGTGGGAGGAATCATTTTTTTCGCGTAATAAGGAGGCAGTTGATTGCGGGCGACTAGGCCAGCGGAGGGAGTAGGGTGGGTCGGGGAAGCCTGCTCGGCATCACAGCGGGCCACAAGAGGAGGGAGCAGGCAGTCCCGCCGGCGCTAGTTTAGGCGGCTGGAGCAGGAAGATCAGAGATTGAAGAAGCACGTCGGCCGTTGGATGGACATCCAACAGTCACTGCTGCTAGAATCGTGTGTTCACTCACAAAGCCTTGCGTAAACAAGTCAGTCATTTGCTATTATTTTTATAATTTTTACTCATTTTCTAATTCATATGGAATTTATTGCAGCCCATTTTCCATTTTTAGAATTGCTGGCCATTTTCTGGTCAGTACCAGGGTCAAAAGATTAACTAAATATGTGGGAAATTTTGAAAATTCGCAAATTTTTGCGGGGGAACAAAATATTCTTAATCTAAAAATTAATAGCCATAATTTAAAAATAAATTAGTACTATGTCATGTTAAATCCAATGAAATACTTATAAGATATCAGTGAAGAACAAAAACAAAAAAAAACTAATATCCCATTTGCTATAATTTTTTTGGATTTTTCAACCCCTTTTGATATCTTATATTTACTAATTGGAGGCACCAAACGAGACACCACGTTAATCCTTGAAATTAAGAATTTTTAACCATCTGATTAATAGATGATGTGTGTTCAGCCATTGGATGAAATACGGGGCATGATCTTCTATCCTACGTACGTGAGTTGTCTTCCCCATGGACTCTCTCTGTTTCCCATGAACAGAAAAAATAAATCTTAGCGTAGTGTCAACACATCAAAAACTTACGAGCGCAGGACTCCTCTCCTTCCTCTCTCTAAGAACGGGAGTCCTCTCCAAATTTACCTCAAAAGGAAAAAAAACTGATGATAGTCTCCTGATTTGTTTTGCAGGGTGTCTCGGCTCCATGGCATGGCTGATTGTGTCGATCAGCTCCAGATCACGCCAGTTTTGCTACCTCCCAAACCATCCTCACGCTCTCACGTGTTGGACCCGTCGCCTCAACAACCGCCAGCAGTTTCCCCTGTAGCAACGCAAGGGCCGGAAGGGCTTCATTGATAGCACCGGCGTCGCTGCCTACAAGTCCTCAATCTATCTTCGCAATATATCAATGCTGGTGTCTCTCTTCTCCATGCCTCGAATAGTTCATGGAAGTAACTGCATAACCTCTATTATGTTGACTTGATTTCCTCTATTATGTTGTTGTTTCCTCGATTGAGGCCTCTGCCCTATCCCCTAGGATTTTTTAGAGCACTGAAGATGTATTTGTAATAGATAGGAAACTACATGCAAACTAAATTTGAAGATTCTGCAACTGATATTGAAGACCACGTACTTCTAACTCTCTAGCCGTTGAACCTTCTCAACTACTTACTACGCCCCAATTCAGCATTTATTTTTCAGGCTAACAAAGGTGACGATGATTCACCTGCTGGACGAGGAAGCATACAGATGAGAGTCAAGTTGCGTCCATCCTCTATAAGGTGACGATGATTCACCTGGTGGATGATAATGTCAACAGGTAAGTAATCCCATCCCCAACATTTTATATTCTATTCTCTAACCCATCAAACAATGATAATCTCTACAATTATATCAAATTGTACGTTGTTAATCTTTGAAGTTACTCATTCTTTTCTTGGAGTAGTCTTCCCTGAAAGTATTTCATCTCTTATTTAATTAAATTCATGTTATTGTACAAATGATTATTCCAATTAAAAATAGATTAGACATGTTTGACATCAACAATTAGTACCGCTCCCTTATATTTGTACTTCGCGACCATATTTGTGCTCTTGGAATTATCAAAACAATATATATCTAGATCTCATGGTATATTGTACTGCTCAATGTCATTACTTTGGTTGTATCCAACCATGGCCTGTAGTCTGGATACCCACGACTAATTGTATGTTCCTCACCTACGCCTACACACTCACATGGTTACACTTTTCATGCTGAACCGACTTCAGATCATTGATCATTGGATTTGAAGTATATATAGCTACACTCTGCAATTCTTAATCGCTACACTACATATCGACTCCTACCCACTTGAGTGTTCTATTATGCTTAATCAGATTTCTTTTCTGTTAGCAAGCAGCATGTTGTGTTTTCTTTTGTAAGCAAGACCAAGTAAAGAAGCCCTTAAATAATAGTTACTGGGAATATACGGTTCAGATCGATACTTTTTTTGTTGACAAAACACAGCAGCATGACAAAGTATTCCTACACGTGCAAAATATAGATGGGTCGTCATCAGCAATATGTTTACGATCCGTATCATTTTAATATGTTGTTCATACAGCGGGCTTCTAATTGGTCCCAAACAAGTTTGTGGGCTTCATGTTCTAATGATCAACATTTTATCAGTCCGTACCAAATGTTATTTTTTGGGCGCGTGAACATAAATGTATTAGTGATGAAGGTGATTTCTTATTTCTTAGATATTTCAGTAAAGGATTTCTTTCAGCAGATTTACTGGGAAACATAATATTTTTACACATTCCTAAATCAATTTTCTATATGTGACTTACAACTTTTTATGATTTTTTATACACCTTGGAGTTCAGTTTGTCGTGGGAATTTGAATATTAAAGAGCGAGGTTGAATATTAGTCTGATTCTTCTATACATAAATTGAAATAACTACAGAAGAATTTTAACGACCACTTATGTATTTCTGGCAAAAACTATACAAACTACGAACTACGGTTGTAAAATATTTATTTAGGAACAAATGGAAGAATACATAGATTTAGAGTGTGTGAAGTCAACCTGTTATTTTAACTTTGACTACCATCGTGTACAACATTGTTTTGATTGAGATAGCAAAAATGGTATTATAACTTTTTTTCATGAAAACAAACAGTAATATAAAATTTGATAATGTGTACATATATGACGTGCGGTTTGGTCCCTTCAAAAGTGAATTTTTTTTAAAAAGACAACTTTGGTGTAACAAGCCTAAACTTTTCGATAAGTCAAAGATGTTACTAATTTGTGGGTGTTAATTTTAGTTTTAATTATTGTGATTTAAAATTGGTTTTCACTATATTACTCTGAATAGTGTGCATAATGTACTACATTATTTCCTTTCTAAGTAAGGGCAACATATTATTTCAAGGATTGTACTCTTCATTTTTATAATACCGCTAGCCCGTGCAGGTGCACGGGTTGATGACTAGTTACTTTTAACAGACATTGACCATACTCTTTGGCCAGGATGCAATGCATCCCTCCTCGTCTTGAAAGATTTGCAGCCCAGTAATTCGGAGAAAACAAATAGGCCTAGCTTGGGTATTCTTCAAAAAGAAATACTGGGCTACCTATTTTCCCAAAGAACTGGTGCATGAGCATTTAGCTTTATTTATTTATTTACTTATTTATGTTTAGGGGACCATGAGCATGTGCCTGGTCCGGATTCATGTGAGAACCTCCCTTCCAGTTAATTATGGGCTTCTCTATTGGGCCTTCATCAGTGGGCTGCATCTTATCAACAAGTGGAAAATGTGTTCCGTACGAAAAATAGTATGAGCTACGTATGGTACGGGGCACTAAAGGATCTAACCATGCAATGACTTCCAAAACATCGTGTTTGTCATTCTAACAACACATTTATTCAACCAACAGACGAAATATACTACTGATTGTACATTGAAAACAGCAGCAACAGCAACCAGGGCCGGGGGTGCAACAGAAGCAGTAAGCAGGCCAGAAGAGTGAAGACGAAGCTCTCTCTTCCAAACCAAACATCAGCCATCATTACAAAAGGGCTACCAAAAAAGAACAAGTGTATGCATCAAACTAAATAACGATCCTACTACACCAAGTGTACGCATCTAATTAACTGGCTCAGTTAGACGTTACTATTTATTAAGCTGTGGAGATTGGCTGACGGCTTGAACCAGATGGGTGCCTGACAGGGGAAACTCAAGCCAGCAGGTTGAAGTCTGATACTTGCGACCCTCTCTCCTACTTTGGGATGCAGAGCGTGGCGGCACATATCAGGGTATGGTGCATGCAGAGACGCATTGTACGCTGTGTACACACAATTTTGCCTGATGAACGAAATCGCGTTGCCATCATGATCCTTGCAGTCGGTTATCTCCTGGTTAATCGGATAATTCAGTCTGACAAACAGAGAGCATGCACCAAGGCTACTTACCAGCCTCCAGTCAAAAATTCCTGAAGGCCCGGAGAAGCTGGGATCCTGCTCAATGACCTTGCAGTGACTGTTATTGTATTCCGTGAAACAACACGTCCGGTATGTGTGAACGATCATCAATCTTTCGCCGTCGTCTGATCGAGCCAGGAACCACCTACAACTGCCATGCCGCTTTTCTTTGAAAGGTTCTGGGATTAGGAAGGGTAGGGACACTAGGCGGCCTACAACATCATATCAAGTTGGAGTCAAATAAAAAAGGGCTCTTGATTTAGTCAATCTTAAGAACAGCATGTCATGAGCATGAATATTTTTTCAGTAAATGTTGACAGTAATATAAGCAAGCCATTATGATATCATAGAAAAGTAACATACTGCTGTAACAGCCGTTTGTAGCGATGACTGGAGTAGGCCAGCAATACGTCCAGCCATAGAAGGAGTCGACGGCGTAAATGAAGCCCTTGTGTTCAATGGCATCAGAGAACCATGGAGGATGTATGATCCTGCGATGGACGTACAGATTTATCCACTTACGGCAGTGACCTATCAGATAGGCGAGACCGCGATTGAAGAATGCAATTAGCCTGAAGTCTTTATAATTCGCAGATCTTGTGGGCACTTGGCAGATTACAACCTTGGTATCATGTTGGCTACTGTAAGATTCCGAGTATTGTGGGCCGCGACGCCAAAGCAGTGCAGTGTTAATCGAAGGAAGGGGGATCAATCGCCGGGTGTAGACCTCCACGAGCATCCAGCTGCCGCGACCATCAACGAGCACCATCCGAGACGTGTTCATGCCGACCCAGTACATACCGTTAATGTAGCTGAGGCTGACGGGGATCGGATCACAGTGAAGGGTGTTGATGCTCGCCACCCTACGATCGTTATGCTGCGTGACATGCCGTTTCTGAAGATCAGGCGGCATCAGCAAGCAAGGAGCTGGCTTAAAAAGCTCCGGCCTGAGGGCGTTGAGTAAACGGTACAGCCGCGACGAGCACGCGGCGAGCGGCATGGTACTGAGATTGTCCACACGCGAAACAATGAACTTGATTACCTCTGTGGGGAGCGAATTCCAGCCACTCTTTCGGCGGACGCTGCTCGGTTCTGCCATTGTTAGTGCTTGGGTTTCGGACGAGGGGGGAGGCGCCTTAGCGGGGATGGAAGCTTGGACGAGATTATGTGCGGACAAAGATGGAGAAGCGAATATGTGCTACGGGAAGTGGACAGGTGATGATGACTACAGCACGCCGCTTGACTTACGAGACACATACCAGCAGCGTAGGGTCATATCGATGCCAGAAAACTTGCTTGAGTGATCACAGTACTGGTACTCCCTACAGTACCTACTACAGTACTATGCCCTAGCTTGCTAGAGTTGAGTAGTAGAGTAGGACTCTGCTCTACTACTAGCACCGGAGGAGTAGTATATTCTAATCTAAAATAGTTACAAACTTCAATGCCCGAGCGAGGAACGACTACAAACTGTGCTCAAAGACCGTGTCTACGTGGTCTTTGGACTTATATGCAAAAAAAATTAGCAAGATGCCCGTGCATTTCACGGCACACCATCATCACCAACTCGGTTTTTTCTCTACTCCTACTCCTACAAAAGACTCAGTTGGTGATGATGGAGGCGAGGAGGCGTGTTCAGCCGGGCGTGCAGCGGACGGCGCAACACTATTCGATTTGTTATAAAAAACAAAGAAGAGTAGTAGAGATAGAGACATAGGGAGTAGCACGAGGTTGTGGGAGATAAGGATGAAAGAGGCAAGGCCTTATCTGTTAATGTGGAGAGAGGTGCGAGTATCTTTTGTAAAATTGTCATAGTTGGCTTTCTATCCGTCAGATATAGATCGGACGGTCTATATTACAAGATGGCAGGCATACCATCATCACCAACTCGGTTTTCTATAAGAGTAGATATATATAGATATAGATAGATAGATACTAGGGAGTACTAGTAAGGACACCATCTACTGCTCCATGTGCTACTCCTGCGCTCCATTCGGCGGCCGCAACGTCCCCTACATCCACCCCTCCTACGCTCCATTCGGCGGGCGCTGTTGAAATCTGGGGAGCGCACTCTCACGACTGCTGTCAGCCACGACTTCACCGACGACGACTTCTTCCCCGACCTCAGCAACCTCTTACTCAACGACATGGGCGAAAACCTCAACGCAAACGGTGCTGCTCCCATTGCACCGTATGTGTTTCTGTCCTTCCTGTTCGAAATCGTGGTAGAATTCATCTTTCTACTCTGTATCCTACTACTATGCTAGTCCACATGATTAGTTTCATCTCTGTTATAGCCGTCATGATTTATTTTGTGCTTATTCAGATTAAATCTCGTAGTAACTTGCTCATATATTCAACTGGCGCAACGTCCCCTACAGCCACTCCCGTTTCATGGACGGCCTGGTCGATGCCTCCAAGGAGCCCTTCGTCCACTGCTATGAGTGCCCGATGTCGTTTTGTGGCTCGCCGGCGGACATGGTGCATCACCTCACGGATGCGTGCAACGGTCACTGCTGGACCTTTGCGGAGAACATCAAGTACGAAACATGCTACCGGTTCACTATGCCGGAGTCGCTGGAGGATCACCGCCACCTGCTAGTCTTGGAGGAGGACGGCAGCGTCTTCCTCTTGATCGTGGGCACCGGCGAGGCCCGCGCAGGCCGCCGCCCCGTCTCTGTAATGTGCGTCAGGGGCGTCGCCACTGACGCTGACACTGACACGAGGCAGATGTACGGGTGCGTGGTCACTGTTACTACCCCTCCGGGTCGCGTGGGCGGCGACACTGGCCTCATCGGACGGACTTGGGACTCTGGGGAGCTGGGACTATCCCGCCAATGTGGACTTGGAAAACCCATGGCATCCTTTACCCGCCGACGCAGTGCATGGGGACTCCAAGGAGGTTCACCTGGACATACGCATTATCAAGTGCACTTAGAAAACATGTAGTGTGTGTGTGGGCGCTTATGGCCCGTGTCTTTGCCGCTTTTGATTCTGTAAGCTTGTCGTTAAACTTGAGTGGCTTTCGCCGCAGTCCTTCCCTTGAACTGCTCCTCTCAGTGAGCTGATGTAAGACACTTTGGGTTTCTTTTGATAATGGAACCGGGGAGGAGCCTCCCTGTTCTTCTAATTTTTTTACGCATTATCAAGTTAAATGTTGATCATTAGTCTTCGCTCAATGTAATCCGCTGTCTAAGCATGTGGAGACTTCCATGCAGGATCTTGCTCTATTGGAGTATCGCGCATGAATAAAATTGTATCCGTTTATGGTTTAGTCTAGAATCTTCCATGTATGAATTTTTACTACGGTACTGGTGAAAGACTTACGATGAACCATTTCTTACATCTCCTCTGCCCCCTTGCAAGTCATCCTGATTTAATCCCTCCGTCTAGGTGTATAAGGGCATGGTTAATATTACTTAATAGTATAACCAACTGTTGACTATAAGAAAGTGCCATGTCATCTGTAGCCAACATGTATAACAATCGATACTCAAAAACTAATTCTTAAAGATCATTTCTTGCAAAGCACAATAAGTGTTATTTCTTCACAAGTTTTGGATGCGGGTTGAACAGTTGAACGCTTTTGTTTGCAAAAGATACCTTTTTATCTATTTCACCCGGATGTTTGTGAGCTCTAGAGATGAGATAATATCCGAAGAAACCTACCGATACGCGTTACACATGAGATGACCCCCACATCCTTTGTCAAAATAAACAACTCCCCGATCAATGCATTTCACTCTTCGGTGCAACGCACGTGCATCTTACTACTATAGATTAGTACGACCAAAAATTTAACTAACATTATATATACTACGATAAATACTAATTCATGTCACCTAAAATTATATCATTCAAAACTATGTTCAAATACGAATCCAACGATATAGTTTTTGTTGACATGCACTAACATTTTGTCAGTTAAATCTTCACTCAAATTCAATGGGGGACTAATAAACCACGACCGATGTAGTACAAGTGTAGAGGGCGGCGCTGCACGGGAGTCTCACCTCTCACCCCGCTCGTGGCGTGGCAGTAAAGCCGTCATATCACAAAACCCAACCACTCCCAGTAATAAGTGGCCTGGTAAAATAAACGGACAAGCAACCATCACATCCCTCCGTCTTTTTTGCATTTCATCTCCCTGCATTTACTTTCTCCGGTTCATCTCACACACTCGATCCCTAGCTACTACTCCTAGGGCCAGTTATTTTGGCGGCTTCCCCAGCTTTTCCCACAAGACTAGTCACAGTGGAGAGTAACAATAAGGCGCCTCACTCATTTATTTGGGCTTCTAAACTACTACTCCGTCCTGATTTATTCCTCACCATTGTAATTTATGCTAAATTTTGACCAAAGATTTAGCAAATAAATATTAACGTTTCTCGTTTTCTCCTCCTCCTTGGTCACGGTGCACAGCCTAAGATGACTTACTCACCTAGACGGATGGAGTAGTGCATGTGACATGCACTAACATTTCATTAGTTAAATTTATGATCAAAATTTGACACAGATTACAATGGGGACCAATAAACCAGGACGGAGGTAGTAGTTATGGGATTACTAATCTAGAAGCCTAAAAGAACTGGCCCCTGGTACTCCTACTAGTAGTAGTACTCAAGTTGGAATTCCAATTGCACGGCACAACTTGTTAGGCAAAAAAATCGATACAGGGTGTAGGAAGCGGTTTGGGAATTTGCATGCCTTTCCAACCAGTGAGATACTCCGTATAAAGTACGACAGAGAAATAACGACAGAGAAGGAAGCTAAAAGTAAACAATCAAACGAGCATTTTTGCATTTGTTATGCATTGAATCGTTTCACAAGCTTGACTAGTGTTGTTTTTCTACTTTTACAAAAACCGCATCGTAATGTTAAAACGTGCATTTGCACGTACATAAGTAATAGTAGTACTCCCTCCGTCTAGGTGTACAAGTCTTTCCTCCTTGGTCGCGATGCACAACCAAAGATGACTTGTTGACCTGGACAGAGGGAGTAGCACAGTCTGCAAGCATATATCGAGAGAGATGTGTAGTGCGATAGTATATAGTAAAGTTTGCGCTATATGCACGTACTTGCAAAATGCGTACGAATACACAAGGTTTCCAAACTTTCCCTTTTACATACTTAATTAAGGACGCTAAAAATTCCTGAACATTCGGGATTTATCATTTGCGTCCCAAAACTAATGAGATCGCCTTACGAAACAAAAATTACACTCCTCCTAAAAGCCACGGCGCTCGCAGGAGCGCTTGCGGGGCGCCACGAGTGCCCTGGTGTGCGGACGTTTCCCGGCGCGCTGACACAACGCCTCTTCCTCAGCCTCGCAACTCGCGAGGTGCTGATTGGCGGCTTGCCGGCGGGCGAGCGCGATCTCACCGGTGTGGTGATCCGGCGCCAACAGGTACTCCGCCTCGCTGGAAGCGTGCATCCGGTCCACGTACCGCCAAGCATAGATGAGGCGCTTGGGCCCGACTGCACGCAGGGCGTCGGCACGGGCGTCCTCCGCCACCCTCACGGCCCTCGCACGAGCCTTCTGCCAAAGAGCCAATTGCCTGACTCTCTCAGACGTGACATAGGCCTCCCAGGCAGCTTGTTCTGCGGTGCGCTTCTCTTCCTCGGCCTTCTTCTCTGCCTCTATTTTGGCGTGCTTTGCTGGAGGCAAAGCCTCCCACAAGGAGACATCCATTTCTTTCCAAAGCTCCTCAACGCTGGGGGGGGGGGGGATCGGCGGGCGGCGCGTCATTCTCCTCGTAGCGGGGAGCCGACGCGTCCTCCGACGCATGTCCTGGCGAGATTGGGAACGCCGACAGGTCCACCTCGATGCGTCACGGCGAGGAGCGGAACACCGACGCGTCCTCCTCGACTAGTGGCGGCAATGAACGGAACGGCGACGCGTCGCGTAGCGGCGAGGAGCGAAACACCGACGCGTCCTCCTCGACTAGTGGCGGCAAGGAACGGAACGACGACGCATGACCGTCCGCGCGGTGCAGCGAGGGGCTCCTAGGTCTTGGGAGGGGCGATGCCATTGTGGTCGACGTGAGAGGGAGGGGGAGGAGATAGCGATGTCGTGGGAGGCGCAGTATTTATAGCGAGAAATGGCACACCTACGTAAGATATGGACTGAGCTGCACT
>LR880966.1:43510986-43538773 GCA_904067115.1 Aegilops sharonensis | reverse complement strand
CCCCCCCCCCCCACCTGGGACGTCGGTTTGCTCTCAACTGCGGTCCCACAAGCGAGCGAAAACGCAAGACAAAGCGCGTTCCATTCGGTGAGCGACGTGGAGGGTCCAGCGTGCCGGGCTGCAACGCGAACGCGACAAGAGCGATGTACAGTCAAAACCGATTGGCCGGTCGTCACCGGAACCACTATTCACACCAGAACCTTCGCTCCTCGGCCTACGCCAGCCACTGCCCTAAAACCACACCAAATCTCCAGCCCATTCCCCCACCTTTCGATCCCCTAGCCCGCATCAAGCGTCCCCTAGTTCGCCGGAAAGCCATGGTGTGCCGCAAGATCACTTACTACAAGATGCTGACGCTGGAGCGCCGCGCAAAAATCGCGGCAGCGGTCGGCACCACAGACCTCCGTTCCCAAGCTCGGTTTGCAGCGGGCCAATCCCCAAGTTCTCTGGAGCCAAGCTACGAGGAGGAGGAAGCCGATCCAATGTTCACTGCTGAGGTCACAGCGCAGAAGGCCCCCGATGGGTATGACACGATGGATGTCGACTTCGTGCCGGCGTCCGAGTCCCCCATGGTGCAGGCGGACCAGCGGTTCAACATGGCGATACTAAAGGAGGACCGGGAGGCAGAGGCTCAACTCGACGCAGAGCGCGCGCATGCCGCTGCCTTCGAGGCTCTCCTGCGGGCAGAACCAGATGTCGTGGATGTGAACCGGGCGGCGGAGGCTCAACTTGAGGCGGAGCACGCGGATGCCGCTGCCATTGAGGCCCTCCTACAGGCGGAACCGAATGTCCTGGACATGAACCGGGCGGGAGAGGCTCGACTCGATGCAGAGCGCGTGGATGCCGCTCTCATCGACGCCCTCCTGCAGGCGGAACCGGAAGTCCTGGACTTGAACCGGGCGACGGAGGCTCGACTCGACGCGGAGCGCGCGGATGCCACTGCCATCGAGGCCCTCCTGCAGGCGGAACCGGACGTCCTCGACTTGAACCGGGCCGTGCTCTCGTCCGTGCAGAGCGCCCGCACGCTCCACTTGAATGAGTAGCTGGAGGCCGAGGACAACCACGGTGCGGAGACACACGTCGGCAGCGACGGCTGGTTCGCGCCGACAGCCAAAGATGACGAGGTCATCTCTTTCCGCAAGCAGTGATAGTTTTTCTTTATGTTGTTGTTTTTATGGATCTTTTGTTGTGCAAAAACATACTATTTGTTATGCAAGTCGCCTGACTTGGGTCAGTCTACCATTTCAGGCGGTTGGATGAATATCCTACTTCTCCTAACCCTTCTTTCCTTCTTCCTCGCCTCTTCTTCTTCCCCAACAGACCACCGCACGGGCCGTACGGATACTCCCCAACATGCGGTTGGATAAACATACTCTATGAACGAAAATTATGTGTCAGCGATAGGATGGCTGAGTTTGGTTTGTTCACATGCGACATCACGTGTCAGTGAGGGTGCGTTCCCTTGGTTGGGTTTACGGCGTGCAGGAGCTACTGTGTGAGGGTGCGGTGCAACCGCGGCGTGCAGGAGCGACCGTGTGAGGGTGCGGTGCGACCGTAACAGCCGTGCGCAAGTGTACCTCCTTCTCATTTTGAAAACTTTAGGCAAGCTTGGCAAAAATGTGTGGTGAAGTTTGGCAATGCAAGGCCTAGACCCAAACAGGATAAGTACGTACGTACTAGGAGTACTAGTGTTAAAAAAGAAAGGTGGGGTTTTCCTTCGCGGGATTTAATCGATACAAATCCTCGTTTCACGTGTCAATTAATGCGTATTTTTTTCTTGAAAGACCAAAGAGCTAACCATCTCACTCCTCATCGCTTGATTAATGCAGCGCCATGCAAACGAACCTTCCCAGTTCCGCATGCATGCAGGGGATATTAATGTCCTTGGTTGCTAACCCCATCAATTTTGCCTCGATTAGTGTTAGTGGCCCTTTGCAAATTGTAATTTTGATATACTGGTCTTGTGTACAAAAAAATGGAGGTAGTAACTATATTTGAATTCCTTGCCCATTGCGGTGACGTCGACGACTTTTTTTTTGTGGTTTGGCGAAGTGCGTTCGACGGAGAACACCATTGAGGGAGACCACGGTAAGTAGTTCGCAAGTGCCGCCTGCAAGCCGAGACAACCGCCTTATTTGCATCCAGGAAGCCCTTTACTAGTACTACTACTAGGAGTACTAGTGCGGTGAGATGGTTTCTTGAAGAAGACGATGGAGAAGCGGAGTCAGCGAAGAGTGAAATGATAGTTGCTTCGTCCGTGCTTTGTGATTTGACGCCTCACTGCTTTGTGATTTGTGATAGAAGGGACAGGGGAGTAGACTGTGCTCTATATTGTACTACATGCGTCCAAGCATGGGAGAAAGAGGAGAGATGTTGGATTTTTCTATTCCTTCAATCAATCAATCAGGGAGCTTCAGTTCCATCTTTTTGGCTTTGGCAACACCGTCCACAATGGTTCCCACGATGCCAAAAGCTATTTTCACATTTGGCTACACATTGTGGATGCCCTTAACCGTACCACTTGGTTTTGCTCCCATGTGCTATCTATACAAATCTCAATTATATTGATCTAAAAAATTATAGAATCAAAGATTAGTAAAAAGGAGGTGATTTTGCCGCGCGGATGGCGGGGGAGGTTTCTTATTTTCGGAGGACGTTGTCCTGGCGGTTTGCTAACATGTGGTCCCACGTGTCAGTGCTTTACCAAGCTGATCCGCGTCCCACATGAGGCAGAACAACGGCAGAAGCAACACATGGTTAAGTTGAAGAAGATGAGGGAGAAGCGGATTCAGCAACGAGTGAAATGATGGTTGCTTCGTCCCTCCAACTTCTCTTTTTAGCATTATTACTTCGTGCCTCCAACTTAACTGCGGGAAAGGTGCAACTTTGTGATTTGACGCATCATTGCTCATTACGACACCGGCGCCATGACTGGGGTGCTTCACCCCGGCTGCTCTGCACTGTATTCTGGTATGACACATGGACCCGGTAGCTTGATGTCCCACATGTCAGCGAACGGGACTAGAAGATTTATGAAAGCGAGCGCTCCATTCTTACGACGGAGGAGTAGACGACACGACGGCCCAGTGAACTGTCACTTGTACTGTATAGTACTATAGTTTTGTTGTTTCGCGCGATCCATCGATACAAACCCGATTAAACAGGAAAGGGCGGGATTTTTCCCGCGCGGTAGATGATACTGGCCATACATTTCAAAGGCAATTTTAATGTATGCAAACTGAATAATTATAAGTAACAATATGATATCTAGTAAAACTAAAAACACATATGATTTATTGTGTTAGAGTGTAGTGGTAGTGTTGTATTGCATAGTGTGTTAGATGTAACATGCGAGAACGTGTAGAGATGTAGTTTTGGAGGGCCTACAGAGAGAAAAGCGTAATACAGTCACCAAACTTCAGAATAAGCTGATTACGGTCACTATAGACGTTTTGCGGTGATTATCCGGTCACTTGCTCACAGTTCAGCATCGGATTGCACTCTGTTGACCGGCAAAATAGTCTGCGTGGCGCCATGTTGACTAGTTAAATTGACCATGTTCCTTGTGGGTCCCACCTGTCAGTTCACATAGGGAAAAGGTCAGATAAGCACAAATTTATGCAGGCGCGACAAGGCTCCAACCCGTGCGCAGGAATCACCTGGTTGTGTATGTATCTGTCAGGGCCTGATGTGTGCGCATGCACGTGTAGGTTGAGCACTTGAGCGTGAGAGTGTGTGTTGGTCGTGTGATGTACTGGTGTGTGCATGCATGCGTGCGTGTGTGCGTGTGAGTGTTGCGTGCGTGTGTGGCTGCGTGTGTACGTGTGAGTGTTGCGTGCGTGCGTGGGTGCATGTGTTTGTGTGAGTGTTGCGTGGATGGAGTTCGTGTGCATGCGTGCATGTGTGTATAATCACCACACCAGCTCCTGTGTGTCAAAACAGACGGCTCAGCATACCAATACAAGGCCACCTTGTCCGCTGTGCCCGCGGTCATGACTTTGAACCACCGTCAAAATATTTTTTTGTCGTTTGTTTTCATTCTTACAAGCAAGATGCCCGTGCGTTGCACGTAACATCAAGATGCATTTGTATGACTTGTTTATCTTGTGAGAGAAAAGGATGAACGAGGGAAGGCCTTATTTTCAAATGTGGAGAGGTGTGTGGGTACCTTTTTGCAAAATTGCCATAGTTTCTTTCCTATCCGTCAGATATAAATCGGACGGCCTATATTGCAGGATGGCAAGCACACCATCATCACCAACTCTGTTTTTTATAAGAGTGTATTTTATGTATTTTATAATAGTGTAGATGTAGAGTAGATACAAGTCGACAGGTGGGCACGATGTTAGTGAGATAATGCGATGCAACAAAAGAGGTGCCACGTGGAGCGTACAACTGGTCAACTAGTCATGTCATGAGCAAATACAAAGTTGTACGGTGAACCCGTGACTTTATAATAACCACTAAGCGTAAACGGTGACCGTAATGAGTGGATTATGAAGTCCAATGTATGTATCGTGCTTTCGCTTCAAATACAATGATCGTCGTTGCATATATCGCGAGAGAAAGATGAAACACGCATGAATTTTCTGGGGGCTTACTTTTAGAGGACCTGGAGATAGTTTTGTGTGCATACGTGAAAGGGGCGTACAGGGGGGGTATGCGATGGAGAGAGAGATGCTCTTCGGTTCTCTTTATTATGACTAACTTTGTATATAGTATAAAAATATACAAATTCACAGTGCGGAATAAATATCATCAAGGTTGGAAAAAGCGGTAGGCGTAAGCGAGGCGGTTGGCCTTCGCCTAGTGCCTAGGCGGTGCCTAAGCGCCCTAGGCGCGGCCTAGGCGGTAATATAGTTTTTACTCATAGTGTATTTGTGATTATAATATGGGTGTTGATATTAGTTAAGGGCATATAAATAAGTTAATTACCGTCTACAGCCATTGGAATATAACCCGTTTGGCATATCAGTGCAGTATGTGGCATGATTTCTTGCTTGGGTAGGCAATTCCTTGCTTGCCCTGCCTAGACCTCCATTTATGCCTTAGGCGAGGCATTTGCCCATTGCCTAGCGCCTAGGCGTGCCTAAGCGCCTCCTAGGCACTGCCTTTTGCAACCTTGAATATCATTGTGGGCATCATGCAATGCAAATTAGCGTTCGTACTCCTCCATTTAACTTTGTAATGTTGTATATATGTAGAAACTCTAAAATAATTTTTTGGCCACACTTTATTCAAAAGGAATGTTGTATGCGAAATAAACGTGAAGAGAGGGCTTTTTAGATCAATGGGGTACGTGATCTAACATGTGTGAATGTGTAGTTGATGCATTTGGCGGGCCCTAGAGAGGTATGTGTGTGTATTACGTATTCGAGAGAGGCATGGATAGAGGGGCCGACGGAGGGGGCGTGGGAGAGATAGCACGAGAAATGAGAGTGGTCTAGAGAGAGAGAGAGACGAATATGACGTCACGACAAGAGATTCCATTCCCTTGAGTGTGTATATGCAAGGGGGGAGGGAATAGAGGCACCAGGAGAAATTTTCTGTGTGTGTGGTGTTTGTGTTGGTATGTGTGGGTGTGAGAAGATAATGAGACGTGGGGGCAGAAGATGTGTCACCGCACGAGGTCCGGTGGGTCGAGGTGAGGCCCTTCGTTCGGTTCCGTCCTGCGCCACATTGGTCGGACCATGACACATTTAGGAAGACCCATGGATGACTAGTCGTACAAGACAAAGATAGCAGAATTGTGAAGGACTCTGTGTCCACTGACAAAGCCGGCTAGGATTTGTAACCCTAGGTTCTTGGACTAAGGTAACCCCTTTATCTCTGATATTACTATTCATCCAACCTAACTTTAAGGGGCATCCTACAAAATGCTCTGCTAGAATCATACTCGTCGATTAGGAAGAGAGGTGTGAGATAATGCGTGAGAGACAGGCGTAAAGATAATGTGCGTACATGAGACACGTAGGCAGGTCCATGTATATAGAAAGGGTCGATGAGGATTGTGCGTGTGTATGTTTGCAAGAGGAAGAGTGCTTGTGATAAAGGTTAGTGAAAACAGTTGTAAATGGTTACGAGAGGGAGGGAGGGTTATATCTAGAGCATGTGTGCAAGAAAGACACCTCGGGAGAGAGTGTGTGAGCATGTGTGAGAGACCACCGATGGAGAGTGAAACTACACGTAAAAGACTGATCTACACATTGATTAAAGATATAAATTGTATCCAAATATTAGGATGGGATCATGATATTTGCAATTCGCGTAAGGAGCGGTCGTTGATCCATCAGACATCTAGATTCTATCGAATTTGAGCATGTCTATGTTATTATTCGACACAATTGATCCACATAGTTAGTATTTTGAACTCCAGACAATGCATCGCTTTAGCAATCGAATATAAACGTGAGTATAGTTCATGTTGTGTGTGTAAAGCACATTATACATACGAAAGTTACACAATGGACATTTATAAATAGCTACCTATGAACTAGCATACATTTGAATTCAACCTAAGGTGGTCTAAAAAATCGAATTCAACATGAAGTCCATTCAATTATTTGAATTTGATATCATGGCATTTGTAAACCATACATAAACTATGGGGGTACCAATCTTTGCTCTGATTTTGTACATAATAGTATATGTAGTCGTGTACAAAATAGATTCAAATTTAGCTCATCCGTTCCAAAATAATCGTAGTTATAGGATTTTCAAGTGTCAAAATTTCAAAAGGAAGCGGATAGTTTAATGAGGTTTTCAAACATACAAGGTCAAATATAACGTTGTCTATTTAAGTCAATCCTCATAGTTCAAGAGTACTCTAAACGTGAATGCTTGTGTTTCAAAATTTCGAACGAAGCGCCAAAAGAGCCTCTACTCGCCCGAAACCGCGTGAGACCAATGTTTGGTAGTACAAGGAAATTACTTTTCTAATAACTCCGACCTGTGAAACCTACCGGCCCGACGTCCAAAGGTCTAAACCGAGGTAGGTTTGTAGCTTCATCTAGACGCCACGCAACCGCCCCCGAAAAACATTCATACACAATGGCCGCCTAAGCACACATGCGCGCGGCCGAAATCGCTCCCGCCCACTATTTGTGACACTCCAAAAACAATTTGTTGTGGTTTTCAACAAAAACTTTGTTGGTTTTGAAGGAGGTCATTTAAACCCTTCCAAAAATCTCTTTCTCTCAAGAATTTCCCCTTTGGCAAAGGATTTTACTTTGGCATCTTCTTCAACTATGGTGTTGGTTATTTTAAAAAAACCCTTCTTCTGATTCTCTACTTCTCAAATTTATTTTTTTGGGATTTATTTTTCTTTTAGAAGAAAACCCTAGGACAATCCAAATATTCTGACCCAACCAGTCCAACTCACTTTTGGATTTTTATTTCATTTATTTCTTTGCCCAAAACAATTTTGTCCATATTTTTGAGCCTAGGTGAATTGCAAAGAAAGTACCTTAATGCCTTTGAACTTTGATCTCAAATCAATTCCTCTGGATAGTCCCTAGCACCCACAACCTGGAACCATCAAGATCTACTCTTCTTCTTTTCAAAATTTTCAAGTCTCAGCTTCTGCAAGTTTGGACCAGATTTGTCAAATTTGATGAAATTCATATCTCCTCTTCTCCAAAAATTCCACCAAAATTCAGGCAACCTCCAGTTGCAATGAGAAGCCACTCCACCAAAAATCAGCTCAAGGAAAAATCCCCACATGCCAAAATCATTCTGTCGAACACCTAGCATGCATTGTCACTTTGCACTTTCAGAGAAATTCAGACATTCAGAAATTCAGTTTCGTCAGAGGCTGGTCACTTGTCAACTATGCACTTGGCGCATTGCGCATGGCTCCTCCTCCCTGTCCAGAGCGCCGCACGAGCACTTGGCTGGTTCCTGGCGTTGGTGGCACCCTGGCCCATCTACGCCGGCGTCTTCCGCGGCGTCGGGACCTCCCGTGGCGGCCAACAAGGGGCACCCTGCGGCACAACACCGTTCGGCACCGCCCATGCCACCTGGGAACTCCGCGTGGCCGTCTCCCTTGCCAGCGCACGCATGCAGCACGTCGCCGTGGCCTGGCACGCACGGGGCGCGCCCTCTGCCGCCGACATGCCGCACGGCCGTTCCGTTGGGGACAGGCCATAACCGCCCCTACCTTGCTGAGTTAGGCACCGGGATGGACTCAGTGCTCCGTCTAGTCGATGCTCAAGCTCCTAAACCTACCGTCCAGCCACAGCACCGCCGTAATCGCTCGCCAGACTTATCCTGTTCTCGGCAACCGCCTCGGGCTGGCTATATATAGCGCCTCCGAGCTCGCTCTCGACCCCGCACACCTCCACCACCTCACCAGACCCCGCCCAGCCACTGGAAGAGCCTCGAGGGGCCCTTCTTCGTCAACTCCGGCCACCTCCGTCCGCTTCGGGCTCCGGCAGCGTTCTCTCTGGTGAGACCTCCTCCACCGCCCTAGGCTTGCTCGTAGCCTCATGGCACCTCTAGGAGACTAACCCCCACTCCAATTTGATCCCAGCAGCTCTCTCCGACGAGACCCACGACTTCTCGAACCACCGTCCGCCGGAGCAAGGGCCGCCGTCGACGTGGTGCTCGCCGGCGACCACCACCACCACCCACCGACGCGGAAGGGTGCGCTGATCACAGAGGTACCCCCCGACCCCCCTGCCTCGCCGTGGATCGCCGCCGGCAACCACCACAGCTCTCGGGGGCCGACGAGCTCTGCCGCCTCCTTTTGAATATTCAAACCTGACGGGTGGGACCCGCCCGTCAGCCTCTCTATTCTTTTTTTTCCGAACCGTTTCTGAAAGCGTATTCTGGCAAATGCGCTTTCTAATCCGAATTGTTTTCTGGACTTTTCTGCTTAGACCCCTGAGAGTTTTCTGTTTCATTACAGAAAGGTCCTTGGACCAAAACTCTTATAACTTTTAAACAGAAAAGGATTTTTGAGTGATTCTTTTCTGTCCTCTTCAAAAAAATTTCTAGTTTTTTATCAGATGTATTTGAAAAATATTTGGAATATTTTTGTGCACCCCATGGTATTTACGTTAGTGCGTGTATTTTTGTATACCGTAGATACCGAAGGAGGTGACGGAACCGCGAAATTCACCGAGCTAGACCCCGACTACTCCGAACCAGGCAAGCATGTTTGAACTTTTGATATGATTAGTGTTTGGGCATGTTTGCATTAATTAGTCTCATGGCATGTTCATGAGCATCTCGATGAAAGTTATATCACGTAAAAAGTTGAGGCAAGTGAATTTCGGAAATCCATGAGTTGTTGGAAATGAGTTGCATGGCCATGAGTTGGCATGAGAATGGGTAAGATGGCGGTGTTGTAGCATGCCAGTCTTATGCCAGACCGTTAACCCAGTGTCAACATAAATCAGTCCAGTTCCCGTCCGTCTCCCCTTCCGTACTACCACATGTTTTCCGCAAGGGATACGGCTTAGTAAGTTGCAAACCACTTTCTGGTACACACCAAATCGAGAGGCCGGGATGAGGGTTCCATGGCCCTGGATTAAAGCCTATCATCCGGTCAGGGGCATGGGTGTTTCCGGTTGGGACCGAGAGGGGGGCACCCCTTAGAGCGCGCGTATATAAATTTGATCCCATGCTATTCGAGATTGTGATCTCCCCGTCTCAAAGTTTTTTCTTGAACGCTGTCTAGGGTGATTCCTCGCAATGTAAGGTGGGATGGGTGTGTACTGGTTAGCTGTGTTTCCTCCGAAATACCGTAAACGGAACTAGTCCTTCAGACTACGGAAATCCGTTGGCTGTGGATAATTTAGTACAAACTCTGCAGAGTCAATAATCCTTGAAATCATTTTATCTAGGTCCTAGTGCTGTGTTCATCTTATCTTGTCAAATGTCAGTCCCGGTGACAGAAACTCCTGAGAACCACATGAGTGTTCAATGTTTATTTCCTATGGATGGACTAACCCATTTACTGTCTTGTGATGAATATTTTCCGTGAGCACCATTTCTTGTAAGTTATGAATAATGAGTTATAAGCCCTTTCTGCGATGTCGCTCAGACGTCCGACGGTGGCATTGTTATTTACTTATTTTTGATATAAGCCCTTTCTGCGATGTCGCTCAGACGTCCGACTGTGGCATTGTTATTTACATATTTTTGATATAAGCCCTTTCTGCGATGTCGCTCAGACGTCCGACTGTGGCATTGTTATTTACTTATTTTTGATATAAGCCCTTTCTGCGATGTCGCTCAGACGTCCGACTGTGGCATTGTTATTTATTTGCTTTTGACATAAGCCCTTTCTGCGATGTCGCTCAGACGTCCGACTGTGGCATTGTTATTTATTTACTTTTGACATAAGCCCTTTCTGTGATGTCGCTCCGACGTCCGACTGTGGCCCGCATGTCTTTTCTTTCAGTATAAGCCCTTTATGGGGTGTCGCTTAGACGCCCGACTGTGGCATGCTTTACTTATTTGTTCGTCCTTCGAGGTGTCGCTTCAGACACCCGATCGGTTTTCAGTTTATTTTCTTTGGGTTTTCGAGCGGACTACCGCCGATTCCCTTTTCACTTACCTTGTTATACTGATTTAGTTGTGCATTGTTAAATTACTCATGACGCATTCACGCATACATTTGTTATATCTTTTGTCCGAACTGTGTTGCGAGTACTTTCAAAGTACTCACCTGGCTTGTTGATTTGGCCAGATGCTGACGAAGGCGATCTCATGGATGAAGAGTTCGATAGCGAGTCTGACGCCTAGAGGAATCCCAGTCAGTCTCGTGCGACCCCTGGATTAGTCACTGTGTTATATCCGCTTCCTCTACCCAAATAAATTCACCGAGCCTCACCTCGACGCTCGATGAGCCGCCAGTATAGGAGTCATATTATCCACTCCACTGTGTTATTCCACTACTTTACCTCGAGTCAGTAGTATGCCACCACTCTACTGTGTCATATCCGCCACTATGTATAATTATTGGCGTGCTTGTAATAATTTGTTGAGCAACCTCAGCTCGACCCTGTAATATATTAAATGCTACTGGCTTATTGTACCAAGGTTTTGTCTACCAGTAAGGAGGATTTTCCTCACACTGGAATTAATAGATCGGTTTCTCAATAAATATTTTTATGGGAAAACCGGTCGTGACAAGCTTTCTACCAGAGTCAGGCTGACTGTAGGAAGCCACTAGGTGCGATCGCTAATCGGTTAGTAGCATATAGAGCTAATTTTTAATTTTACAAATGTAGTCAATTTCTGACAGTCAGCATAAATTTATGATTTGACCACTCAGAATTTTTGCCTACTTTTGTAGATGGCTAGCAACGACTGCGAGTCACAGATGTTCGCCAACATTCCCGATGGGTTCGTCAACCTTCTCTCCTTCATCGTCCAAGTCGCGATGGGGCCATCTGTGCGCCCAGTCTTCTCACTCTCTCAGCACAAGGTCAATGACCGTCTAACCATGCACCAGGCCGTGGTGCAATTCAAGGGAGGGCGAGTTGAGCGTTTCCGGTTCTTGGGGAGAGCCATGCCTACGGAGAAGCATGCACTGCAGATGGCAGCCCGTGAGGCGATAGCTCGTCTCAGGGATATCCTTCCTTCGATGAAGACTCGTCGTTACCGCTACCTTCCATGTCACGTGCCATACACCTGCCACTACGCGTTCTCTTGCCCCAGAGGAGAACGAGACGAGGCTTTTGAGATGCTTATCGAGTATCTCCGGGCTTTGGAGGCAGCCTTCGACAACCTGGTGGACGACTTTGTAGCTGCCCGCATGGACTCAGTCCATGGCTGTGCCGCTAACAGGAGGGAGCTCCTGCGCACCGCACCGCCACTGACTTTCGTCTCGTCATCAGCATCTTTTGCTCCTACTGCTCTCGCCACTACTCGTCGCCTGCCTACCACGGAGGAGTTCAACCATGTCATTGCGCCTACTCCAGTTCGTTCTGCACCACCCCTTGCGCCCGCTCATGTTCGTGTTGTCCCGCATAGGGCACCTGCTCCACCAACTCAGCGCATCACTTCACGTCTGGAGCCTATTACCGAAGAGGAGGTTGAGTCCCCAGCCTCACTGCGCCTCACCCTTGGCAGGCCAAAGGAAATCCTTACCATCTTCGACTGAGTACGCTTAGCCGCCATGCGATGTACCGTCTTGTGTGATATGTTTATATGTACATAGGCTGTGAGAAGTAGCTTGTTTGCGCATCATGTAGGAACTGGAGGAGTGCACTAGCCTAAATAACATGTCAGGAATATGTACGCATATCCTGAGTGATGTATTGTATAATTACTGCTTGCGTGTATGTAATGAGCAGTCCTTCTCTGTGCGCAAACGTTTATTCTCTTGAAAAATCTTGGAGCATTTGAGACTTTTTCCGTCTTCATGAGCTTATTGACTTTTGCACTCAATTTCTTTTCTTATGAGTTTTACAAAATATAACCCCAGAGTGAACAATGTCTCGTCCTTGGATGCGCTCCATGCCAACTCCGCCAGAACAAAATTATGGCACACAACCCAGCAACAATTTCACACAGGGGCAGTCAAGTCAACAGGACAGTGAAACAACACTTTCCCAAATGTGTCGTCTTTATGAGCAAAGTCAGCAACAACATCAGGAAATGATGAACCAAGTCATCAATATGGGAAATCACCATGGACAGTTTCAGCAGCAATCAAAGTTATCCGAGCTACAGAAGACGCGTCCCCAAACATTTTCTCACACTGACAAACCTCTTGAAGCCGAGGACTGGCTTCGAGACACGGAAAGAAAATTAATTATTGCCCAGTGTTCAGATCTTGAGAAAGTACTATATGCACCGCACTATCTCACTGGAGCAGCCGCGTCATGGTGGGAAAATTTCCTACACATGCACCCCAACAAAAATAATATAACCTGGGAGGAGTTCAAAGAAGGTTTTCATGGGGCACATATTCCTAAGAGTCTTATTAAGATCAAAAAGAGAGAATTTGATGACCTCAAGCAAAGGACAATGACGGTGTCAGAATACAACAGTCAGTTTACTCTATTGTCTCACTACGCCAACGAGGAGCGTATGTCGGAAAGCAAGAAGATGGAAAAATTCCTAGACGGTCTGACACCCGCGCTTAAATGCCAACTGGTTGTGCACACCTTTCCAGATTTTAAGACGCTGGTGGATAAGGCCATTACCTTGGAAAATGAGAGACGCAGCTTAGAAGATTTCCGCAAGCAAAAAAGGGACCAGACTAATCATGCCCGCAACCACCGCAGCAAGACAGAGGTTCAGAAAAGTTGGGCACCCAAACCCACGACAAGCGTCTCACGTCCAATCAAGAATTTCCATGCAAGGGACAAGGAGTTCACATACCGCCCAGGCGTTACCTGTTACGCTTGTGGAGAAGAAGGGCACTATGCCAAGCAGTGCCCCAAGCCAAGGAACTCGACCCCAAAGCCGAACAACGGAGGCAATAATTCGGCGCCAAAGCGCAACAATTTCAACCCAAATAACAACCACAGGAAGGGTCATCTGAACCACGTGACCAAAGAGGAAGCACAGAATGCCCCAGATATCGTACTCGGTACGTTTCCTGTCAACACAATACCTGCCATGGTTTTGTTTGATTCTGGAGCTTCTCACTCATTCATTTCAAAAAGTTTTACCTTGCAAAATAATTTTTCGATGCTTCCTTTGGAAAAATCTATGATCGTCAAGTCCCCTGGGATTAAGCAAGTTACCCAGAGTTATTGCCAGGGAGTGATTATTGAGTTTGAAGGGTTGAAGTTTCACGCAAATCTTATCGTGTTGGAAAATAAAGGGCTGGATGTCATCCTAGGGATGGATTGGTTAACCACCAACAAAGGTTTTATTGACTGCTTCAACCGGACCGTGATTCTCACCCACCACCACGGGAAGACCATAAAAGTTTCATCCAAAGAAAGAAAAATATCCCGGCAACCAAGATTGAACAAGGTGGATATTTCTGAATTAAGCAAGGTTCCAGTAGTGTGTGAATTTACAGACGTATTTCCTGAAGAACTACCAGGCATGCCACCAGACCGAGAGATAGAATTCAGCATTGAGCTAGCACCCGGAACCGCCCCCATATACAACAAACCATACATAATGGCACCATCCGAATTGGTAGAACTGAAGAAGCAAATAAAAGAATTACTGGACAAAGGTTATATACGAGCCAGCTCCTCACCCTGGGGTTCACCAATTTTATTTGCCAAAAAGAAGGATGGAACACTGAGATTGTGCATAGACTATCGAGCGCTTAAAATGGTCACAATCAAGAATAAATATCCGATGCCACGGATAAATGATTTATTTGATCAGCTCGCTCAGGCCAAGGTATTCTCAAAAATTGACTTGAGGTCGGGATACCATCAATTAAAGGTGCGAACCGAAGATATTCCCAAGACAGATTTCACCTCGAGATACGGATTGTATGAGTTCACCGTAATGCCATTCGGACTAACAAACGCCCCCACATATTTTTTTCACCTCATGAACAAAGTATTTATGAAGTTTATGGACAGGTTTGTTGTGGTATTTATCGATGATATTCTGGTATACTCCAAGACACCAGAAGAGCACGCTGAACATCTCCGAATTGTACTAGGGGAACTCATGAAACATCAATTGTACGCTAAATTCAGCAAGTGTGAATTTTGGCTAAGGCAAGTAGATTTTCTGGGCCACGTACTGACCCAAGAAGGTATTGCCGTAGACCTGGAAAAAGTCAAGGCTGTACTTGGCCGGAAGCCACCAGCCAGCGTAACGGACGTACGAAGTTTCTTGGGAATGGCAGGATACTACCGAAGATTTATTGAAGGATTCTCCGCCATAGCAAAGCCAATGACGCAGCTGCTCAAGAAAGACAAGAAGTTTTTATGGAGGGAAGCTTGCGAGAAAAGTTTCCAAGAATTAAAAAGGAAATTAACGACAGCACCAGCATTAATTGTGCCACACATACACAAGAATTTTGAGGTGTATTGTGACGCATCCCGGAAAGGCCTCGGATGCGTGTTGATGCAAGAAGGCAAGGTAGTCGCATATGTCTCCAGACAACTTCGCAAGCATGAGGAAAATTATCCTACTCATGACCTAGAGTTAGCAGCAGTTATTCATGCACTCAAAGAATGGAGACACTTTTTACTTGGAAATCGTTGTGAGATATACACGGACCATAAGAGCCTCAAGTATATTTTCACACAACCGAAACTGAATTTACGGCAACGACGCTGGTTGGAACTAGTGAAGGATTATGACGTTGGAATCCACTACCACCCAGGAAAAGCAAATGTAGTGGCAGACGCTCTAAGTCGAAACCCTAGACCAAACAACGACGGCCTGCCAAACCTGAGACCTGAATTTCGGCAGGTTTGCTAAACTCAACTTGCTGGTAGTCACCGAAGGCAGCATATCAAATTTAGAAATACAGCCTACCCTGACGGAAACGATTAAAGAGGCTCAGCATGGACACCCCAGCATTGAAGGCATTAAATGGAAAGTGAGTTTGGGCAAGGCCCCAGAGTTCGTTACCGATAAGCAGGGAATATTGTGGTACGGAGATAGACTTTGCGTACCAAATATCAAGGATCTTAAACAGCAGATCTTAGCTGAAGGCCACACCGCCCCGTATTCGATACATCCCGGAGGGACAAAAATGTACAAGGATATTCAGGAAAAATATTGGTGGCACGGTCTAAAAAGGGACATAGTCACGTTCATCGCATGTTGTGACTCTTGTCAACGCATCAAGGCCGAGCACCAGAAACCGGCCGGACTTTTACAGCCAAATAAAATACCCGAGTGGAAATGGGACGAGATTGGGATGGATTTTATTGTTGGGCTACCTCGGTCACGGCACGAAAATAATGCCATTTGGGTCATCACTGATAGACTGACTAAAGTAGCACACTTCATCCCCGTGAAGACAACCCACACCACTCAGAAGCTTGCTAGGCTTTATCTTTCCCGTATCGTCTGCTTACATGGAGTCCCAAAGAAAATAATATCGGACAGAGGCACTCAATTCGTCTCCCGATTTTGGGATCACTTACAACAAGCTCTGGGACTCAACTGGCGTTCAGTACCGCATACCACCCCCAGACAGATGGACAAACTGAACGCGTAAACCAGATTCTAGAATACATGCTGAGAGCATGTGTCCTCACCTATGGGACCAGTTGGGAAGAGAGCTTACCATACGCAGAATTCGCATATAACAACAGTTATCAGGCCAGCCTGCAAATGGCACCATTTGAGGCTCTGTACGGGCGGAGATGTCGTACCCCGCTAAATTGGTCAGAAACCGGAGATAGCCATATCTTCGGCCCAGACATGCTCAAGGAGGCTGAAGATAAAGTTAAGGTGATTAGGGATCGACTCAAGACAGCCCAAAGTCGACAGAAGAGTTATTACGATCAAAAACATCGGGGAATCAGCTTTGAACCTGGTGAATTTGTGTACCTACGAGTATCCCCTATGAGAGGCCTGCATCGATTCAAGATTAAAGGGAAGCTGGCACCAAGATTCATCGGACCATTCTGCATAGTGGCACGGAGAGGCACGGTAGCCTACCAGCTAGACTTACCCGAAGATTTATCCGACGTCCACGACGTGTTCCACGTCTCGCAATTGAGGAAGTACGTGAGCAACCCAGAGAAGCAAGTATCCCATGAAAACATTGACGTGCAGCCAGACCTCACATATCGAGAGCATCAAATAAAAATCTAGGAGGAGTCTGAAAGGAGGACCCGACAGAAAACCATCAAGTTCTTCAAAGTTCAGTGGAGCAGCCACAACGAGAGTGAAGCCACTTGGGAAAGAGAGGATTTTCTTCGGACAGAGCACCCACACTTATTTGAGAATCAGCTGAAATCTCGGGGACGAGATTTTTCCTAAGGGGGTAGGTGTTGTGACACTCCAAAAAAAATTTGTTGCGGGTTTCAACAAAAACTTTGTTGGTTTTGAAGGAGGTCATTTAAACCCTTCCAAAAATCTCTTTCTCTCAAGAATTTCCCCTTTGGCAAAGGATTTTACTTTGTCATCTTCTTCAACTATGGTGTTGGTTATTTTTTAAAAAACCTTCTTCTGATTCTCTCCTTCTCAAATTTATTTTTTTGGGATTTATTTTTCTTTTAGAAGAAAACCCTAGGAGTTTTGGTTCTTCTATTATTTTAAAACCACCCATGGTTTTATCTTGCCTCTTGTGGTAAATCTTCCCAAAACCCCTCCTTCCACTTTGGGACAATCCAAATATTCTGACCCAACCAGTCCAACTCACTTTTGGATTTTTATTTCATTTATTTCTTTGCCCAAAACAATTCTGTCCATATTTTTGAGCCTAGGTGAATTGCAAAGCAAGTACCTTAATGCCTTTGAACTTTGATCTCAAATCAATTCCTCTGGATAGTACCTAGCACCCACAACCTAGAACCATCAAGATCTACTCTTCTTCTTTTCAAAATTTTCAAGTTTCAGCTTTTGCAAGTTTGGACCAGATTTGTCAAATTTGGTGAAATTCATATCTCCTCTTCTCCAAAAATTCCACCAAAATTCAGGCAACCTCCAGTTGCAATGAGAAGCCACTCCACCAAAAATCAGCTCAAGGAAAAATCCCAACATGCCAAAATCATTCTGTCGAACACCTAACATGCACTGTCACTTTGCACTTTCAGAGAAATTCAGACATTCAGAAATTCAGTTTCGTCAGAGGCTGGTCACTTGTCAACTGTGCACTTGGCGCGTTGCGCATGGCTCCTCCTCCCTGTCCAGAGCACCGCACGAGCACTTGGCTGGTTCCTGGCGTCGGTGGCTCCCTGGCCCGTTTGCGCCGGCGTCTTCCGTGGCGTTGGGATCTCCCTTGGCGGCCAACAGGGGGCACCCTGCGGCACAACGCCGTTCGGCACCGCCCACGCCACCTGGGAGCTCCGCGTGGCCGTCTCCCTTGCCAGCGCACGCATGCAGCACGTCGCCGTGGTCTGGCACGCAAGGGGCGCGCCCTCTGCCGCCGACGTGCCGCACGGCAGTTTCGTTGGGGACAGGCCGTAACCGCCCCTACCTTGCTGAGTTAGGCACCGGGATGGACTCAGTGCTCCGTCTAGTCGATGCTCAAGCTCCTAAACCTACCGTCCAGCCACAACACCGCCGTAATCGCTCGCCGGACTTTTCCCGTTCTCGGCAACCGCCTCGGGCCGGCTATATATAGCGCCTCCGAGCTCGCTCTCGACCCCGCACACCTCCACCACCTCACCAGTCCCCGCCCAGCCACTGGAAGAGCCTCGAGGGGCCCTTCTTCCTCAACTCCGGCCACCTCCGTCCGCTTCGGGCTCCGGCAGCGTGCTCTCTGGTGAGAGCTCCTCCACCGCCCTAGGCTTGCCCGTAGCCTCATGGCACCTCTAGGAGACTAACCCCCACTCCAATTTGACCCCAGCAGCTCTCTCCAACGAGACCCACGACTTCCCGAACCACCGTCCGTCGCAGCAAGGGCCGCCGTCGACGTGGTGCTCGCTGGCGACCACCACCACCACCCACCGACGCGGCAGGGTGCGCTGATCAAAGAGGTACCCCCCGATCCCCCTGCCTCGCCGTGGATCGCCGCCGGCGACCATCGCAGCTCTCGGGCGCCGACGAGCTCTGCCGCCTCCTTTTGAATATTCAAACCTGACGGGTGGGACCCGCCCGTCAGCCTCTCTATTCTTTTTTTTCGAACCGTTTCTGAAAGCGTATTCTGGCAAATGCGCTTTCTAATCCGAATCGTTTTCTGGACTTTTCTGCTTAGACCCCTGAGAGTTTTCTGTTTCATTACAGAAAGGTCCTTGGACCAAAACTCTTATAACTTTTAAACAGGAAAGGATTTTTGAGTGATTCTTTTTCTGTCCTCTTCAAAATTGTGTCTAGTTTTTTATCAGATTTATTTGAAAAATATTTGGAATATTTTTGTGCACCCATGGTATTTACGTTAGTGCTTGTATTTTTGTATACCGTAGATACCGAAGGAGGTGACGGAACCGCGAAATTCACCGAGCTAGACCCCGACTACTCCGAACCAGGCAAGCATGTTTGAACTTTTGATATGATGAGTGTTTGGGCATGTTTGCATTAATTAGTCTCATGGCATGTTCATGAGCATCTCGATGAAAGTTATATCACGTAAAAAGTTGAGGCAAGTGAGTTTGGGAAATCCATGAGTTGTTGGAAATGAGTTGCAAGGCCATGAGTTGGCATGAGAATGGGTAAGATGGCAGTGTTGTAGCATGCCAGTCTTATGCCAGACCGTTGACCCAGTGTCAACATAAATCAGTCCAGTTCCCGTCTGTCTCCCCTTCCGTACTACCACATGTTTTCCGCAAGGGATACGGCTTAGTAAGTTGCAAACCACTTTCTGGTACACACCAAATCGAGAGGCCGGGATGAGGGTTCCATGGCCCTGGATTAAAGCCTATCATCCGGTCAGGGGGCATGGGTGTTTCCGGTTGGGACCGAGAGGGGGGCACCCCTTAGAGCGCACGTATATAAATTTGATCCCATGCTATTCGAGATTGTGATCTCCCCGTCTCAAAGTTTTTTATTGAATGTTGCCTAGGGTGACTCCTGGCAACGTAAGGTGGGATGGGTGTGTACTGGTTAGCTGTGTTTCCTCCGAAATACCGTAAACGGAACTAGTCCTTCAGACTACGGAAATCCGTTGGCTGTGGATAATTTAGTACAAACTCTGCAGAGTCAATAATCCTTGAAATCATTTTATCTAGGTCCTAGTGCTGTGTTCATCTTATCTTGTCAAATGTCAGTCCCGGTGACAGAAACTCCTGAGAACCACATGAGTGTTCAATGTTTATTTCCTGCGGATGGACTAACCCGTTTACTGTCTTGTGATGAATATTTTCCGTGAGCACCATTTCTTGTAAGTTATGAATAATGAGTTATAAGCCCTTTCTGCGATGTCGCTCAGACGTCCGACTGTGCCATTGTTATTTACTTATTTTTGATATAAGCCCTTTCTGCGATGTCGCTCAGACGTCCGACTGTGGCATTGTTATTTACTTATTTTTTATATAAGCCCTTTCTGCGATGTCGCTCAGACGTCCGACTGTGGCATTGTTATTTACATATTTTTGATATAAGCCCTTTCTGCGATGTCGCTCAGACGTCCGACTGTGGCATTGTGATTTACTTATTTTTGATATAAGCCCTTTCTGCGATGTCGCTCAGACGTCCGACTGTGGCATTGTTATTTACTTATTTTTGATATAAGCCCTTTCTGCGATGTCGCTCAGACGTCCGACTGTGGCATTGTTATTTATTTACTTTTGACATAAGCCCTTTCTGCGATGTCGCTCAGACGTCCGACTGTGGCATTGTTATTTATTTATTTTTGACATAAGCCCTTTCTGTGATGTCGCTCCGACGTCCGACTGTGGCCCGCATGTCTTTTCTTTCAGTATAAGCCCTTTATGGGGTGTCGCTTAGACAGCTGACTGTGGCATGCTTTACTTATTTGTTCTCCCTTCGAGGTGTCGCTTCAGACACCCGATCGGTTTTCAGTTTATTTTCTTTGGGTTTTCGAGGGGACTACCGCCGATTCCCTTTTCACTTACCTTGTTATACTGATTTAATTATGCATTGTTAAATTACTCATGACGCATTCACGCATACATTTGTTATATCTTTTGTCCTAACTGTCTTGCGAGTACTTTCAAAGTACTCACCTGGCTTGTTGATTTGGCCAGATGCCGACGAAGGCGATCTCATGGATGAAGAGTTCGATAGCGAGTCCGACGCCTAGAGGAATCCCAGTCAGTCTCGTGCGACCCCTGGATTAGTCACTGTGTTATATCCGCTTCCTCTACCCAAATAAATTCACCGAGCCTCACCTCGACGCTCGATGAGCCGCCAATATAGGAGTCATATTATCCACTCCACTGTGTTATTCCACTACTTTACCTCGAGTCAGTAGTATGCCACCACTCCACTGTGTCATATCCGCCACTATGTATAATTATTGGCGTGCTTGTAATAATTTGTTGAGCAACCTCAGCTCGACCCTGTAATATATTAAATGCTACTGGCTTATTGTATCAAGGTTTTGTCTACCAGTAAGGAGGATTTTCCTCACACTGGAATTAATAGATCGGTTTCTCAATAAATATTTTTATGGGAAAACCGGTCGTGACACTATTTGGGACAGCTGGGATTACCATCCTACCCCCGACCCTCAGTAGGTCCCAAATTTAAGAGGGGGGCAAAGTTTGTACTTTCCCCAAATTTCAAACAAGCGTGTCCCATCTTCTGTTCAAAAAAGCCAAAAACAAGCGCGTCCCAGACCGAAACATGGTTCCCCCCCCCCACCCGTCTGATTCCCCATTCATAATCCGCGGGCGCCAAAACTACCTCTCCACCAGCCGCGAAACCCCGGCGTCCTCCGTCCGCCACCCCGTCCCACCCATCAACCGCCACCCTCCTCCATCACGCCGGAGCCGATACCCCGACGTCGTCGTCCACCGCAACCTTAAATGCAACGCCCTCCACGGCTAGTAGTTGAAGCCGAGCCTGAGCCGTCCGTACCCGACCCAGTTCAACCACGCCGTCCTGCGCCTCACCGCTGCCGCTCCAACATCGCCACCCTCCACCGCACCGGAGCTGTTCCTGCTACGCCGTCCTTCGCCGCCTCGGATCTGCTTCCCCTCCGCCGACATACGGCCACGGCAACATAGTCAACAATTTGGCCATGGGTTCGTCCAAGCCTGCACCCTCCAGAACATCGGTTTCCTTGGTAAAAAGAAGAAGATCGCCGAGACATGTGGAGGTGACCACACCGGCAACCGAAGAAGGTACTCCTCTTCCCTTATTCGTGCAAATCTTACATCTCTGCTTGCATGGTATTCATCCCACAGAAGACACTAGTTGACCGCTTTTTCTTGATACTAGATGTTCCTAGTAACTCGCGATGCACAAGGTTTCTCCTCATATACTATTTCACCTTAGCTAGAGGTCCGTCGCCCCCCTGAATTTCAATTTCGGGCCAGTTGATTCCCAATTAACGGAAGCATTCCCCGGCGTAACAGGCGCTAGTATGACTATTACGCCGGGGAAGCAGCACCTTGGTGTTTATCTTAGGGGCGTCTGCAGCCTAGAGCTACTGGCGCCTGATCTGGAGGTCGGCCGGGATTAAAGGGATGGCTTGGGGGCGCTGCCAAGCACGATGGTGGTGTGAGATCGATGGGAGGGTGGGGCGGCGGAGGCACGGGTCTAGGCCGGTGGTCGCTGGTGGTTCGAGAAAGATCGTCAACAGTGATTGGCGGGAGGTAGACGAAGGCCATCTGCCCATTCCTTATAGATCGGACGGTTCATTAAAAAAATCGACTGACCTATTTATTTTCAGTCGACTGTTATCTTAGATATGACCACATGTGGTGGTGCGACTCCCCCGATTAAATCGTACACTAATCATGCACGCAAATGTGTACGATCGAGATCAGGGACTCACGGGAAGATATCACAACACAACTCTACAAATAAAATAAGTCATACAAGCATCATAATACAAGCCAGGGGCCTCGAGGGCTCGAATACAAGTGCTCGATCATAGACGAGTCAGCGGAAGCAACAATATCTAAGTACAGACATAAGTTAAACAAGTTTGCCTTAAGAAGGCTAGCACAAACTGGGATACAGATCGAAAGAGGCGCAGGCCTCCTGCCTGGGATCCTCCTAAACTACTCCTGGTCGTCGTCAGCGGGCTGCACGTAGTAGTAGGCACCTCCAGAGTAGTAGTCGTCATCGACGGTGGCGTCTGGCTCCTGGGCTCCATCGTCTGGTTGCAGCAATCGAGTAGAGGTAGGGGGAAAAGGGGGAACATGGCAACCGTGAGTACTCATCCAAAGTACTCGCAAGCAAGGAGCTACACTACATATGCATGGATATATGTGTAACGGGCCATATCAGTGGACTGAACTGCAGAATGCAAGAATAAGAGGGGGATAGCTAGTCTTATCGAAGACTATGCTTCTGGTCACCTGTCTTGCAACAGGTAGAGGAGGGTAGGTTGAAGTCCTCCAAGTAACATCACATAGCAATAATCCTACCCGGCGATCCCCTCCTCGTATCCCTGAGAGAGAGCGAACACCGGTTGTATCTGGCACTTGGAAGGGTGTGTTTTATCAAGTATCCGGTTCTAGTTGTCATAAGCTCAAGGTACAACTCCAAGTCGTCCTGTTACCGAAGATCACGGCTATTCGAATAGATTAACTTCCCTGCAGGGGTGCACCAACTTACCCAACACGTTTGATCCCATTTGGCCGGACACACTTTCCTGGGTCATGCCCGGCCGCGGAAGATCAACACGTCGCAGCCCCACCTAGACACAACAGAGAGGCCAGCACGCCGGTCTAAACCTAAGCGCGCAGGGGTCTGGGCCCATCGCCCTGAGCACACCTGCACGTTGCTTGGGCGGCCGGAAGCAGACCTAGCCTCGTGGCGTTCCAGTCCAATCCGGCGCGCGCCGCTCCGTCGCTGACGTCTGAAGTGCTTCGGCTGATACCACGACGCCGAGTGCCCATATCTTTCCCACGTAGTTGGTTAGTGCGTATAAGCTCGTAGCCAACTCAGATCAAATACCAAGATCTCGTTAAGCGTGTTAAGTATCCGCGAACGCCGAACAGGGCCAGGCCCACCTCTCTCCAAGGCGGTCTCAACCTGCCCTGTCGCTCCGCCACAAAGATCCACTCGCGGGTGCTCCACCAGCCGACCCGACTTTAGTCTCCACATGTATCATGTATAAAGTATATAGTATATACCCGTGATCACCTCCCGAGTGATCATGGCCCGATAGTATAGCACGGCAGACGGACAAGAATGTAGGGCCACAGATGAATGTACTAGCATCCTATACTAAGCATTTAGGATTGCAGGTAAGGAAACAACAGTAGTAACAAGGACAGGCTATGCAGCAGTATAGGAGTATCTGAAAGCAGTAACATGCTACACTACTCTAATGCAAGCAGTATAGAGAAGAGTAGGCGATATCTGGTGATCAAGGGGGGGGGGGCTTGCCTGGTTGCTCTGGCAAGAGAGAGGGGTCGTCAACTCCGTAGTCGAACTGGGCAGCAGCAGCAGCGTCGGTCTCGTAGTCTACCGGAGAGAAGAGGGGGAAGAAACAATGAATACCATGTAAACAGATGCATATTGATGCATGACATGACAAGTAACGATGCTAGGCGTGCCCTAACGTGGTATGGGGTGGTACCGGTTAAGGGGGGAAACATCCGGGAAAATATCCCCGGGGTTTCGTGTTTTCGGGCAGAGGAGCCGGAGGGGGAAAGTTGCGGGTTCGATAGGTTAGGGGTGTGTGGCGGACGAACGGGCTGCGTATCCGGATTCGTCTCGTCGTTCTGAGCAACTTTCATGTTGAAAATATTTTAATCCGAGTTACGGATTAAAAGATATGATTTTCTAAAGATTTTATTAATTTCTGGAATTTAATTAATTAATTAATTAATTCGAAAAATGGATTTATGACGTCAGCATGACGTCATGCTGACGTCAGCAGTCAACAGAGTTGACTTGGTCAACCTGTCATGTGGGTCCCGTTCGTCATACTCTGTTAGTTAATTAACAGTAGTTAATTAGGTTAATTAGCCATTAGGTTAATTAATCAGGATTAATTAAATTAATTATTTACTTAATTAATTAATTAATATTTTAATTATCATTTATTTTTATTTTTAACGTTCTGGGGTGGGACCCTGTGGTTAGTGGCACTGAGTGCCCAGTCAGCATTGTTGACCACGGTCAACAGGTCAAAGGGGGCCCTGGGCCCACCAGTCAGTGGCCCAGGCGGTGCCATCTGGATGCCACGCCGGACACCGGCCGGAGACGCGCCGGAGCTGACTCCGGCGAGCCAAACGCGGCGGCGCGGCTCGGGAGGGACGCGGGTTTCGCGCCTAGGGGGTCTGCTGGGCTGTGGCCGGGCGCGTTCGACGCGGCTCGGCGTCGCGCGTCGAGCGGTGGTGGCCAGAGGGGTTGGGAACGACGGAGGCGAGCGCTACGAGCTCGCCGGCGGCGAGGTGCTTCGGGCAAGGTTCGGGAACGGGCTACAGGGCGCAGGGGGCGTGGCCAGGACGGGGCGAGAGGGAGGCGCGGGGTGCGGCAGTGCGCAACCCGGCGTGGCGGCGACGGCGGCCCTCGGGCGCGGGCGTGTTCGCCGGGGCCGCGGCTCGGTGGTGGCGAAAAGGGGCGCGGCCGGCACGGGGCTACCTGAGCGGCGCCGAGGCGAGGAGGAGCTCCGCGGGGGAGGTCCGGCGAGGGAGGGGAGGCCTCCGAGCGGCGGGCCGGCGTGCGCGGCCACGGCGAGGCTCGCGCGGTCGCGGGCGAGGAAGAGAGAGGGAGGGCCGGGGACGGAACGGCCCGGCGGGGGGGGGGGGGGGGGGCCCCGGGGGGGGGGGGGGGGGGCCCCGGGGGGGGGGGGGGGGGGCCCCGGGGGGGGGGGGGGGGGGCCCCGGGGGGGGGGGGGGGGGGCCCCGGGGGGGGGGGGGGGGGGCCCCGGGGGGGGGGGGGGGGGGCCCCGGGGGGGGGGGGGGGGGGCCCCGGGGGGGGGGGGGGGGGGCCCCGGGGGGGGGGGGGGGGGGCCCCGGGGGGGGGGGGGGGGGGCCCCGGGGGGGGGGGGGGGGGGCCCCGGGGGGGGGGGGGGGGGGCCCCGGGGGGGGGGGGGGGGGGCCCCGGGGGGGGGGGGGGGGGGCCCCGGGGGGGGGGGGGGGGGGCCCCGGGGGGGGGGGGGGGGGGCCCCGGGGGGGGGGGGGGGGGGCCCCGGGGGGGGGGGGGGGGGGCCCCGGGGGGGGGGGGGGGGGGCCCCGGGGGGGGGGGGGGGGGGCCCCGGGGGGGGGGGGGGGGGGCCCCGGGGGGGGGGGGGGGGGGCCCCGGGGGGGGGGGGGGGGGGCCCCGGGGGGGGGGGGGGGGGGCCCCGGGGGGGGGGGGGGGGGGCCCCGGGGGGGGGGGGGGGGGGCCCCGGGGGGGGGGGGGGGGGGCCCCGGGGGGGGGGGGGGGGGGCCCCGGGGGGGGGGGGGGGGGGCCCCGGGGGGGGGGGGGGGGGGCCCCGGGGGGGGGGGGGGGGGGCCCCGGGGGGGGGGGGGGGGGGCCCCGGGGGGGGGGGGGGGGGGCCCCGGGGGGGGGGGGGGGGGGCCCCGGGGGGGGGGGGGGGGGGCCCCGGGGGGGGGGGGGGGGGGGAAGGGGGGGGGGGGGGGAGGGGCGGGGGGGGGGGGGGGGGCGGTTCCCGGGGGGGGGGGGGCGGGGGCGCCCCGCGCCGGGGCCGGGGGCGCGGCGCGGGGCGTGGCACACGGGGGGGGCGGCGCGGAGGGTCTCGGCAGCGGGCTCTAGGGCGGGCGGGGACGTCCGGCGGGGAGGAGGTCGAGGAGGCGTTCAGCGGCGACGGGGCGGGCCGGCGAGGCGAGGAGGGGGCGCCGGCGTCCTGCGCGGCCGGTCGGGGAGGAGGGGAGGAGGTGAGGACAGGGCGGCGTCGGGTGGGGGTGGAGCGCCGGCGTCGGGGCCGACTGGATCGGGGCCGATCCCGATCCGGATCAGTGGGGGAGGAGAAGGGGAACGAGGGGGGAAGTGGGGGTCGGCTAGGGTTTCGCCGACCGGGGGAGGGGGGGTTATGGGAGTGAGGGGGTGGGCCGGATGGGCATGGGCTGGCCGGCTGGGCCAGGTGGGCTTGGCCCAGTTTGGCCTGTGGGGTTTTTCCCTCTCTCCTTTTGTTTTATTTTTCTTTTCTTATTTTTCCTTTTCTGTTTTAATTTATTTAAGAATATTCAGACACTTTATAAAAATGTGTGCACCCCACCATAATTAACTTTGTAATATTTGACAACCCCCGAACATTTTAGTTTTAATTTTTTGAAAACTTTTATTGCCATCATAATTTTGAATTGAATTCTAAAACCGTTTTGATCAAACCCGTGGTTAACTACAGCGACAGAGGTGACGTGGCACCATCAACGTGAGATTACTGTAGCATGATTAACAGGGCGTTACAAATCTCCTCCACTTTAAGAAACCTCGTCCCGAGATTTAGGAGGTAGAAGGAAAAAGTGCGGGGTATTCATCACGCAGGCGATCCTCGCATTCCCAGGTGGCTTCGTCTTCAGAGTGATTCGACCACTGGACTTTGAGGAACTTGATCGCCTTCTGACGTGTGCGGCGTTCAGCTTGGTCGAGAATGCGGACCGGATGCTCTTAATAGGAGAGGTCCTGTTGCAATTCGAGCACTTCATGGTCCACTGCTCGTATTGGGTCCTCGAAGCAGCGTCGGAGTTGTGACACGTGGAACACATCGGGAACCTGAGAAAGGTTCGACGGAAGCTCCAGTTGATATGCCACTTTTCCACGCCTTTCCAGAATAGTGAATGGGCCAATATAGCGGGGAGCTAGCTTGCCCTTGATCCCGAAGCGGTGAGCACCCTTCATTGGTGTAACGCGAAGATAGGCCTTTTCGCCAGGTTGATAGACCATGTCTTTGTGATGACGGTCATAATTACTCTTTTGACGTGACTGAGCAGTCTTGAGATTCTCGCGAATAATGTGGACTTGTTCTTCGGCATGTTGGATAATATCCAGACCGAAGAGTGGACGTTCCCCAGTTTCTGACCAGTTCAGAGGGGTTCGGCACTTTCGTCCATATAACACTTCGAAGGGGGCCATCTTCAGACTAGCTTGATAGCTATTATTATAAGAGAACTCAGCATACGGGAGAGATTCCTCCCACTTCTTGCCGAAGGAAATAACACAAGCTCGAAGCATGTCTTCGAGAACT
>LR880966.1:43489323-43499689 GCA_904067115.1 Aegilops sharonensis | reverse complement strand
GGCGGTCCGGCGAGGCGAGGTGGGGGCGCCGGCGTCCTGCGCTGCCGGTTGGGGAGGAGGGGAGGAGGTGAGGACGGGGCGGCGTCGGGTGGGGGTGGAGCGCCGGCGTCGGGGCCGACTGGATCGGGGCCGATCCCGATCCGGATCGGTGGGGGAGGAGAAGGGGAACGAGGGGGGAAGTGGGGGTCGGCTAGGGTTTCGCCGACCGGGGGGGTTATGGTGGGGTTTTTCCCTCTCTCCTTTTGTTTTTTTTTCTTTTCTTATTTTTCCTTTTCTGTTTTAATTTATTTAAGAATATTCAGACACTTTATAAAAATGTGTGCACCCCACCATAATTAACTTTGTAATATTTGACAACCCCCGTACATTTTAGTTTTAATTTTTTGAAAACATTTATTGCCATCATAATTTTGAATTGAATTCCGAAACCGTTTTGATCTAACCCGTGGTTAACTACAGTGACAGAGGTGACGTGGCACCATCAACGTGAGATTACTGTAGCATGATTATCCGGGCGTTACAGGTGGTGTGCTGGAGGAGTACCTGCATTTCCTGTGCTCATATATTACAAAATCATACGGAGTAGAATCTAATTTTGTTTGCCATGCAATGTTGTAGAGCTATCATATGTCTCCTGTCATTTATTTTTCAGCCACCTGCTATCTGCTACTTTTACAGTGCACTAGTTCTGCACACACTTCACCCTTACTCTCACTATTGTATTTTTATGCAAGGGTATTTCAGACTCTGCTGCCATGAGAGAAGCCAAAAAGAAAAGAGAGAAGTCGCTCCAGCTTCGTATGCTGGTAGGCAAGACACGTTACAACGCTATAAAGGGTGCAGTGTCTTCAGATGGAGACGGTAAACGTAGCTCTGGAGTTGATGACCTCGCTCACAACGAACCACCATCCCAGGTGCTTGCTTTAACTTCGCGGTGTCATATGTGGTTGCATGTTTCATATGGTGTCTAGCTTGTATTTGAAAGGCCGAAGTCGGTCTTTATTAAGATAAGGAAAGATATTTTTTACATGAACCACCATCCCGTGAGCACCAGAAGACAAATAGCTAGTCAGGGCACTGGCCGAGCCAGTGACAAGCCCAGCAAAGACAAGCATCACCTGGAAGCCAACTAAAAAGCCGTGATGGTGGCGAAGCAGCCTGCCTCCCACCAGGCTCTCAGGTCCTAGATGATCATGTTCACGACTCCAGCCGGATGTCTAGCTTGTATTGCTTCCAATTTGGTTAAATTGCATCTGCTTAGCTTACACATTATACCTTTGAATATGACATGCCTTCTGTTTTTGGTACATACTAGTACATCTGTGTATTAATCATGTTCTTACATCAAACTAATGTTCTTGTGTATCCCTCATCAATCACTTATGACGAGGCAGGAAGGCAAGGGGACTACTCCTCATTTAAAGAATGCAGCGTCAGCCTCCCGACATGATTCTCAAGAAAAAAAAATGCTAGATGAAGATAGTGAACATAGCTCTATAGTTGATTACAGCATTTCCCCTACACTAGCATCGCAGGTGCTTGCTCTAACTTGGCAGCGTGATATGTGGTTGCATGTTGCATATGGTGTCTAGATTGTAATTCTTCCAATCTGGTTAAACTACATGTGCTAGTCTGCTTAGCTTATACTCCTGTAAATGTGACATTATACCTGTTAATGCGACATGCCTTCCTGTATTTAGTACATAGTACATCTGTCTATTAAGCATGTCCTTACATTAAACTATTGTTTTTTTTTGTATCCCGCATCAATCAATATGACAAGACACCTTTAGTATATGCAGTGCGATATTAGTTGCATCTTTCATATGATTTATAGCATACGCTGCTTCTAATTTGTTGAAATTCCATTTATGATGGGACGCTTTTAACTTGGCAGAGTCATATTGGTTGCATCTTTCATGTGGTGTCTAGCTTGCATTGCTTCTTATTTGCTGGAATGGTTTCTGCTTAGTTTACACAAACAGTTGTGAACATGCCATGTCGTCCTGTTTGCATATTCCATCCTGGTATCATGTGTTTGCCTTACATCAAAGTAGTGATTTTCAGTATCATGCATGAACGAGTTCTGAAGAGAGAATTTTATTACTTTTTCTTGTCGGTTTTAGTTGACAATTCAAAATCAATAAATCGTAAGGAAGTTAGCAAGGCAGCGGATAAAGGTGCTCCTTCCAAACGGAGGGCCTCTACAGTTTCTACTCCTCCACACCCCCAAGATGATTTCCAAGACAACACATGCATAGACACTCAACAAAGTTGTGTTTATGATGAGCACGTCTCCCCTAGTGCAGCATCACTGGTGCTCCCTCTAACTTGGCACTGTTATATGTGGTTGCATGTTATGTGTGATGTCTAGCTTGTAGTGCTTCTAATTTTGTTGAATTCCATCTGCTTACTTTACACATTATACTTGAATAAGACACGTGTTCCTGTTTCTAGAACATACAATATCTGTCTATCACACCATGTTCTTACATCAAATTACTATTGTTGTGTAACCTACAACAATCACTTATCATAAGACACGTTTGACTTCGGAGTGTGATATAGATTACATCTCACATTCTTTTCTAGCTTGTACTACTAATTTGTTGAAATGGCACTTATGACGAGATAGTTTTAACTTGGTAGAGTGATATTCGTTGCATCTTTCATATGGTGTCTAGCTTTTATTGCTTCTAATTTGTTGAAATGTCTTCTCCTTAGTTTACACATCAAAAGCTGTGAATATGCAATGGCACTAATGACGAGAGACCTCTAACATGGTAGTGTGATGTTGTTTGCATCTTGCATATGATTTATTTCTTGTACTGCTTCACATTTGTTTAAACACCATTTATACTGAGACGCTGTTAACTTGGCAGAGCGATATTTGTAGTATCTTTCATATGGTGTCTACCTTCGATTGCATCTTATATTTACTAATTGGAGGCACCATTCATGATCTCTCATTAGTCCACATCATCAAAATTAACTAAACCGTTAGATTGAAAATTTTATAATCAGGATAAAAGGAAAATTTACGTAACACCGATGATTCCATCTTATAGAAAAACGCATCTGACACGACTAACGTTATTGAAACAAATCAAGGAAAGCCTCACGTAAAAAAACAAGATTTCCAGCCCCAAGGATTTATCAGTACGTGCACGTCTAATTAAACCCGGTCAAGGTTGTGTGCGTGCATGTTTAATAGAGCTAGCATGTGCGTGGCATCTCGCCGGACGAGATCCCACAGGATCGCTTTGACAAGAAATCAAGCCAACATGCTTCGTCGTTGTTCGTCGGCCAACGCTGCGACCCGTCGGCCGACACTGCAGCCAGTACGTGCACGGTTCTGCTGCCATCGATCGTATCTCTCACTTGCCCGTGTTAGCGGCCGGAAGAAATCAGCCAGAGTTTACATGTATGAACAGTACGTAGTAGCACATCTAGCCGGCCAAAATCGATCAAACCTGCTTGAAAAGTGTATGTGTATTTTTTCCTACTTTCTAAATCTGATGATCTTCTTCAATTTTTGTCACACCAGTTCACAAATACATGTTGTATAGGAGCTAGGTCTTATTCATGAGCAATATAACATGGCAGCAAATACGTCCGGCCGTCGGAGACAAGTAATAATACTTTTAATTGGAGAAAAGCTATAGTTCGTACTGTCACTGCTGCTAGGATGATTGCCTTTGCTGGAGAAATAATAGAAACAACAACATATCTCTTTGTCCAGCAATGGCATCAACAATGTCCATTGACGTGGTTTACACTCAAAACAAGGTATATACACCCCCAATTGATCTATTTTTCTTATGTTTGTAGTTGTTTATGAATGAAACAAGTCACGTATATTTCCGTACGGATGACCTGCTGAACCGCTACTTCCTTAAGAACTGTAACATTTTCTACTAAATGTTTCTCAAGATAATTGGTGCGGTAGATTGCTTAACTAAAAGGTATTAACTGATTAAAGTGTATCCAATGATAAAATATAAAAAAGTAAATAGTCCAATGAAAAAGGGAAAGAATCAAGGATCTGGCTCATTATCCGCGAAATAATTTTTTAAAAATAGTGCAACGATAAAAGGGGAAAGAGTCCATCAGTATTACGATTGGATGGAAACGTGTGTTTAGAAGTCCATGCGCTTTAAATGTGAGATCCAATCCACCCCAAGCGTCCATAGGTATTATGCTTGGAAGGAAACATGGGAAAGGAAGGAAACGTATAAATTAAAATCGCCTAAGAAGTTAAAGAATTTTTTTTAATGGAATGAAGTTACACATGCATGCGTAACACAGCTAGCAATATATGTAAAACATTCCACTACAAAGAAGAATATACGTACATCATGGATGGACGAGGTTCTTTTCACTATAAATCTGCATACACTATATGTGTATTGTGCGTGAATCTAGGTACTTGAACTAATTTTTCTCATTCAGAAATCACACTTAATTAAGTATATTTTTCGAAATTTGTGCCTAACATGCACATAGTGTTTCCTTAAAATACAAAGATATTAGTATAGAAAAAGTTATATATCTATGTCAGAAACATATAAAGAAATGCTAGATTATATTCAAAAAATGCAAAATTGCTAGACCGCGCGAGTGCAACAAAAATCTTAAAAAATCCAAAAATATCTAAACCACGCGAGTGCATCAGAAACCCACTGATTCATAAGTTTAGAAATACGGGTTATAAATCATACTTAAGAATATGTACCCAAATTTGCACATGATAGGCACATAGTTTTTTCTGAAAATATGAAGAAATTAGTATTGAAAATTTTTCTAATCTATGTCACAAATATATTTACTAAACAAATCCTAAATGACATTTGAATAATCCAAAATTTCTAAATAGGCAAGTGCGTTAGAAACCGACTGATTTCAGACATTCGGACACAGGGTATAAGTTTTATATTTATAAGATATTCGAGGAATAAGCGTATAATACAAGAATACTTATACTTCATAAAAAACACAATTTAGTAGTTGTCACAAAGAGAGATGTGCTCTAGATAAATTGATTGCACATACGTGAGAGCACAAAGCTATATAACTTTGAATAGGATACGGGTTCTCGCAAGAACAATGTAGAAGGATATGAGGTAAAGGTAGCGGCCTAAGGAAAATCATGATTGCAATGTTACAAAGATTAATTTTCAAAAATGTAAAATATCTTTACAGACGACATTGATTAATTGGGGGCGTTCTTAGACAAAACAAAAGGGTAATCGACTACACATGCACACATACACGTGCGCGCATGCACACACACACATACACACGCGCACACACGCACACATGCGCACTCACACCGACACGCACCCCCCCCCCCCACACACACACACACGCGCGCACTGAGAGCACGTATAGATGAGGTTGAGAGTGATCGGCGTAACTAACTACCGAGAGAGAATGTCTATTGGTCACACATGTTTTGAAAATTATTTTAACAACATGTATGCAAGCCGAAACATGGGTAACGGGCCAATAGTAAGTGGTAGAGAGCGAAATCACGGATAATGTATGTATAGTAGTGTTCTAAAGATATGGCATCTTCATATGCATTTACAATTGTTAAATTAAGGAGATCTTAAATATGAATAATTGTGTGAACATATTTTGTTGTGGCACAAATTAAAGGTCAATACAAAAATTCAAAGGTATATGATTATCCACAATGTTTTAAGTCTAGGGCGTATGGAAATATAATATTATATACGGTATGAAAATAAGTAGTAAAAATAATTAAAAAATACCGTGCTTCTGATTTGTATGCGATTTAAAATAAATATAATTTAATAAACTTTTTATGCATAACATTATAATTTTTAATAATTACTAGCCCGTGCAGTAGCACGGGTTGACGACTAGTTGCTTCTAATTTGATGAAATGTCTTCTTGTTAGTTTACACATCATAGTTCTGGTTATCTCTTCCGTCCTGTTTTTCATACATATTACATCCTCCTATCATGTGGTTGTCTAACATCAAGTTCAGTTCGTCTGCATCACGCATCAATTTGTTCTGAAGAACTAAATTGTTATTCATTTTTCTTGTCGGCTTGACTTAACATGGCACAGAGAAAGAGGAAGAAACACCGAATGGCAGGGAATGAGAAGCGGATGAATCCTGCAGATTCTGCTGGTACTGATGGTGCAATAGAAGGTGAAAGTCCAGCGGAAAATTCTACAAACACGGCATCCCATGCTACACGAGCTGCAAAAAACACCAAACAGAAACAAATAGCTGTCACCAAACAAGCAGAGATAGCCCTAGTTCTTGCAACATCTACCACAGTACTACCAGCTGTATGACATACTCGTGCGTCAACTGAGCTAGCAGCACGTTCCCAAGCTCCCTTGCCACCTGACACTACTTCCCAAGCACTCTTGACACAAGACGAGTTGGCAATATCAGATGAACCTTGTGAGCTTCAACAGCAAGAAGGTAGTTGCTGGAGTCAAGTTACAGTTGCATGCTTCTTTATATGTAGTCTCACAGTTTGATGTACACTAACACTTCCTATGTTCGTTCTTGGACTAGCACCTAGGCGCAAGAGGAAACAAACATCAGGGATAATGCTCGATAGGTTAACTAAATCTAGAGGAGGAAGAATGGAGATCCGTTTGAGGCAAGTTTAAAAAGGCCACGTGATGCTACAGAGTCAGCCAAGTTAGTATCAGAGGCAGCGGTTGCCGTTAGGTGTCATGTACGTACCCTCCCAACATGGATTCAGTACAGGAATGACAAAGACGAAACCCAGTTCAACACCTTCCTCGACCATTTATCTGTAAGTATGGTTATGTATGGAAACTAGTAATATCGTCTTGCTCTATCCCATACTTTCTAGGTTGCTGATAATGAGACTTCCATAATTTTCAACAGATGAGGTTCAAGTTGGATAGCCAAGATGATGCAACCAGACAAGCTTGCACCCATGTTTTCAAGTCTGCTCTGCGACAGTATCGGTATAACTTGAGGAAAACTCACTTTGAAGGCAAGGCTAACAGTGAACTTTCCCAAACATCTCCAGTGGAAAATATATCGGATGAAGAATGGAGGGGCCTTGTTAAACACTGGTCTGATCCAAAGTATCAGGTACATTATATATATGTGATCAGATCACATGTTGAAGTCCTATTGACGCATGTGCCACACAAATCTATCTTCTTGTAGGTGAACTGTTCAAAGAACAAGGCCAGCCGTACGAAAGTGAAATTCCAACAGACGACAGGATCTCGTAGCTATATTGCACACTGCGAGGCTCTTGTAATTAGCTGCTGTTTCACTCTTTTCGCTGTACCATATTATCAGATCTATATTGACTTGTTCGAAATGCAGAGGAAAGCCCGCAAGGACCAAAAGGTACCTGAACCAAATGTTGTGGAAATCTTCAAGGACTGTCACACCAGCAAGAAGAAGGGCATGACTACACCAGTCAAAGCCGCTGGTGTAAGTCCTTAATCCTCATGCCTTTTAACTACTACTTACTCTGACTTGTGCCTTGAACTGCATGGTTTGCAGCCAATGTCTATTACTATTTTCAATTTTATACACAATTGTATTAGCGTATCATTGCACCTTACAAGGTTTAAAAGGGAGGAGTGATGTTCCTTTTATCTTGACCCGTAATCTAGTTCCGTGCTGGACTTGCCCACACAGCGTTACAATTGCCTGTTTGTCTGTTCTCAGTTGTTTTGTAATATGAATGATGTCATACTATGCTTACCATATTATAAACTTCGTCTCTTTATCCTTAGCCCTCAATACAATGTGAAGAAATAGACAATACATTAGCGATGGTACATGGTCATATGTTTGGAACCTGGTTTTATTATGTACTTTGCAATAAAATACAACTAATATTTCACATGGGTTCACCAGAATAAGTTCTGTATATAGACCAAAGCTATTTTGTTTGGTTTTGCTGCCTCCTTAATATCTTCTGTTCTGGTACTACTAATGTAAAACCTCAACTTTTCAGCGAGCTATGGAAAAATGGTGGAACCGCCACCTTCTGAAGGTGGTGAGGCAACTATAACCGCAATGCCAGCTCTTGCTGCAGTGGGTCAGTACCTGTCCACTAGCAGTGCCAAAAGCACGTTCCTGCGTAATATTGGGTTGGTTGTTAAGGCAATATCGTCCAAACTGCCTCACGATCAAGATATGCAAGCTCAAAGCAATGATGTATCTGCGCTCCAGACACAAGTCCATTCCCTAACAGAGGCCCTTTGTGAAACAAGGAGAAACATTGCTCAATGTTGTCAAGATATGCATGGTTTTGAAACTAGACTATCAGACATTTGCTATGTTGTTCAGGAGCCTAGGGGAAATGAAGGCGAGGGTTATGGTGCTCCATCGGACAATACAGCATGAAAACGTAACAGTCAGGTCAAATGAACCGAGATTCTGAACTTCTGGTGGTGCATTTATCTGCTAGACTGTTAAGTTTTATGCCAACCTTCCTTTTGTTATATAGTTGTAATTTGTTTTGCTGCGATACAAAATTTATTCTTAACGTGCGGCCACCGGCTGAAGAAAACAGCAAGCCATTTTTTTATAGTGTAGGGTGTTCCCTATATTTGCACTGGTGGTGATCTTTGATGCCGAGTGGATGTAATATGTGCAATCGCCTTAATAGCCTAGCGTTAGTTTCGGCCTTATTTATTTCCTAGTCTTCTTTTTCCCTGGTTTGCTAGTGGCCGCAACTACCCATGGGCCATATACGGGCCGTAGGATCCATGGGTCTCCTACGTGCCGTTGATAAATGGGACTATAATCGCTGGGCCTCGGGCCGTTGATAAATCGGCCTGTAATCGGTGGGCCTCGGGTCGTCGGATAAATGGGTCTACATGGGCCATAATCGGGCGTAATTGGTATCAGCCCAGCACGGTAACGGGCCGTTAACAGGCCGTAGGACTGCAAAAGCTTAATTATGTCACATGCATAACGGGTCGTTAATGGGCCAGAATATAGGACGGGCTGGCCAGAAACGGGCCGACCCTTGCCATGGGCCGAATTTGGCCCATTTAGGGAACATGCCAGTAATGGGTCGACTCTTGCCATGGGCCGAATTTGGCCCATTAGGGGAACAGGCCAGTAACGGGCCGGAAGTAATCGAGGGCCTAAAAGGAGCCCAAGAACGTATGGGCCGTCAATAGGCCGAAAGCTAACACGGGCTGGAAACGGCCCATGTAAATCACGGGCCGTTAACGGGTACAAAGAAAATTGTTGTTCATTATGGGCTAGAGTCACCGTGGGCCTGTAAAGGGCCGAAAGATACGAAGGCCTCATATGGGCCGAAAGACGTCGTGGGCCATACATGGGCCGAAAGTGAAATGGGCTGGTGTTATATTCGACGGCCCACATGACGTTGTTGGGCCAATTTCCTTTAGTGCCTAACGGGTCATAAAATGGGCTATTTGCGAAGAGACAGTTAACAGGCTTTTCATGGGCCAGCCCGTTAACTTTTGACCAAGTCAAACGGGCCGGCTTTGTAAGCTAAATGGGCCAGTGGTGGGCCGTGGCACGTGTCGACATATCATAGGCGCATATCTGACCCATTGACGAGCTGACACGTGTTTCGTCCGGCCAATAAGAATTTTACACGTGGAAATTTCCCATTGGTCGGGGCTGTTAACGGGTTATCGGATCCAAAACCCGACCCGATAGCTTAACGGCGTTTTGTTACGGTAGATGCCACGTGTCGGTCACCCTTGATGAAAGCACTTCTATGACGCGCGATTTATCGTCATGGAAGTGGACACTTCTGTGATGATAATTTTGGTAATGTCATGGAACACTTCTATGACAGCACAGGTATGACTATCTTGATTCTGTCATAAATTTGTCATGGATGTACATGCATGACAAAAAACGCGACCTACTGTGACAAACACGTATCATCACGGAAGTGTATTTTTTTGTAGTGTATAGACCTTGTATACATCTTGGGATTCGACAATGATTGTAACTATTGAATTGTATAGACCATTACATTCGAAGCCAATAGCCTAATATATTTATTTCACAATTTCAACAAATGATTAGTTCGCTACAAACTAAGAAAACAAATGTGTACTCCCTCCGTTTTTATTTAAGTCCGCATATTAGCATTGGTCAAAGTCAAGTTTTGTAAACTCTCAGAAAGCTTATAACAAAAAATATTAACATATACAATAACAAATAAATACCATTAGATTCATTATTGAATGTACTTTCACATCATACATATTTGTTATGGTAAATGTTTATATTTTTCTATAAACTTGGTCAAACTTTAGGAAGTTTGACTTCGGTCAAACCTAATATGCAGAGTTTACTACTACTACTCGCTAGTTGCTTAG
>LR880966.1:43401200-43435624 GCA_904067115.1 Aegilops sharonensis | reverse complement strand
TCGCTCTCTTTTGCGTATGTTAGCCACCATATATGCTAGTCGCTTGCTGCAGCTCCACCTCACTACCCTGTCCTACCTTTAAGCTTAAATAGTCTTGATCTCGCGGGTGTGAGATTGCTGAGTCCCCGTGGCTCACAGATACTTCCCAAAACCAGTTTGCAGGTGCCGATGTAACCGTGCAGGTGATGGACCAGAGCTCAAGGAGGAGCTCGATGAAGATCTTGTTCTTTGTGTTGTTTCGTTTCAGTTGATCAGTAGTGGAGCCCAGTTGGGACGATCGGGGATCTGTGTAGCATTTGGGGTAGTCTTCTTTTATTTTGGTTCCGTAGTCGGACCTTGATTGTATCTGTATGATGTAATGTTTTACTCATGTATTGTGTGAAGTGGCGATTGTAAGCCAACTATGTATCTCTTTTCCCCTTATGTATTACATGGGTTGTGTGAAGATTACCTCACTTGCGACATTGCTTTCAATGCGGTTATGCCTCTAAGTCGTGCTTCGACACGTGGGAGATATAGCCGCATCGAGGGCGTTACAGATGTGTACCGCACCGGAAGTGTGCCTTGCCATGAGTCAGTCAAGGGGTACAAGAATGATCCAGGAATGGATCATTGGACAGCGGTCAAAATTGTTCTTGGAGTAAATAAGGACATGTTTCTCGATTATGGGGGTGATAAAGAGTTCGGCGTAAAGGGTTACGTCGGTGCAAGCTTTAACACCTATCCGAGTGACTCTGAGTAGCAAACCGGATACGTATAGTGGAGCAACCATTTGGAATAGCTCCAAGTGGAGCGTGGAAGCAGCGTTTACAATATGACCTAGAAATTTGCAAAGCACACACGGATCTGAAAGGTTCAGACCCGTTGACTAAAACCTCTCTCACAAGCAAAACATGATCAAACCTCAGAACTCATTGAGTCTTAATCACATGATGATGTGAACTATTTTACAGACACTAGTAAACTCTTTGGATGTTGGTCACATGGCGATGTGACCTATCAGTGTTAATCACATGACGATGTGGACTAGATTATTGACTCTAGTGCAAGTGGGAGACTGTTGGAAATATGCCCTAGAGGCAATAATAAATTAGTTATTAGTATATTTCCTTGTTCATAATAATTGTTTATTATCCATGCTATAATTGTATTGAAAGGAAACTCAGATACATGTGTGGGTACATAGACAACACCATGTCCCTAGTAAGCCTCTAGTTGACTAGCTCGTTGATCAACAGATAGTCATGGTTTCCTGACTATGGACATTGGATGTCATTGATAACGGGATCACATCATTAGGAGAATGATGTGATGGACAAGGCCCAATCCTAAGCATAGCACAAGATCGTGTAGTTCGTTTTGCTAGAGCTTTTCCAATGTCAAGTATCTCTTCCTTAGACCATGAGATCGTGTAACTCCCGGATACCGTAGGGGTGCTTTGGGTGTACCAAACGTCACAACGTAACTGGGTGACTATAAAGGTGCATTACAGGTATCTTCAAAAGTGTCTGTTGGGTTGACACGGATCGAGACTGGGATTTGTCACTCCGTATGACGGAGAGGTATCACTTGGCCCACTCGGTAGTGCATCATCATAATGAGCTCAAAGTGACCAAGTGTTTGGTCACGGGATCATGCATTACAGTGCGAGTAAAGTGACTTGCCGGTAACGAGATTGAACGAGGTATTGGGATACCGACGATCGAATCTCGGGCAAGTAAAATACCGATTGACAAAGGGAATAGTATACGGGGTTGATTGAATCCTCGACATCGTGGTTCATCCGATGATATCATCGAGGAGCATGTGGGAGCCAACATGGGTATCCAGATCCCGCTGTTGGTTATTGCCCGAGAGCCGCCTCGGTCATGTCTGCATGTCTCCCGAACCCGTAGGGTCTACACACTTAAGGTTCGGTGACGCTAGGGTTGTATGAATATGAGTATGCAGCAAACCGAATGTTGCTCGGAGTCCCGGATGAGATCCCGGATGTCACGAGGAGTTCCGGAATGGTCCGGAGGTAAAGATTTATATATAGGAAGTCTTATTTTGGTCGCCGGAAAAGTTTCGCGCGTTATCGGTATTGTACCGGGAGTGCCGAATGGGGTCCGGGGGTCCACCGGGGGTCCACCTGCCCCGGGGGGCCACATGGGCTGTAGGGGGTGTGCCTTGGCCTATATGGGCCAAGGGCACCAGCCCCAAGAGGCCCATGCGCCAAGATATAAGAAAAAGGGGAGAGTCCTAAAGGGGGAAGGCACCTCTAAGGTGCCTTGGGGAGGATGGACTCCTCCCCCCCTCTTGGCCGCACCCCTTCCTTGGAGGAAGGGGCAAGGCTGCGCCCCCCCCCCCCCCCTGCCCCCCCCCCCCCCCTTCTTTCACCCTTATAAAAGGGAGGGGGGGGGGGCCCCGGGGCTTAGGGGGGGGGCCCCCCCCCCCCCCCTTCTTTCACCCTTATAAAAGGGAGGGGGGGGGGGCCCCGGGGCTTAGGGGGGGGGCCCCCCCCCCCCCCCTTCTTTCACCCTTATAAAAGGGAGGGGGGGGGGGCCCCGGGGCTTAGGGGGGGGGCCCCCCCCCCCCCCCTTCTTTCACCCTTATAAAAGGGAGGGGGGGGGGGCCCCGGGGCTTAGGGGGGGGGCCCCCCCCCCCCCCCTTCTTTCACCCTTATAAAAGGGAGGGGGGGGGGGCCCCGGGGCTTAGGGGGGGGGCCCCCCCCCCCCCCCTTCTTTCACCCTTATAAAAGGGAGGGGGGGGGGGCCCCGGGGCTTAGGGGGGGGGCCCCCCCCCCCCCCCTTCTTTCACCCTTATAAAAGGGAGGGGGGGGGGGCCCCGGGGCTTAGGGGGGGGGCCCCCCCCCCCCCCCTTCTTTCACCCTTATAAAAGGGAGGGGGGGGGGGCCCCGGGGCTTAGGGGGGGGGCCCCCCCCCCCCCCCTTCTTTCACCCTTATAAAAGGGAGGGGGGGGGGGCCCCGGGGCTTAGGGGGGGGGCCCCCCCCCCCCCCCTTCTTTCACCCTTATAAAAGGGAGGGGGGGGGGGCCCCGGGGCTTAGGGGGGGGGCCCCCCCCCCCCCCCTCTCTTGCACCTATAGAAAGGGAGGGGAGGGAGGGGTGGCCGCACTCATAAGCCCTGGCGCCTCCCTCCTCCCTGCAACACCTCCTCCTCCTCCCGTAGTTGCTTAGCAAAGCCCTGCCGGAGTTCTGCTGCATCCACCACCACGCCATCGTGCTGCTGGATCATCATCAACCTCTCCTTCCCCCTTGCTGGATCAAGAAGGAGGAGACGTCATCCGCTCCGTACGTGTGTTGAACGCGGAGGTGCTGTCCGTTCGGCACTAGGTCATCGGTGATCTGAATCACGGCGAGTACGACTCCATCATCCCTGTTCCATTGAACGCTTCCGCACGCGATCTACAAGTGGTATGTAGATGCAATCACTCTCCCATGACTCGTTGCTAGATGAACTCATAGATGGATCTTGGTGAAACCGTAGGAAAAATTTTAATTTTCTGCAACGTTCCCCAACAGCAACGGAATGCGTCGTGTTCATGGGGAGGCAACAGAATGCGTCGTGTTCATCGGGAGGCAACGGAACGCGTGGGAGCCAACCGGTTTGGACGGAACAGGCGATGGAAACGAGGCCTGGCATACCGCAGAACGGAGGAAAAGGACCTCCTACGGTCGAAACGGAGGTCCTGTTGATCGGGACCCACCTGGTTGCCCAAAAACGCTATGTAGGTGCTATGGTCATTTTGAACTTGTATTGCCCAAAAATGTATCTGTTGCAGACTTTTTTTTTAAACGACAAACTTGCCTATAGTTTGCTATATGTGCTAGTGTAGCTGTACTGATGCAAATACTGCTTGTGTACTTTTGGAGTAGTAAATAGCCTTTCATGTCATTCTCCAAGTCTGCACATAGCATTGTTATTTTAGGAGCAGATTTCTCATCCTTGTTTGGATAAGAAACCTGAACTTGCTTAATAGCCAATTTAGTTGTGTATTACCAGTTCAAGTTGTTTAGTATATATCATGTTCTGTTTTGCTACCGAACACCTTCAACTTAAATGCTGAATTGCCTTGTACACATAATTGTTTGTAATCTAAAGGAAAGCCCTTAATAGTCAGCTGACCTTATGAACTGTATAAATGTACCAAAATCTTGTGTTGTTAAATCGAGCTTAATTTCAATTGGCAACCTCTTATTGTAGTAGCTCGATCTTCTTCCGCCATCCCTCTAATAAAGAATAAATCATGATGCTTCTGCTGCCATAACTTGTTTTCTTGTTTACCATCCAGGTACAATGGGACCAAGCTCATCCTCCTCGTCCCTAGCTACTACACGACTGCCATCCTGTATATTCCCTCCAGTTCATGGAGCATATGAACCTCTTACTGTAGTAGCTGGTATGCCTGCTGCGTGTATCCCCATCTATTTGATGTTTTGCTAGAACCATAAATCCTGATGCATGGTGATCATGGTCTGGTTTGGTATATCTGTTCTACTGGTGCTTAAAATGATCACTAGAGCCTAGATGATCCTATCTTTGCAGAATGTATTGATGTGTGCTTGGTTTTTGTTGGTTAGTGTTTTTATTCAGAAAACAAATTCTGGGCCATGTAATGGATATTTTTGTAACTTGTCAGCAAGTGAGAATGCAGATTCATGGGTTCTTGCATCATGGGTTCTAATGCACATGGTTTAAAAGATTGTTTAACACCGCCGAAGAACTGCATAACCAAAGTCCTATGCTTGTTTAAATCCCGTATCAGTGTCCTGTTCTTGTAAACCTTACGTAAAGCTAAAATTCCTTTGTGTCTTGCTCTTTTGCTGGTGCCACAATACATGTTAGATTGCTAGCTGTACTTGTTTCCATCTAAAATTACTTGGGTGTCATTCATCTTCTTAGTTCTGTTGCTATGATGCATTGAGTTGTAGACCTGGTTATTATAGTTTTTTCTGCTGGTACTTTTGGTAAGGCAATATAATAGGTTGTGGTGGTACTACTACTGGTTTATGCACATCCATGTAATTTTCATTTCTAAGATCAATTTGGTATCCCAGGTTCTCAAGTATTTTGATTACATCGATGTCAAAGGTGACGCGAACCAGATCTTCATCAACTACAGCGCCATTCACAACATCGACACGAAGTTAGGTATCTACTCATCTTCTTGAACATATATGGGTCTGATGCTTGATGCATGTAGCATGTGCTCCTTGTGGATATATATGCATTTGTTCAGATTTTTGTGGCACACGCTATGGTCTAAAAGTTTGTTTATTTTATTTTTGTTCATACATGAGCACATTTTCTTATTGCCTTATGTCAAGGGATCAATTTATGTGAACTCAGTCCTTAATATGTGGATGTATGTGTTGTTTTGCAGGTTAAGGTGTTAAGGTGTTGGAGATGTCCTTGTACATGCTAAGCGTTTTATCTGTAGTGGAATAGTGTATGGTTATGTTGTGGCTGGAATATTGTAATAAACTGTGTTCCTCCTTTTTGACTGGAATATTGTAATAAATTGTGTTTGTCCTTTTTGACTGGAATATTGTGGCTGTTATTTAAATATTTTTATGTGTTTCTCCTTTCTGATTGGTACATGTTTTAGTAACAAGATGTGAAAAAAAATAAAATTTAATGATTGGGACCCATCGCCTAGAAGAATTTGATAATTTTGGACTTGCTTGACTACAATAATCTGAAATTTGAACCTATAACCGAATAAAATAAAAGCCAAATAAGGAATTATATGGAAAATTGAATCTAATAAAAAATAAAAGAAAAAAGGGAAATTATGTAGAATGCAAAAAGGCCACAACCCAAAAAATAAAAAGGCCGAATTGTAGGCTTTGGCCCATGTGGCTGTCCAGAATTAACAGGGAAAAAATATAAAAGGCTGAATTGTTGGGCCTGGCTCATGTAAAACACCCAACCGGACCGGGCTGAATCTTGTCAGGGACCTTTTCAATTGGTCGCAATTTAGCCACGTCAGATTGCCACGTCGGATCCGACATGGCCTGGGCAGATAGCCAGTGACCAAAACAAAAGGTCATGGGTTCAACGACCTTCTGTTTTGGTCGTAAACGTCTATGACCTTCTCACACAAAAGGTCGTTGATTTCAGTTTACGACCATCAGCTTTTGACCTTCTGTTTTTTGTCACAAAAAGGTCGTAAATGAAAAACAATGACCTTTCAGTGACCAATAGTCAAGGTCACAAGTTGACATATTTCTTGTAGTGAGGCCCAACTATATGACGGGCTTTTAACAGGCCAAAATTAATATAGGGCCGAAATGTTAAACGGGCCCTTAACATGCCAAAACTAATATCATGCCGAATTACTAAGTGGGCCTTTAGCAAGTGGGCCCAAAAGCATAGTGTCCAGTTGACGGGCCGAATTTGATATGGGCCATAATTGAGCCCAAAGCCTCTTAAAGGGCCGAACCTGATCTGGGTCGTAATTTGGCCCAGAACATGGTAGGCTTATAACGGGTCGGATCTCATATGGGCCACTTTTAGGCCCGGATCGTGGCAGGCCATTAATGGACCGGATCAAATATGGGTCGGCATTTGGCCCAAAACATGGCAGCCAGTTAATGGGCCAGCCTACTAGGGTCCTCAAAATCTTGTGGGCCTACAGCTGGGCCGGCCATTAATGTCGGCGAAATCTCATGGGCCTTTAGTTGGGCCGGCCCATTATGATCCGCAAGAATCTTGTGGGCCTTTACCTGGGCCGGCCCATTATGGCACACAAAAATCTTGTGGGCCTTTAGCTGGGCCGGCCCATTATGACCCGCAAAATCTTGTGGGCCTTTACCTGCGCCGGCCCATTATGGCCCGCAAAATCTCATGGGCCTTTAGCTGGGCCGACCCATTATGGTCCGCAAAATCTTGTGTGTCTTTAGTTGGGCCGGCCCATTATGGTCCGCAAAACTTGTGGGCCTTTAATTGGGCCGGCCCAATTAAACTTGTTGGGCCGTGCCATGTGTCGACGTATCATAGGCGCCTTCCGTCCAATGAATGGATGACATCTGTCCCAGCGGTGTTTCCTCCAGCCAATGATGATTTTACACGTGGAAAATCCCCATTGGTCGAGGCTGTTAACGGGTTATCGGATCCAAAACCCGACCCGATAGCTTAACGGCGTTCCGTTACGGTGGATGCCACGTGTCGGTCACCCTTGACGTGTGACGCACGATTTATCGTCATGGAAGTGGACACTTCCGTGATGATAATTTTGTTAATGTCATGGAACACTTCTACGACAGCACAGGTATGACTATCTTGATTCTGTCATAAATTTGTCATGGATGTACATGCATGACAAAAAACACGACCTACTGTGACAAACACGTATCATCATGGAAGTGTATTTTTTTCTAGTGCGTGGGCGCGCGGCGGCGGGCCCCAGTCCGTCACCCAGTCCCGTCATGCGCGTGGCCTGTCAGGCCCCTCCGACTTCCGGGCACCACGTGGCGCCCGCGCGAAGCCCGAGGGATTGCCCCAAGATTCGACGGACTCCTCGGTTCCCGCCACGGACGGGAGTCCGCGGTCCGGTTTCCGAGAAAACCGGCACACAGTGGGTGTTGCCGGACCCGACACTCGCAGAATCCGCTTTGGTTAAGGGGGAAACTGCGAAGGCCCACTCATCCGAAGACGGCGGACCTTCACAGCTTCGGGGACTACTGTCGAGGGGATGGACCCCGGGCAGGCAACGGAACTCGGATCCTCTTCAAAAACAACGGGGAAGGCACCGCCCCTCAAACCGGCGTGCACTCGGCCGGGTCGCTCGACCCGGCGAAGCCCCGCAACCCGGCCAGACTCTCCGACCCGGCAAGACGCGTCGACTCGGCCACAACAACTAGCGCAAGACAGCCGAACCCGGCACAACCAAAGCTTCCTCGACAAGCCAGCTTCACCCGTGGCGTGCTCCGCAATCCGGCCACGGGTCAGCTCCCGTCCCATCCAGGCCGTACGATGGGACGAGTCTTCAATCAACGATGACCGAGGCAACAGTGCCCCGCGCATGCCTCTGGTCAGCCGGAGCGTGGCAACAGTGCCCCTCACCTACCCGCTGACCAGGGCCGGCGTGGCTACAGTGCCCCCGCCCTCATCGCTGACGGCAGCAAGCGGCAACCTGACGGAGAGCCACTGTACACGACTCGACTCGGCCATGCTCTAACGATCGACAAGACGGCGCACAGTCCCCCTAGGCACGCGGGGCCCGCACCTAGGGGAACCCGGCGAGCCACAAGCCCTCGGCGGGACCCAGCCCGGGTCCCCGGACACCGACAATCCAGACCCACCGGCTTATAACATTACCATTGTACCCCTGGGGGGTTGGTCTATAAAACCCCCCAGGAGCCCATGCTCATAGGGAGAGGCATGTATGTAACGAGAGAAAGGCAAGCAAGCACAGAACTAGCCACCAAACAGCTACACCAGAGAGAAGGAATAGCCCAAGCCTTGGCCAGCTTCCTTCCTCCCCCATATAGCTCCAGGAGCAACATTGTACTATCGAACATCCAACTACACTCGGCAGGACTAGGGGTGTTATCTCTCCAGAGAGCCCCAAACCTGGGTATGTCCGGCATCCCGCTCCCGCTCATGCCAACCTCGCCTCTGGAGTCCACCAGCGCCCTTGAGCCTCCTCCTCTCTTTAGCCATCCCTTGGCATCTGTCGTGCGCCCACCACGACACCAACAGAGCCAAGTTAAATATCCACATGTCACGAAAGCCCATTCCCCCATTAGTTTTGGGCGTGGCCAGCTTGTCCCAAGCAATCCAATGCAAAGATCGGTGGTCCAGTGAACTCCCCCACCAGTACTTCGCCATGCTCGACGTCAAGCTTTTGCACACCTTTTTATCAAGAGAAAACAACTCATGCTGAAAGTCGGGATCGCTTGCACAATAGATTTGAGGAGTGTCTCCCTTCCGGCACAAGCAAACAGCCTCTCTGGCCAACCATTCATCTTGCCTCGCGCCCGGTCACCCAGATGCTCAAAAGTGCCGCTGGCAATCTTGCCTACGGCAGTGGGTAGACCAAGATACCTTTCAGAAAAAGCTCAATTTCTACTCGAAGGAGTTGTTTCAAGTTGTGCCTGAGATTTGCTGGGGTGTTGGGACTGAAATAAATTGCGCTCTTGCTTCTGTTTACACACTGTCCAGAAGTCTCATCGTAGATCTCAAGAATTTCGTTCAGTCTGGCTGCACTTTCTGCACTCGCCTCGATTTGATTCCTATCCAGTCTCCACGTACGTGCAAACATGGGCTAGGCCCATCGTATCTATTTTTACTTCCTAGGCCTAGCACGCAAGAGGCTGAGCTGCTGCCGCTGACTCTGAGATTGGCTTTAATTATCTTTTTCGCTCGAAGACGGAAGACCTGTATATGTATGTCCACGTATATATACCTGGGAGGGGGCCCTGACTTTTGGGGGCCCGGGGCGGCCGCCCCGCTCGCCCTGCCCTAGGTCCGGCCCTGGATTTTTTTCAGGATTTTCAGTGATGTGCATTACGTTTCTGTCGATGACGAGGTGTCTATGATAACTTCATAAATCTCAAGATGATATGTCGACTCAGTCTTTCGAATGTGCTTATAGGGATAGGGTGTGCGTGTGTGCGCGTGTACGTTCATAGAGGTGTGTGTATGCGCGTGTATATGAGCACTTGTGTCTATACTGATGTTAAAGAAAAAGTAGAAGCGAGCCCTCCGCTGGACTAGAAACGAATCCAATATTGCCGCACCGCCGTCCACGGTAAATACGATGGCAATCAACAAAGAGCACTCAGTCGCGAGTGCTGTGGGAGGGGGACGAGACTTGCCTGCTCCCTGCTTGTGCGCCCATCTGTGCTCCCGCATACGTAGCTTGATTTGATTGGAACAAAATAAGGCCCGGCCCCACCCTCTTAAAATCAGGGGGGAGATGATTAGATTAGAAAAGGAAAAAGAAAAAAAGACAGCCGGAGGATAAAGTGGGAGCACGGATGGGAGCATGGGGAGGGAGCAGACAAGCCGGATCCGTGGGAGGGAGCCAGGGAGAGCAAAGCACGGCCGACTTGTCCTCTTGCTCATCGGCCGACTTGTCGTGTCGTGTCGCACTTTTAACCGGCTGACTTGTCGTGTCGCGTCGCGCTTTTAACCGGCCTAAAGCAACATGGGCAGTCCAAATCGCACTCCACGTGGCCCACGCGCGCCCATGAAACAAATGATTGATTAGCCTCCAACTGTTATTATATGGACTTTTTAAATATATGATGAACATTTTCAGTAATGCACGATGAACCTTTTTTATATATGATGAATTTTTTTGAAAATATATATGAATATATGCATTGACCAATTTTTTAATACGCATTGAACATTTTATAATACTAATTGAATGTTCGTGCGTTGCCACGAGACTTAAAAAAAATGCATACATCAGTCATTCTTATAATTCAGAAGTGCATGTCAAACATGATGGATATTAATCGATATATCCACAACTACCAATTCTTTCTCCCGTTGCTTTCTCTATCATGACTTTTTTTTTAACGTGAAATAGTAAGAGAGACCCCTAATGTATATTTTACAAATTAGAAGTGTCCTCAACTTTCTATGCCATCGTCTCTTTCACTACCTTCCTTGCATCTAGAAAAGGCCCATGTATGATCACTTTGTTGAAGCAGGGTGAGTGTTGCCTCTGATATGCATGAACAGGTATGTCCATAAGTGACAGGCCCAGGTGCTTCTCCTGGTTGAGCTTCTATGGAAAAAGAGTGAGCACAACACTGGATGAATACGTGCACACATATTATATTCTAAGCCCTCCACCATCATACTTGTATCCTTTCTTTAATATAAAAAATAATAACGATACACAAATATGATAAAAGCACGATGACCCAAAAATTAGAGCATACTACTCAGAAAAAGAGGCATATAGGAGTTTATCAACATCATGATGACCACAAAAATAGACTTATGTTTCTCAACTCTTCATGGAATTCTGTAATGTGTGGATCATTCAAAATCGTAAATAACATGAAAGAACTTTCAAATTATGAAGATAAATAAACATGACAATGTTCAGTTCTCTTTTGTGTTGATCATTTTGTGTACGAGTATTCAGTTATGGGGTAAAAAATTCTAGCCATCCTGGAGTATGTTTTATCCACACATCAAATCTAGCTCCCAATACAATCGAAACAAGGGTGAAAGCAGACGCTAAAATTCAGCATTCATACCGATCAAAATGGCCTCTTGAGCCCCTTGAAGTCCACCGTCTCGATGGACTCTACGCTGCCCCTGAAACCATTGAGCAGCTTGAGCAGCTCATTGGCCCGATCTTTGGTCACGCCGCCGCAGCCCACCTGGAGCAGCTTCTCGAAGGTGCCCACACACAGCGCCTCGTTGCAGCACGCGCCGGCGCCAGTGTCCGCGGCACGGCAGAGGCGCCAGAGCACAGAGACGGCGAACCACGTGGCCATGTTGGACATGCGCAACATCTTCTTGACCAGCACCGCCACGACCAGCGCGTGCGCACACACGGACTCGAGGCCGGTGTCGGCACAGGACGCCGTTCAGCACGGCCAGTGCCTTCTCGCTAGTGCTCTTGTCAGCGTCCAGGACGAGCTCCACAACGACGAGCACTGCCCCTAGCTCGGCGAAGCGGGCGGCCACGCGGTTGCTGCCGGAGACGAGATGTAGGCCATGACGAGCGCGGCCTTGGTGGCCTGCGGGGACATGGGTTTCCTGATGAGGCCGACGAGCGCCCTGCACACGCCGGGCGTCCTCGAGATGACGTCGACGGTGTGCCGGTCGGGGGACGAGGGGAGCTCACGGAGGATGATGGCGACGCTGGCCCACGCGGCAAGGTCACCGTGGGAGAGCACCGAGACGAGGGTCTTGAGAGATGTCGGGGAGGCAATGTAGCGCCGGGCCTCCTCGTCGAGCGGGAAGAACACGGTAAGGGCCACAAAGACCTTCCCGATGCGCCCAATACTGCGGCGCTGGTGCCATACACGGGCTCACCAGTGAGGCTCTGGAAAGCCGAGGCGAGCAGCTGAGGAACCGGCGGTTGCGGTCGCTCTCCTACCCGATAGCCCTGGCCCTGGCAGCCACCTGCCAGCAGGCAGCCGCATTCCCACGCCTCGCGGCGGCGGACACAGGGGCGAGCGCCTTGACGGCGTCGGCCTCCCGCCAGCTTCCCCACAGGGGTCAACCTCCTAAGTCGTCGGCGGCGTGGTCCATGGAACCGACGCCTATTGCGGTGGCAGAGGCAAGCAGGTCGTACAAGGGCGGCGTGCATTGGCTGCGCGACGACGACCGAGACGAGCGTCGGACGGCGATGCAGATGGGCAGTTGCACACGAGTGACGGGGCGGCGGCGGCGGCGATTTTTCTCACGAGATCGAGAGTGCCAGGACCTGAACCTCGCTGCTACTGAAGAGAGAAGACGACGCAAGACAAGTTCAGTTATCCAACGGCGCAGATGAGAAGATACCGTTTCAGACCAGACCAACGGCTCGGATGCGTCCTTGCTGTTTTACCCAATGAATTTAAACCGAACAATGTAATGTAGTCGTTAATCACTGTGTTACCGCGGTGAGCTGGAAAGGGGGTTTATATGCTGGGCACCGAGGCGAGATCGGGCAGGTTGTAATTGGATAACTCATGGTAGGTAGCTAGAACCCTAGGTCGTGAGCAAGACAGGGTATCCGCCCTTGGCAATCTGCCCTTGTATCCCTTAAATTCCATGAACCAACAGTGAAATTGACTCCCAATTCCACCGATCTATTTGATCCTCTTCTCCTGGTTCTTACAAAGGTATCAGAGCGCCAGGTTCAGTCCTCGGCGGCGAGTCATCGGCGGCGATTCGGGCTGTGGAGAGCAGGAGGTTGGGTTCTCTCGTAAAATCCCTCCCGTCCCTCCAAGTTCGCGGCGGCGGCGTCGGGTGGCAGCGACACGGTGGCGGTGAACATTCGGGTACAGATCTCTGAGTCCGATCCGGTTGCTGGGAGATATTCTCTCGGTGGTGAAATTCCGGGATCTGACAGGTCCGTGTACCAGAGAAGGATTTCGTGAACAAGGGTAGCGAGATCTATCTCAGTCGCAGATGGCGGACACCCGAGCTAAAGTTCAGATTACAGTGGACCGTGTGGAGAAGGAAGTGGCAGATCTGCGGGCAGAGGTAGAATGACTACAAGGTCTCAAACAGGAGGTAAGCAAGTTAAGGTCAGAGATGATTACTATGCCGAAAGTAGAAGCAAAATTGTCAGAGATGAATGAAGGAATCCAACAAACCTTACAGTTGATCTTGGCAAAAATGAGCATGACAAGTCAAAAGACAGAGATAACATCGCCAGAGCACACAGGGAAGGAGGGCCAGACAAGTAACAGTGGTAACATCACAGATGCAAAGCAGAACAATGTGCATAGCGAAGCAGAACCAGTAGGGAAGGATTTGGAACAGGAGTTCAAAAGGCAGGACAAAATGCCAGTCACAAAGATAACTGGAATGACCTCCAACTTGCCAGCATCACAACTGCTAACTGAAAGCACAAGAGTGTGTGCAGGAAAACAGCAAGAAGCTCCTGTAAATGGACAGTTCAGAGTAGCTCCTGCAAATGTGAGTGCAACAGTTCAGGCCCATACACAGGGATTTTTTGGCAATAGTGGATATTTTGCCCCTGTAAGTGCTCCACTGTTTTCATCTCCTCACACTTATAATCCCATCACTGGTCAATACATCAACACCTCAACAACTACTCAAGGAATTTCTCTAGTATACCAAGCAGTAGGAAATCTTTATGACATGCAGAGAAATCAATATGCTACTCAGCTAGGAGGCCCATCCTATTTTGCAAAAGCAGTATTAAAAGGTCCAAGGCTAGAAATTCCCTTGTTTAATGGAGATGATCCTATTGGATGGCTCATAGCTTGTGAGAAATTTTTTGACATGTCAGGAACTCCATATGATCAGTGAGTGAACCTGGCTACTGGCCATTTACAAGGCATAGCTTCCAATTGGCTCAAGAATATATGTGTGCCATGGCAAATGGTTACTTGGCAACAGTTCTGTCAAATGTTAGCTGACAGATTTTCAGAAGCAAGTGTACATGAAGCTGTAGAACTGTTGAAGAACATTCAGCAAACTAATACTGTAGCCCAATACATAGACAATTTTGAACAATGTGTAGCTCTGGTGAAAAGAGACCATCCCTGTCTCCAAGAGAATTTTTTGCTAAACTGTTTCATTGGAGGACTCAGAGGAGACATTAAACATGAAGGTTGTGGACAGAAACCTACAGGCATCATAGAGGCATATTGGTATGCTAAGGTTTATGAGAAAGCTGCAGCTACCAGAAAGTGCAGAACACTAATGTGTACAAATCCAAAAGCTATCAGCCTGCATACAGAAATTCTACAACACCTATGCAGGTACAGCTGCCACAACAGGAAAAGTATACGGTTCCTTTTCCTAAAGATGCTAGGGCTTGTTGGTATTGCAGGGAGCCATGGTCAAGACAACACAAGTGCAAAATTGGTAAGACAATTCACATCTTACAAGAAGTGGATGAGGAGGATGACAATGATAATACAGAGGACTCATTGGGACAGGAACAAACATACCATACAGCTCCAAATACTCCTGATAAAGAGAAAAGCACAGACACTATAGAAAAACCTACACAGGCCATGCATATCTCAGTTCATGCAGTGGAAGGAACTCCAGGAGAAAACACCTTTTCTTTGATAGTGGAAATTGCAGGAAAAAAAGCCACAACATTGTTTGATAGTGGATCCTCGGACACCTTCATTAGCTCTGAATTTGCTCTTAGGTGCAACTGCAATCAGCAGCCAATGTTCCCAAGGAAAGTTACAGTAGCTGGGGGAGGCAAACTAATTTCCACATCAAAGGTTGCTCCTATGGATTTCAAAATTCAAGGACACACATTCTGCAGTAGTTTTAAAGTACTAGATCTTCAGGCCTATGATATTATACTAGGAGCTGACTGGATATATCAGTATATCCCTATTTGCCTGGATTTAGTAGAGAGAATTCTGATAGTAACAAACAAGGGGCAACCAGTAACACTATATGATCATACAATTCCAAAGAAGAAGTGCATTTTATCCGCAGCAAAAATGGAGAAACTCCTTTCAAAGGGAGTGATGGGGTATATATTACAGATACATGAGTTGGAATCTGAGCACAGCAAGGAACAGTCAGAACACCCAGCAGTGGTACATCCTTTGTTACAGAAATATGCAGCAATATTTCAGGAATCTGACAAACTACCTCCAAAAAGAAATTGTGATCACAAGATTGTTCACCAAGAAGGGGCAAAACCTCCAAATCTCATACCATACAGAGTGCCTCATTACCAGAAAACAACAATGGAAGAAATAATCAAACAGTTGATTAAAAAGGGGGGAAATACAGGAGAGTTTCAGTCCCTTTTCTTCCCCTGCAATCATGGTCAGAAAGAAAGATGGAGGGTGGAGATTGTGTGTGGATTACAGAGAACTAAATGCAATAACTATCAAGAACAAGTTTCCTATGCCCATTATTGAGGATATGTTGGATGAGTTAAATGGATCTAAAGTGTTCCCCAAACTAGATTTGAGGTCTGGATATCACCAAATAAGGATGGCCCTAGAGGATATTCCAAAAACTGCCTTCAGGACACACATGGGACACTATGAATATAAAGTAGTACCTTTTGGGTTGGCTTGTGGCCCAGGCACCTTCCAAGGAATGATGAACACTGTGTGTGAAGAAATCAATGAGCCAGAGAAAGAAAAGTTCATTCTAGTATTTTTTTTGATGATATGCTAGTGTTTAGCAAATCCATGGAGCAACACTACATACATCTAGAAAGAACTTTTGCTACTTTGGAAAAACATGAACTATATGTGAAACTGTCAAAGTGCACTTTTGCAACAAATCAGGTGTCCTATCTGGGTCACATCATTTCAGAGAAAGGTGTTGCAACTGATCCAAGTAAAATTCAGGCAGTGAAGGAGTGGCCTACACCTGAAAATGTGAAACAGCTAAGAGGATTCCTTGGTCTGGCTGGCTATTACAGGAGGTTTGTGAAGCAGTATGGACAAATTTGCAGACCTCTCCATGATATGCTAAAGAAAGATGCATTTCAGTGGGGTCCTGAACAGGACAAAGCATTTCAGAATTTGAAAAATACAATGACCAGTTGTCCTGTTCTCACACTGCCAAACTTTGCTCTTCCTTTCACTATAGAAGCTGATGCTTGTGCCAAAGGACTGGGAGCTGTCCTTATGCAACAGGGCAAACCTATAGCCTTTCTCAGCAAAAGCTTAGGACCAAAATCTGCTGCACAATCCATTTATGAAAAAGAAGCAATGGCCATACTGGAAGCCCTAAAGAAGTGGAGACACTATGTATGGGGAAACAAACCGATTATTAAAACAGATCAACAATCTTTGAAGTATATGACCACTCAAAGATTAATTGAGGGCATATAGCATAAACTACTTCTCAAACTTCTGGAATATGATTACTCTATTGAGTACAAGAAAGGCAGAGAAAATATAGTAGCAGATGCACTGTCCAGAAGGGATACTGTACAAAACATGCAGTGCAACAATGTGACTGTGGTAGTGCCAACTTGGACTGAGGATGTCATGGCAAGTTACCAAGGAGATCAGGATACTGACAAAATCCTAAAGAAGGTAGTTGCAGATAATGAAGAAACACCCAAGTTCTCCACACATCAGGGCCTGTTGAAGTACAAAAACAGAATCTATGTGGGAGCTTCTTCTGATTTTAGGCAGAAATTATTGCAAACTTTCCATTCTTCTGCAATAGGAGGCCATTCTGGTATTAAAGCTACCTATTTCAGGATCAAAAAAGTTTTCTATTGGCCAAACATGAAGAAGGACATTGAAATGTTTGTCAGTCAGTGCCCAGTTTGCCAGCTCAATAAGGTGGAACACATATATCCTACTGGCTTACTACAACCTCTTCCTGTGCCTGATATGGCTTGGGCTCATATTACTATGGATTTCATCACAGCACTGCCAAACTCACAAGGAAAGGAGGTTATTCTGGTGGTAGTAGACAGATTCACTAAATACTCACACTTTCTGCCTTTATCTCATCCATATTCAGTTTAGACAGTGTTTGATGCACTCATGGATAATGTGATCAAGTTGCATGGAATGCCTGTGTGCATTGTATCTGACAGAGACCCTATCTTCACAAGTGCCTTGTATCAGGAATTATTTAAAGCATTTGGAGTGCACATCAGATTCAGTACAGCATCTCACCCCCAAACAGATGGGCAATCAGAGAGGGTAAACCAGTGTTTAGAAGCCTATTTGAGGGGCATGGTTTTTCAAGAACCTAAGAAGTGGATGAAGTGGCTACCATTAGCAGAATTATGGTATAACACCAGCTATCATTCTTCATTAAAGTGCACTCCCTTCCAGGCCCTGTATGGTTACAAACCACCTCAGATAGGAGAATTTGCTGCAGACCAACCTCTGTCTCCTGAAGCAGCTCTGACAGTTTCACAAAGAGAACACATGGTGCAAAGGTTGAAAGCAAACCTAGAACATGCACAAGGAAGAATCAAGCATTTTGCAGACCAGAAACGCACAGACAGATCAAGCAGCTCTGTGTTTCACGTCAGTCAACTCAAGAAACACATTGGTCATCGCGCAGTTCCACTACCTCATGTTCCTCTAGTCACACCAGAAGGTTATGTGAAAACCATTCCAGTCGCAGTCCTTGATCGCAGAGTCATTCAGAGGAACAAGACACCAGTGGGACAGTGTTTGGTCCAATGGTAAAGCCTTGCTCCCGATGATTCTACGTGGGAAGATGCTGCATTCCTCAACAAGACATTTCCAGGGCATAAGCTTTTTTGCCTTGAGGACAAGGCGATCGTCATGGCGGCGGCATTGTCAGGACCTGAACCTCGCTGGTACTGAAGAGAGAAGACGATGCAAGACAAGTTCAGTTATCCAACGGCGCAGATGAGAAGATACCGTTTCAGACCAGACCAAAGGCTCGGATGCGTCCTCGCCGTTTTACCCAATGAATTTAAACCGAACACTGTAATGTAGTCGTTAATCACTGTGTTACCACGGTGAGCTGGAAAGGGGGTTTATATGCTGGGCACCGAGGCGAGATCGGGGAGGTTGTAATTGGATAACTCATGGTAGGTAGCTAGAACCCTAGATCGTGAGCAAGATAGGGTATCCGCCCTTGGCGATCTGCCCTTGTATCCCTTAAATTCCATGAACCAACAGTGAAATCGACTCCCAATTCCACCGATCTATTCGATCCTCTTCTCCTGGTTCTTACAGAGAGAGAGAATGCATCAGGAGCGAGGGGTGGGGGAAACTAGGAGAGGATACGTGGGACGGTAGTGGGTTGTGGTTGTTTTTTTCTTTTAATTGCGCGAAGGAAGGCTCGCTTCCAGGGAACGTGGGCTGCTCCTGCAATCTTTTTGCGCGCGGAGTCATACCGGTGGGGAGTCGAACCATCACGATGACTGCAGATTCCCCTTTAATAGTAGAGATATGTTGAACAATTTTCCAATACACATTGAACATTCATGTAATATACACTGAACAGATTTATAAAAATATAGTGAACATTTGTATGTTCGTTGAACAATTTCTAATATACAATGTATATTTTTGTAATGCGTGATGAACTTATTTTTAATATACGATGAACATTTCCTTAACATACAATGAAATGTTTTGCAACGTGCAATGGACTTTGTCTAAATACAGGGTAAAAGATAATAAATTAAAAAAGAAAAAAGAAAAGAAAAAAATAGAAACATAAGAAAATAAGGAAACAGGAAAGAAAAGAAATAGAAAGAGAAGAAACAGCAGAGCGACCGTGGGCCAAGCCAAGCTGGGGCGTCGCGGGAGGCAAGTTTCAACGAAGCCACACCGTTTTAAAGCTTGTTTTTTCTTCTTTCTTGAAGCTGCTTTTTTTTATTGTCAGGTGCTGGTGGGCACGGAGCACATGGTGGGTTTACTACAGGTTGGGGGGGGGGTACTCTGTAGTCTGTACCCCGAAAGAATATTAGGTGATAGGGGGCATCCAGTGATCCCATGAAACGGGCTACAAAGAGCCTTTGGATCTGAGATCCAACGGCTACGAGCCAAGATTCTAGACTTGTGCGTAAATAACAGATTTTGGGGGGCTTTTTTGTAAACTTGCATGAGCTCATCATGCAACCGTTGGATTTCAGATATGAACTGAAGAACACCTCTCTTCCTATCCCTAGTAACTAATATGATATGAGATACATGGTATTCATTTCCTTCGGGTTTTCTGTTCGTGCGATTTTCCTACCCTATAAACAAAAGAAAGCCTTTGTAAGATTGCAAGTTGAACCAAGTATTAATAAAATAACACACATTAAAACCTCATAGCATAATTAGGTTGGCTCTAGATGACATGACAACTCATTATCATCATCGATTGTCGGCTACAGTATCAACCACGCTCTAAAGCTTTGTGTTTTTTGTCAGGTGGTTTTTTTTAGGAGTAAAGCCAAATTTATTCATGAAAGTCCACATGGTGTGGGATACATCTCTGATCGTGGGACACGCCAAACCAAATGTGGCGTCCCGGACCTCTAGAGAGTGAAAACTTGGCTAAGCTATGTGCTTTATAATTAACAGCACGACTCTCAAAAGAAAAGGTACAATTAAAAGAAGATGATCTAAGCTCTTTATGTCTGTAATAATCGCTCCATACGACCCGCGTGAGTTCTTGTTGATGTCTGAAATGACTTACATGCAATCCGATGCGACGATAAAATTTTGAATGCCCAGGTCCTCTGCCAGGGACAAGGCTTCCCGGCATGATATAGCCTCAAGTGATGGGCACGAAACGCATGGACACCACATGGTGGGTTTTGCCGCGTGTGGGGGTACGGGTACCCTGTACCCTGTTAGCCTCCCTGCGGCACACCGATTCCATTGCAACGGCCCAATCGATCTTATCTGATACGGCTAACGCATGACACGACATCATGCGCGAAGGGAATCGGATCCTTCCCACAGCGTGATCTTATCTTCGTGAGGCCCGCCACTATGCCACCAGCCACCAGGGCAGGGCTTGAACACAACACGTACTTTGCCGACGTCCGGTACCCAACCGGACGGAAGCAAAGCGCGATGGCATCATTCGTCGAGCTAAAAGGTCAACTGACAGCCTCACGAACGTCCACGTCTCCATTATTCGAGGCCGGCGACATTACCTGGACGCCAACATCTCGTTCCACTTACATGGAAACGAAATCCCTTTTCCCCCTCCGCTGGGCCAGAAAACGAATCATACATCACCGGCACAGCAGTAAACACGGTCACAGTCTTCTCTCTCTCTCTCAAATGTGACTATGTGAGTGGACGAGTAAAATGCATCATTGCTCCCCGAACTTGCTGGCTAGGTCCAAAACGGTGCTCAAACTCAGAAAATGCATCAGTACGGTCCCAATACTTGCCAATACAGTGTCAATATGGTCCTCAAACTCATTCCACCGGTCCTGGCATACGGTCACGCATACGATTCGCGTATACAACAGCGTGATAGACGTGCCACGTCAGGGTTTTACGTGGGCCCACCTGTAAAGATTTTTTCAAAAACTAGGACAATGCCCGTGCGTTGCCACGAGGCAATAAAGACAAAGACACTGATCAATATTGTGTGCCATCTCCTTCTTCTTAGTATATCATCATCGCTCTTGTTTTTTGTTTTTGTCCTAAAGCTGTAGAGAAAAACAAAACCTACATGTGTTGATAACCCCTCAAAATTTCTTGTCCTTGCAATTTGCCTATATTAGAAGTTTAGAACACACCAATTACCGGATTAGAAGAACCGCGCAACTAATGAGCCATGGCAAATTGATTTGGAGAACAGGGATCAGGCCGACCTTAACGGAACATGGACCAAGCTGTAGTGTTCTACCTTTCCTGTGGTCCTCATTGGTTGGTAGTGATGGTCCTCCCCAAGTCCTTAGTCACTTGCAAGCTGCTGCAAAAAATGAATTTTGTATCAACAGGTGCATTTTTTTCTCTTTTCTGAATTTACAGGCTAAGTAAACATTTGCAGGTTGTTTCTATTTGCAACAACGGTTCCTATTGCCTAATGAAAGCTACAAGAAGAAGCATTTAGGGTTCAGTGTCTGGTTTCAAGTGTTCTTCTTCATCGTTTGGCACTTCACCGCACAAGCCTGGGCTGGGGCTACCCCCATTCCTAGAGGAGCCGTATGAGGCGGAAGCTCCACGTACGGTTTTGAAGCCGAGCCTTTCCAGCCCTCTTTGAAGGAGAATCCACTTCTGAGCGCCAAAGGCGGGCATCCGACGTCATCAAAAAGAAGGCCTAGGGTAATAAGCTGGAGTGATAAGCTTAAGCTAATAGCACATAGAGAGCTAATACCATATCCCGCCCGGCTCCGCCTACGCTTGAAATTCACGTCTATTGTACTGCAACGATGGAGGGCTCCCGCAGTCGAGGAGGGCAAAGATAGGTTTGCAAACCAGATTATTGGCCTCAAGGAGATCCCGGTTGTGGGAAACAGCATCTCTAAAGAAAACAGATCCTCCCTCATTCTCCCGCAGATCTTGATAAGACGCTTGGAGAACAGTGTGTTGACTTGCCTCTGATCTCGCCGCGGCGGCCCTACTCCATAAAGAAGAATATCTCAATGACCAAACTAAGTTATGGGAAGTGCGTGAAGGGCTGTCTCATTATAGAGACAGCTCTAGGTTCTACTTTCGCGTGGTAGAATGGGTCTTCTGCTTATTCGCGTAGAGAGGCATATTTCATTCGATTTGGCTTTAGTTAGTACTTTTTTAGGGCAAGAGTAGGATTCAGGGAAGGAAGTGCTTGCCTTTCACCTGCTGATTGATTCTTATCTAAAACGCCTCCAAACCAACTAAACCGGGGAAGCTGAAGCGGAAATGCAATTCTCGGGTGAGGGAAGGGTGCCATCTCCACAGATTGCTAGTTTGCTGAAAACAATCCAGCTTTTGCCAAAAGAAAGCCAAGCATTATTACAGGAATCTCGGGCGAACCAGAAGGGACATCGTTCGAGCTTTAGTTAAGCGACTCATAAGAGGATCAATGGGCCTTCCCTTCTCCCTCCGTATGGATACAAAGCTTAGAAGGGAAAATACCAAAACCGCATATAAAAAGACATAAAAAAAATGAACATACATAGGTACCAGAGGCAAAAGCGGCTGGAAATGTCCGCGGGGCTCTCTTATCTTCTTAAAGGATGAGTGTGTATACAACCAACCTATACACCTGCCAGGATGCTTCTATTGCTTGTTACGTATTTGATACTGCTCACTATAATGGAATAGCTTTGTACTCAGTACATGATTGCTTTATAGCACCCCGAGAAGGCCCTGATAGAAGTGGGACCGTCTCTTCTGAGCTTTGAAGTCCCTTTTCCATTTCCGTAATTCCTTTACGACAAAATCCCCTGCTATGCATCTGGCCACTGACTGAATTCGAAGTAGGGCCAGTGTATAAAGACCGGCTTATCTCTCTTAAGACTTAGTCCACTTTCTACTAGAATCAGATTTTCATATCTTTAGGATAAAAGATAAAACTGTGAAAAAATCCGTTTTCCTAAATAAAAAGATCAAGAAATCTATTTTGTATGGTTCTTATTTCAGGTTTCTACCTACGCAAGGAAAATGAAGAAAGCAAGCCAAATACTGAAATGTATTAAGCTATCGACTTTTTTAATAGCAAACAAGGGCTCTGCCTAATGCATTCAGAACCGAACATTTGCATTCCATTCCGGGCAAGGAATAGAACTGCTTTGCTAGCTTAAAAGAAAAAGCAGTCATAGGTTAGGTGACTAAGAAAAGAATGTGGAAAGGGTCACGGATACTCCTTTCCTTTCTCTTTTCGGGAGCAGAGCTGAAAAAGATGGACAGCAACGATCGCGTAATATCAATTTATCGGCCTCGTCATCGAAAGCGGCTTCCAATTGCTCGGAAATTCTCAGCTTTCCATTCATCTTTTTGTTGATATTTGGATTCCGTTTTCAAATAAAGTCATCTTTTCTTAAGCTAGCTCAGGAAGAGTACTAATTTTATATGCCTTAAAGAGGGGATTCAAAGAGTAGCCTTTTACTAGGGCTTAAGTGACTCGTTTCATATTGCTTACTATGGTCTGGACAGTGAGGAAGGTGAGTTGGAAACTCTATTTATTTGGGATCGGTCTTCCTCGTTCGTTCCCTCGATCGGTCACAGGCATCGCAAGTCATTCAGTCTTATGGTTCTTCATTATCTGCATACGGTCTTTTTTTCTTAGGTGCTCATTTTGTCTGGGATTGAATCTGGATTCCTTTGCTTATCCTTCCTAGCTATAGTCTCTCTTGTGCCGCGAATAAGCAGAAGTGAGCCCAATAGAACAGATCAGGAAAGAGTTTACTAAGCTATCGCACGCAGTAAAGAGAATACCTTATCTAGTTCCTGGCTAGCTCCCATCTACGAATTTGGCAAATCCTCGTTCTAAAGTTAGCGCTTCCTCAAACCTAAACCGATAGCCTAGCAAGGGACAGCTGTTTAGTTCCTAGCCGTAAACGAGCTGCATGCATCCGTAGCCGAAGAAGACCCAGGCCAATCCACGTGGCCTCTTTGACCAACGTCAGCGACAGAGACATAGTAAATTGGTCCGCGGGCATCGCGATAATCCCAAGGGTCGGACACTCTTTCTTTATTTACCGAACTAGCAACAAGGAGCTTTTCCGAGCAGATTTCCCTGTTCAGAAAAGGTAGGATCGGTCCAAAGCGCGGCTGAGTTGACGTTGATAGACTTGTGCGTGCTCTGCCGCTCGTAACCTTTTTTTTCTCCCATCGATCAAAGAAAGCAATCGCCAGTGCTCTCGGTTCCAGCAACGAGTCTTTTCTCTGAGAATTAAGGAAAACAAACTAACCAGCCGGCCCAAACGTTTTCCTTCGGGAGGGCATAAAATCGCTTTCTTTCTGTAGGGAGGACGGATGATTCAAGTAAGGGCTGAGAGCCTACATATCACTGAGATGGGCCAAGGAAGAAAAAGGGCGTTGTCCACTCAGAACAATCATATTGAAGGTCAAACCGAGCCTGCAAATAATAATATGAAATTACTATTTTTGACATAGAAAGGGTTGGGTCTGAATATCTGATAGGAGCATACCCATTTTTTTACCGGAAGAAAATGTCGGGTATGGCCACCAAAAAGAATATCAAAATAGCTAGCATTTAGTTTAAACATGACAACTGTTATGACTTCTAAACTGCTGCAACTTCCTTCTATTTGGTGTCTTGGGTATGAGTAAGAAAAATGTTCGGTCTGAAAAGACATAAGGTAATGAAATAAGACTGGAGAAGAAATATGTCCTTTAATCGTATGCACAGAGGCATACAGCCATTTCACTAAACGTGTACTGATCTGTTCTTCCAAATTGTCTACAATGAATTCACTACTCATGTGAATGACTTTCTTTCTTTGTCTCTGTAGAGAGAATTCATAACTCATAAATTGGACGTTCGACACCAGCATTGAAAGAGTGGCTCACCATTCTTCAGGGATTCCTCCCTCGTATGGATATCATGCAGCGATGTACTCCCTCCGTTCCTAAATAATTGTCTTTCTAGAGATTTCAACAAGTGACTACATACGGAGCAAAATGAATGAATCTACACTTTAAAACATGTCTACATACATCCGTATGTTGTAGTCCATTTGAGATGGCTAGAAAGACAAGTATTTGGGAACGGAGGGAGTAGCAGACATAGTAAGACCCACCTAATCAACTATCAGATCTGGACGCTGCTTCAGATATGATTCCCTTAACGAGAGCCCCATGGGCTTGCCATTTGAGTGCTGTGTCAAGTATCAAAAGTTCAAAAACTATCAGATTCGTACAAACAAAAAAGGATTTCCTGCAAAAAATAGGATAGATAGAACATGAAGCAACTTACACGCATGATCTAGAGAGGATGTTGGCAGATAGCATCTTCCCTGCTGCTACCGCCGCAGCCGACCGGCTCAGTCGCCGAAAGCCGTAACGATGCCTCCCACCTTGGCCTCCTCCATTCTGCAATGACGATGCGAGATGGGGCTAACAAGATGTAGGTTTTTTGGGGGGGAAACTCGGATTGGGGAACCGCAACGAGAGAAATTGGATCTTTTGCCCCACTTTACTTCTTCATTGGATGATTTGCCTCACTTTACAAGGGGTTGAGGAGCAGCGTGCTATTGGGGACGAGGGGAAGACGGTGGTGGCGCTGAAAGGACGAATTGATGTAAGATGCTAGGGGAGGACGAACTGAGTGGGAAGGAAATTATCTGGGCGTGGCCAACGGCCGGATCGACAGCTTATGGGCCTGACGAGACGACCCGCCGGCGACGACCATGGGAGGCCAGGAGGTCTCGCCCACACTATCCTCGAAGCCACGGGCCAAGTTCCTCTGGACGGCAACGTCCAATCCCAGGACGCCCGCGTCCGTGACCTCAGAACGTTGCCAATCTCCCCTGCTGCTTGTGAGATGGAAAGGAGAGGTGGTGGGTTGCGCTCATCGCGGTGTCGGCGACTCTGGCGGCAGCCAAATCGGCAGGAGATAGAATCAACCCGTGGATTCAGGAGATGAGTGCGGGGGGAAATTGATCAAAGGTTCTAAGAGGAAACAAACTAACGTGGGACAGGAGGCGTCCAGGGGTGCGGGAGCCGGGAGGGCGAACGAAACGCAGCGAGGGTCGGACGAAAGAACGACGTAATAGGGGAAACGGAACCTTACGTTTCTTTTAGGTAATAGAGATAAAGTGTTGAACGTGGGAGGGAGAATCAAACCTGCCACCTAGCGTTTGTGGGGCCAAAAGCGGCTGCGCACGGTCGAACTAACACGTACTGCCCTAGGTCCTTTTCAAACAGAGGTGCAGTATTTATAATCTACTCCCTCCATCTCAAAATTTTTGTCTTAGATTTTTTTTAAATATGTATGTATAGAGACACATATTAATATTAGATACGTCCGTATCTAAATAAATTTAAGACAAAAATTTTAGAATGAAGGAAGCAAGATTTGTAATTTCTGCCCGTCACCGACTGGCGACCATGGATCGGCGTCGTCCTAGTATTCTCTACCACCGGCGAGACGGTGAAAGAACGCATGCAGCCGCCAACGGCGACATCGTCCGCCGTATCTCTGGTTTGTAGAACATCCTCACTACGCATGCATGACGTAGATTAGTACTCCCTTCGTCCCAAAAAACTTGTCATCAAAATGGACAAAAAGAAGTGTATATAGAACTAAAATACATCTAGATACATCCCGTTTTATTCATTTTGATGATAAGTATTTTCGGACAGAGGGAGTAGCACGTATGCATCACACATATGTCCAGATCAATCAACATGTTTGGGTTTTGAATAATGTGCAGACGCTACAACTACATTAGAGCATCTACAACCGGATTTGGCAAATCCGATCCCATAAATGCCCGCGGACGCGTCCGGATACGTCTACAGACAGTAACTGGTCACGCCTCAAAAAAATGCATTCCACATCCGGATGCCTCACATTACAAACCTCAAATCCATATTACTACATGCAACGTGAAACCTAATCTAAGGGAAGCTCGTCCGGTTGCGCTGCCCGCTCGTCCGGCTCCGTGCTAGCCATGTCCGGCGGCCGGCTGCGCTCCTCAAAGTGTTGATCCGGTCGCAGGCAAGGTACCATAGGGCATGGGACACGAGCCGGCTCACGGGACTCGAGGCGTCACCGTCTCCCATGCTCTACTCTTCCTTATCGGAGCTTGGAACCTGAACGATCCCAATGGACGTCAGATCAATGACGGATCCATAGGGGGACGAGCCACCGACGTCCACCATGATGCGGTTGCGTCATCCGGACTGATGCCCCATACGGGGCGCCGGAGAATGCAGCGTTTGGACGACAGACGGACCGCACGGCCTCCAGGGAGGCAGCTACGGTTGACCTAACGCCGGATCCATGCACCATTTGGGCGAACGCAATGGATTCCCGACGGATGTAGTCCGAGCGTAGCCGTGCATGGGCCTCCTCCCAGGCGCGGCGGAGTGCAAGCCGGATGTCCATCTCCTCCTCGGGGACATGTGAGATGAGCTTGGGGTTGACGGATCTGGAGCTGAAAGACTCGGATCCGCTGCCCGCCATGCCAGTGACGGCCGAAAGGAGCCGGAGATGAGCTTGGATGACGAAGGGGATTGAAGGGGAGGGGAGTGAAGTGGCTAGGGTTTGGTCCACCAAGCGGATGTGAAGGAATTTATGTGGGTTGGATGGGCCAGCATGGGCCGGGTCCGACGTAGGGGGCGTGCTCGGGCAACCCCATATCCGCCCCCTATTTAGGTTGAATATGGAGAGTGCCGGTCAGCCCTGGCGTTTGAGGGCCGTTTGAGAGGCCCATCTGGGTAAAAAAATCATGATCGGACAGTGACCGCGCGGCCCACCGAAACGTATGCGGTGGGTTTGAGAGGTCCGGATGTAGATGGTCTTACTGTACTGTCGTTTGCATGGATATGCTCCATTCCTTCTATACATATGGGCCTCTAATTTGGCACCAGCCTGCATTGAGAAAGGTTATATGTAAATGTTGGCCTCTAAGGGCCACTTTGATTCGTAGGATTTTCAAAACGCGGGAATAGGAAAAACATGGGATTAGAGTGGAATGTTGTCTTGAATCCTACAGGATTGTACGAGTGTTTGATTGTGCATAGAAAAAACGCAGGATTCTTTCAAAGTGGTTTGAGTGGATGGGATGTTTCCTATGAAATCTAGTGCAAATGAATCCTATGGAAAATTTTCTATGGTTTACAATCCTACGAATCAAACAACCTAGATAGGAAAAATTCCTAAGAATTAGAATCCTCCAAAATTCCTTTGAATCAAAGAAGCCTTAATTTTGTACGGACCTGCATCATTTGTGATGGTTAGAAGGCACGTACGTTACAGCCAGCCGGAGCTCTCTTGTTTGAACTTTGCAGAGCTCATTTTTATTTTTACCTATTTCTTTCCCGTGGTGACAAGTGGACCCTGCACTCATGCGGCACGCCTGATACGTTGCTGTATACGCGACCGTATGCCAGGACCAGCGCAACAAGTTTGAGGACCATATTGACACCGTATTAGCAAGTACTGGGACTGTATTGGCACACTTTCTAAAGTTCAAGGACTGTTTTGGACCTAGCCAGCAAGTTCAAGGAGCAATGATGCATTTTACTCGTGAGTGGACACTGGACGCTCAATCATGCGCCGCAGAGAGCACTCGATCGCTCGTTTGTTCTCTTCCTCTTTTTAACGGGCCGACTTGTCCTGTCGCGCTTTAAACCACACCGGCCGAAAGCAGCAGGGCCGGTCCAAATCGATCGCACCCCACGCGGTCCACGCGCGCCCATATAAATATTCCACTAGACCCCTTCAAGAAAAAAAATATTCCAGTGAACCGCTCATGCTCACCCTCCCGTGCTTCACCACCCCTCCTCAAGCACCACCACCGACCCGGCCGGTCCGGTCCGGTCCGGTCCCGGCTCCGGAAGTCTCCAGAGCCCGCACAACCACCGCCACGCGGGCCCGCATGCCAGGGTCACGCCCCCCACGCGCCGCTGCCTCCGGCGAGGCCTCTTTCCTCCCCCTCATAAATATTGGTACGCCCAAGCCTCGCCGCAGATCGACCGCGCTCGCCCTCTCCGGTTTGCTACTGCTGGTGGTGCTAACCGGACTCCCCGACGCCGCCGTCGCCGTCGCCGCCAACATGACCGAGGTCTGCGTCAAGGCCGCCGTCGGCCACCCCGACACGCTCGGCGACTGTGAGTCCCCCTTCCCTCCCGCCCGTCCTTCCTCCCTCGGTCGATTCCGCGGCGGAGCCCTAACTGATTTTGGTTTTGCGGTCCAGGTCCCTTCTCCCAGAGGGTGCTCCTCACGCTGGAGGAGAAGAAGGTGCCCTACCAGATGAAGCTCATCGACGTCAGCAACAAGCCCGACTGGTCCGACCCTCCCCCTCCCTCCCCACTAAAATTTCAGTCTCACGGCCACTAAAATTTAAGCTGAGATGGAAAAACCATATATATACGCCCTTTGGCCACTGCTTAATGGGTGTCTGGTCTGGTTTCCTTGATTTTTTGAGCCTTTTCTGCACCGATTTGCCTTAAATCGTTACTAGATGGGTGAAGCAGAGCAGTGCGGGACTGGGGATTTTATTGTGGTCACCATGGGCGAGGCCTGTGCGTCGCTTAGATGCCTGCTGTGATGTGACGGATTTGGTGTATCTGGTGCAGAATATGTGGCCCTGGACTTGGGTGTACACGAAGAATGTGCTAGAACTGAAAGTTACCATAAGATAGCTCGAGATAAAAACCAGAGACATGGTTAAATATCTCTCTGGCAACTTTGATATTTTTTTTACCAGAAAACCTCTTGGTTTACTGCTGCACAGGGGGTTCAGCAATTAGATAAAAAAAGAAATAGAAATTCTCATGGTTATACTTCTGCACAAGAGTTCAGAATTTCGATCTTGTTCCATAGAAACAGATTTTATCTATGATGAAGCAGAGCAGTGCGGGACTTGGAATTTTATTGTGGTCACCATGGGTGAGGCTTATGCGTCGCTTAGATGCCTGCTGTGATGTGACAGATTTGGTCTATCTAGTGCAGAATGTGTGGCCCTGGACTTGGGTACACGAAGAATGTGCTAGAACTGAAAGTTACTGTACCATATTTCGAGATAAAATCAGAGACATAGTTAAATATCTCTCTAGTAATTTTCATAAACAAGAATCAGAAAACCTCTTGATTAGCTGCTGCACAAGGGGTTCAGAAATTTTGGTAAAAAAGGGAATTAGAAAAACTCTTGGTTTACTTCTGCACAAGGGGTTTAGTATTTCGATCTCACTTCAGAAGGACAGCGTTTATAGGATGAATTTCTGGTCTTAGTGGGCTACATCTTGAAGGTGATTTACCCAATGCATTTGCACTGTCCAGGCAGAAGCTCAGAAGAATTAGAAATTTAGAACTAACTAACAGTAGCTAATATAGTATAATTGAAATGCTTAACTTGAAATTTTTTTGGGCCAAATGTGCCAAGATGAATTGCAACTATTGCACCGTCTTGGGCATTAAAGCATTATAGACATTATTCCGCAACGATGAGTGCTGCCGCATAATACATGTAACTAGAGGATTTTCTATGAAGCAAATAAAACATTGTGCATTTGATTGGCATTGAATAAATCTAAGAGTAGCTACCATTTCCATTTTACTACTTCTTATATGGGGTTGAGGGCTTGAGGCTTATCTATGCAGATGTGCATGTTGGGGTAGCTTGATGTGCAACAAGCCTTTTGGTTGATACTGGACCTGGCCTACTTTTTTCTACTCCCTCCGTCCCATAATGTAAGACGTTTTTCGACACTATACTAGTGTCAAAAAGCGTCTTACATTATGGGACGGAGGGAGTAGGTTGCAAGCTCAAAGCCATTAGACGTAATCCCCAATGGAACATATGACCAACGTGTTCCATTTAACTTCTATTCGTTGTCAGTCAGATTTACTAAGCACTTTGGAATTACTTTCTGTTACTATTTCGAGGAGCCTGGTCTGTTATGCATGCATTTTTCCTATATTTTATCTGTAAAAGTTGAAATTATCAAAAGGAGGAAATAAATTTTTAGCATGGCCTTTCACAGTCTAACCCTGTTTTTCACAGGGTGGGGGACCAAACCCACCATTGTTGTTCCTTCTTTTGTGAGATTGTTGCCTTAAGACTCAGAATTTCCTTGTTAACATTGTTAATCTTTTTTCGATCTATATGAACGTGGAAGTGTTCCTGCCACTGTGTCTAAACGAACATAATAAACTACTTTACGTATGACAGTTAGCTTTCCGATCCTTGTACAACGACTGATCCAAAGGTCCTGATCCACACCAGACATGATGAATGGCTCCGCTAACTTGGTAAATTGTACAAAGTGTCGTATGTGTAGTGTTGTTCAATAGAAATTCAGCCTTTTGCAGTCACATACTCGTACTTTTTTCTTCTTGAACATGCATATAGATGCGCATAATTTTGACGCTCGGGCAAATAGAAGCAACTATATAGTGAGCAAATGAAATACAGAATGTTTCATGCTTTCACGTGCGGAATTATTAGTCTTGGTCACCATTTTTGTGACATTCTAGAGCTTTAGTATCGGCAAAGATCTGATTAAGAAGACAGTGTTACGTTTTTCAGACTGAATCTGTAGGCATCCGATTGTGTTGGGATGTGGAGCTTAACCCTGTTTGCAAACTTCTTAAACTAATCTACTGTAATGATTCTTTCAGGTTCCTGAAGATCAATCCGGAGGGCAAGGTGCCTGTGTATAACGGTGGTGATGGCAAATGGATTGCTGATTCTGATGTGATCACTCAAGTCATTGAGGAGAAGTACCCAACTCCATCACTTGTGACCCCTCCTGAGTATGCATCAGTGTAAGTTTCTTGACGCCACATTGCAAAATCCACTTTTGCTTCTCTGAAGTTTAAAAACTTTGCTATTTCTTGCATTTCGAGATCCTTGTTATTTATATGGTCTCATAAGCAGAAATTTGCTTTCATTTCAGAGATATATTTGGCATGTTGCTGCTAGGTTCTATATACAGCTTCTAAGGTCTTTGGCGTTGGGAATTGTGATTGTTAGTAGTTTTGTGACAACTTTTTTGCATGATCTCGTAATAAGGGAGTTGCATTTTTCTGCAGTTAGTTACAATAGAAATTGTTTATCTCTCTTTTCTTGCAAGGTCTATTATGCTATTTTAACAGCTTAGTGGTGCTAGTAATAAACTTGCAATCTTCCCTATTTAAAAAATGAAAATAAAAAGAGCTTCTAGAGGCCTTTGGATTTGAAACTTGAGTTGGTTTCATGGACAATTTGGGCATGATTTACTCTGAATCAAGGTATTTATGCATCTGTAGAGAGTTAGCTACAATAGGCATCTGGCAAGTAATTGATTTTGATAGCTTAGTGAAATGACCGTAGTAACATGATTTATTTCTGTCTAAAAGAACTACAAATTCAGTTTTGATGCCGTCTTGTTTCACCGAGAAAGTAGTTTAGTCTTTAGTAGTCGTCGTCCGTTTCTTTTACCATGTTCTGAGTATGGCTTTTCAATTTGGTTGTGGCTTGTGATAAACAGGGGATCAAAGATCTTCTCCACCTTCGTCACCTTCTTGAAGAGCAAGGATGCCAGCGATGGTTCGGAGAAGGCACTTGTTGACGAGCTGCAGGCGCTCGAAGAGCACCTGAAGGCCCATGTAAGTAGGCTGAACTGTCTTTGCAGTTGATGTGGCAGTTGCTTTCTGCAGTGGAATAGACATAACACATGCTTCCGCAACCATTCCATTATATCCAAGCTTCACTCACTGGCTTCACCATCTCAGCACTCATCCTGTCTGCAATAATTTCATTTTGTCATGTTTCCTTATCGTGCAAGGCGTGGGGCCTTTGTTTGTTCGGTCTGAACATTTGGCCTGATCTTGATCTAACGAAACTTTTGCTGGCAGGGACCCTACATCAACGGGGCGAACATCTCCGCCGTCGATCTCAGCCTGGCTCCGAAGCTCTACCATCTCCAGGTTGCCCTGGAGCACTTCAAGGGCTGGAAGGTCCCTGAAACCCTGACCAGCGTCCATGCCTACACCGAGGTTAACACACATCACCTTCTTCTGCCACATCCAAAATCTTTGTCCATGGATGAAGTCACTGATGGTTACCTTGTCTTTGCTGCCCGCAGGCTCTCTTCAGCCGCGAGTCGTTCGTCAAGACCAAGGCGACCAAGGAGAACCTGATCGCCGGGTGGGCGCCGAAAGTGAACCCGTAAGCTCCCCCGCCGCCGCTCGGAGACCGCCACCCCCGTTGTGTCGGTAGTGATGGGCTGCAGTAGGCCTCATCTGTCTAGGTTGGAATAATGCGAGCGAGCCTTGATGTGCTCTGGTTGTCGCAATCGTGCACTTGCTTGTGTGGGTGTTATGTGCGTGTTCTGGTGCAGGCAAGAGTGCAAGTATATGTGGTGTGAACCTCTTTCCGTATGAATGAATAATGGAGCTGCGTAAAATTCGGATTGGCCATGTCAGGTGTAGTTATGCTGTAGGAGTGGACGAGCGCCTCCGAGGAAGTAAGATGTGGTACGCCGTTTCTTCAGGCCAATGGTGTCTCCGATGTGACTCGTGAGATGGGGGCAGGCAGCAGCTTCTGCATCAGGAGTGGGAAATAATTGACACGGCAAACGTTTGACCATGCATGGATTGCTCCTAGTCGAAAGTAATCATCATTCTCTTCTACTAGAAAGTACTCCGACCGCTTTAATAATCTAGAAAATTGCCCCACTCACTTGATTCAACAAATTAAACTTCCCACTCCTGATGTGTGACAATCAGGCAGTAGCTTCTTCAACAAATTAAAACTTCAATACCAGATTCGTGTAATTGCCTCCCTCCACTTGATCTAAAGGTGGTTTTGGCACATGGGGCAGGTATTTTACCGAATTTTGACCAAAAATTTAAATTGTCCAGATTTTTTTAAAAAGTATGTAAAATCAATACTACTGACCAATCTGCGAAAGTTCAAAACCTTTTTGACAAGGGAAACAACTGCCCTCAGCTGACTGATAATCACTACTAGATCGGGTCCGCGCCGTGGCGTGAGGGTGCCGGTCAGAACGTTTAGACAAAACATGTAACAATTCGTCGGTAAGAGCCCAGAAATAGCATGTGCAGACAACCAATTGTGTTAGAAGCAAAACATAATGGGACTGAAGTTATAAGACAGAATCAAGCTCGGTGCTTTCATACGACCAGAGATAAAACACATGACCATACATTCCTTTTTACGACAGAGAGATAGGAATTAAAATCTGAAATCTATACATGCCTTGTTCAGAACAAAGTGAAAATAGCAACATACCACCAGGTGGTACCTTCCACTACACAGACAACAACAGGAATCTAAAGGCAGATATCGAGGTTGGAATAAGCAAACCATCAAACAATTATAACGACAAATTAAAAGTAACTGTCACAAGAGACTTGCTGCCCAGACATGTCTTGTGATGGTAAATTGCAGGGGCAGATAAGGGCAAAAAATGTGGGAATAGGGAATCACCATTAGATAGTCATCATCCTGTAGAGGAAAGTCAAGTAAATTAATTGTTTTACGAAAGGATATGCAGGCAAGAGTGCCGTTGCTGTAAAACAACTGAAACTACTACATAGAATTTACAGAATTAAGATGATCTCCTGGAGTAGTTTAAGATACTGAATCTTGGTGCAACACTAAGCATGAGATACAATACTCCAAAAAATTAACACAATCAAGAAAGTATAAAAGTAAGTTAACAATCTAACAAGGCAA
>LR880966.1:43388700-43398700 GCA_904067115.1 Aegilops sharonensis | reverse complement strand
AGGAAGTAATATGAGCCAAAATCTCTAATGGCATGAAAAATTAGAGCATGTTTGACATATCATTTTGAAACTACAAATATGAAATAAACTACAGCCAAGAAAGAAAACATTAAGTAGCTAGAGAGCATACACTGCTTTCTAATAGGAAAGAAGGTAATTTAACTGGCAAGGTACTGCCACTGACTCCAACATGAAAGAACGAAGAAATTTTTTGTAATCAACCTCTGCCATGCTCATGTTTCTTTTGTAGTCAGTAGAGTAGTTGCAACCATGCGCATATCACTAAGCAAAAAAGAGAAGGTCACGACTTACTTAATGTTTGATGGCGGCAAGAGCCACGATGGCATCGGCGGCGGTGGTGGCGTCCGATCACCAACAACCATGCATATATCAAGTGGCATGATATGTTTTTTTTTTTGAGCCGTGACGTGGCATGATATGTGAAGCAAGACATAGGAATACAAGAGGGAAACAAAACAGAGGCACACATGATGCATACTTTATCATACAAACTTAAGGCAGCAAGAGAGGCCCCTATAACTTGCTGGGAGCATGCCTTTCTAGTATAACAAAGTGCAGCTTACTCTTAACCAGATTACATCAAGGACCAACAACAAACAATAAAAGATCAAGAACAACTCATATGCAATAAAGGTATGAGAGAGAAGAAATCTTTACATAAGACGACTATAAACACCGGAGCATAAATAAGCAACACCTTTAAATACAAATAAAAAGGATCCAAGGTTCATTGCATAGTGGGCTCAGATCTGACTTTCCTCGATCATATAACCTACCCCCGTCTCTTATCACCAGATCAATCTGTTTACACAGTGGAGCTACCCTGGTAATCACTCAACAAGAATGACCATCCAAGGACAGAGCAGCAAGTATCACAGGATCAAAAAGGATTCTAGAAACAAGAGGGAGGACTCAACTTGATACCCACAGGTGCCTCGATTGCTCAAAGGCACACTTATTTCAGACACGACTAATCATCATCGCCCCAGCACGAAAGCCATCGGAGCATAAATAAGTAACACATTTAAATACAAATAAAAATAGTTCAGGGTTATTGCATAGTGGGCTCAGATTCGGCTTTCCTCGATCATATAACCTACCCCCGTCATCTCCTATCACAGATCAATCTGTTTATACAATGGAGCTGCCCTGGTTATCACTCAACAAGAATGACCATCCTAGGACAGAACAATAAGTATCAGAAGATCAAAAAGGATTCTAGAGACAAGAGGGAGGATCCAACTTGATACCCACAAGTGTCTGGATTGCTCAAAGGCACACTTATTTCAGCCACGGTTAATGATCATCGCCCTAGCACAAACGCCACTAATCAATTTAGAAAATCCAGGAGCATAGCTATTGAACCAGGGCATCCACATGTAAACCAGAGCATCACATGAGCTCCTATGATAGCAACTAAACATGAACAACAGCCTGCAAACCATAAAATAGCATGGATCCACAACTACAGAACTCAAGTAGGAACCGATGCATGAGTAGGGCATAGAGCATCAACCAGACGAGCACCACAGCCACGACCATGTGCCACACAGTAGGCGAAGCAGAGGAGCAGGAGGAAGATGGAGCTCACCAAGGGAGGCTGTAGCCGAGGAGAGAGGCGGCTAGGTCATCTCCACGGGAGCGGCCGCCTTTTATACGCATAAGCGTGAAATGGCGAAAATGCCCTCGGCTGGGCAGGCTATTCACGCGCGGTGGCACGAACGCGATGATAACTATTCATTCCAGCAGTAACTTTTTTTGATCCGACGAATGAGATCGACCGGGAGCGATATCCAACAGTCCAGAACGCTCAAAGGCACGCTTATTTCAGTCAAGGTTAATCATCATCGCCCTAGCACGAACACTACTGATCAATTTACCAAATCCAGAGCATCCACATGTAAACCAGATCATCGCAGGAACTCCTATGATAGAAACCAAACATGAACTCAGCCTGCAAACCCTAGAATAGCATGCATCTACAACTAAAGAGCTCAAGTAGGAACCGATGCATGAGCACGGAATAGAGCATCAACCAGACGAGCACCACATCAATATAGCCACGACCATGTCCAATGCAGTAGCCGAAGCAGATGAGCAAGAGGAAGATGGAGCTCACCAAGGGAGGTTGTAGCTGAGGCAGTACTCAGTGGGCACCAGGTTGCGCCTGAACGCCGTCCAACCGGCAAGGAACCGTGTCGGAGTTGCGCCTTGCACCGTCCCGCCGACGAGCACAAATGCATCAAACAACCTATGTAAGAAAGACATCGTTGTTTATCAGAAACAATTATTTAGTAACTATTTAGCAGAATAACTAATATGTCACTACTGAAACAACAGATGCACCCCATAATCCAACCATCATATAGCAATAATGAAGATGTTAAAACTGAAAACCAAGGCTGAATATAATGGACAGATTTAACAATACCGCGTTCTGATGTGTTCGTCTCACGTGAAAATGAATCCATCAGCAGCAGCGTCGCAACAAACATACATGAGCAACAATAACAAAATCCAGTGCATTAGCAACTACATAAGGTAAAGAAATTAACAACAATCTGCAAGTAGTAGCAGCCTTATCTATATAAGCAGCAATAATCTCTCTACAGGAACAACACAATACTACCACTAATATCTAAGTATAAGTGTTGTTCCCTTATTATATAAATCAGATCAGAGCAGCAACAACATACAAATCACATCAACAGCTAAGTAGTAGTAATCCCCTCCCAGCCGTAGCCTCTCGCATCTCTCATATTCTGACATGGCAGTGGCGCACAAATAAAACATGCAGGGGTGGGAGGGGAGGGCGGGGGAGCTCACCATGGTCAGGATCTCACAAGGAGGCGGCGCCGGCGGCGGGGTAGAAGGGCCTGGTGCTCAACAAGAACACGGACCGAGGAGCACCAGAGGGGGTGGAGAAGAGGAGGCCCAGCCTGATGCGCCCTGCTGCACCCGGTGGCCAGCGGGAAGCAGCTCATGTGTCATGCAAAATGGTGAGTTGTGTACCCGTGCTCGTCACCATTGTAGTCGTAGTACAACCTCTCCCCCTTGGAGATGTCCCTGTTGGCCACCAGGAGACAATGGATTCACCGTCGATTGCGAACCGCATGCACTTGAGGTTCTGCTTCTTCCTTCCTTCCCTGCAATGGTCATCATCACGCAAATTTTTCAGACATGGTTCCGATCAATGCATAAAATGCACGATGATCAGAGGAAGAGAATGCTTACGGCGTGTGGTTGTTTATCCCGTTGATGAACCGTGCAATGTTGCTCCGCTTGTCGGGGCAGATGACGAGGCCCTTGGACGGCGGCTCGGCGGAGAGCAGAGTCATCATGCTGTCGCTGTCGTCACGCTCACAGTTTCGAAGGTAGTCAACCTCGCCGACGTACTCGGTGATGATGGTTAGATCCTTGATGTGCCTGTATGCCTCGACCATGAATCTGTCCAAGAAATTCCACACAATAATCAGTGCCTGAATGATTCTTAAGAACAAGATCAGAAATGAGCAGCGAATTGTGCAGACAGTACTAACCCTTCCACCGAATTGAAGACGACGAGGAGAGGCCCCTTGCTCCATCATCCTCTTGCATAGGATCAATGTCTCTGCATCCTCCCTCGGCAGCACCTGAAATGAGATGGCACCCAAGCTTCAGCAAAACTGAAACTGCGTCGTGACACTGAATTTAATGGAGATCGGGTGGTGGAATTGGAGGAAGCGTCTGACCTGCATCCCTCCTGCCACGAGGGAAGATTGGTTGGCGGACCGGGGCGCCATGCCGGGCACGTAGGTGAGGTCGTTGCTGAAGACGACGCTAGTGGCCGTGAGCGCCGTGGTGAGCGAGGCCATCTGCGTGAGGCGTCGGACGGGGTCCTTGCTGGGGGGTGAAGGGAAGCTTCCTGCTCTTCTTCTCAGACACCATCAGCGCGCTCGCGGCCTTCCGCCGGCCTCGCCGCGTGCGGCCCCCATCTCTCTAGATGGGCGGCGTGAGGCAAGACAGAATGAAAGATACAAAAAAGATCTATTAACAAAACAGTAGATGCATAGGACCAAGCACAAGTTCTTTCAGTCAAGATCTTTGTTCAGTCAAGTTGATGTTCAGAACCTGTCAATTTCCGTCAGGTTTTGATCTGTCAAGTTGATGTTCAGTCAATATCAAATTTCTATGACCAAATGATCTTAGACTTACTCTTAACTATTGGATCATGAAATTACAGTGGTAAACATTATAAACAATACAAGGACCCCAAAAACCTGTATTCAGTGATCTTATTAAAGGAACTACAGAACATACACTGTATTCAAAACTTGCTGCCATTTAAGCTAGTTTTTCACAGAAAACTCATTAGGACCCCCAAGAAACCAATTAATCTGATGACATATTGACATTATAATGTGCATCTCATTCAGACCTAAGATGCAAAAATATCCACTCCCTCCTTGCTGCCTTTTTTCCTTTTTTATGCATTCATTCAATGATTTGAATGTTCTGTGCATTATAATGTGCATTTCAATCATACTTGAGATGCAAAACTGAAGCTTCAAATAAAATTCAGGGAACTTGCTACTCAAAAGATGCAAAACTGAAGCTTCAAGATAGATAAAAGAAGCATTTTGGAGTAGAACATGGGAGGCAAAAGAGGGGGAGCTGCACCTTGGCAAGCGGGGGCAAGAGCACCCACGACGACGAGGAGGCACACGCGGCCGCAGGGGCTGGGTTGGGCCGTGGGCGGATGGGGACAGGGGGCTGGCGTCTTGGACCAGTCGGGGAGGTGGCAACGCCTGGTGGACTTAGCGGCGTACGCGGGCTCGATGGCCTGGAGCTCCGCCTCGGCCTCGGCATCTCGGCGACCCATACGGCGGCGCACGCTTAGGGAAGACCGGCTTCCTGGTCGACGGCGTCCAGCCAGCGAGGAGGCGATCGACGACGCGCGGGGGCAAACCCTAGCCCGAAACCCTAGCCACGACTGAGGGCCGCGAGCGAGCGCAGGAGGCCTTGCAGCGCGGATCTGGCCGGATGGGAGGAAGATGCGGATCACCTCCTGTGTGGGCGCGAGGACGACGGCGGGGATCCGGCGGCCTGGGCGAAGGAGACGGCGCTGGCTCGGGGAGCGGTGTAGGCGCGTGGATGACGACGGGGATCCGGCGGCCTGGGCGAAGGAGACGGCGCTGGCTCAGGGAGCGGGGTGGGCGCGGTGGCAGGAGTGGGAGGAGGAGGACGTGAGGAGAGGAGGAGGACGGCGGCGTGGAAGGAGACAACAGTGGCGGCGCTAGGGGCGGGAGGAAGAGGGAGGGAGGCGGGTGCGAGGGAGGGGGCGAGGCGGCTGCGGGAGGGAGGAGCCGGCTAGGTTTCTCCACGGGCGTGGCCCGCCCCCTTTTATACCCCCACAAAGTGAATGACGAAAATGCCCTCGGGGGGCACTGGAATTACGTGCGGTGGCAGGCCGGGAGTGAAACGAGCGCTCAGTTTTTATCCAACGGTCGAGGGCGTTCGGGAGGGGGATCGGACGGTCGGAAATGCACCAAGGAGCCGATCCGACGGCCAGGAGGCTCAAATCGCTGAGGAGCCTTGTGCATCCACTCGTCTCTTATTTCTGGATGTGTCTACCACCTCCATTGCGTGCCACACATCCTTAGCATAAAGTCAAGTGCTAGCACTTAAGTCTTGAGACTGTGGAGTGAGAGAGTGGAGTCTTTCGAGGCTTTTGAGCTCACGTTACCCGCTTTGGAGTTTGAGGATGCCACGTGTCCAGTCCTTGGGACTTTGCCATCCTCGGTCAGGGGAGAGGAGGAAGAGGCACCCTCCCATGTTATTGTTCCTTCTCAGACTGAGGGTCCGGCCGTGGAGGTTTTTACCTCGGGAGGGGTGTCGGTGTCAAAACCGGCGGATCTCGGGTAGGGGGTCCCGATCTGTGCGTCAGGGCTGATGGTAACAAGAAGTAAGGGACACAAGTGTTTACCCAGGTTCGGGCCCTCTCGATGGAGGTAAAACCCTACTTCCTGCTTGATTAATATTGATGATATGGGTAGTACAAGAGTAGATCTACCACGAGATCATAGAGGCTAAACCCTAAGAGCTAGCCTATGATGGTATGAATGTAATTGTGATCGGCCTTCTAAGGACCAACCTCTCCGGTTTATATAGGCGCCGAAGAGGGCTAGGGTTTACATGGAGTCGGTTACAAGGAAGGAAATATAATATCCGGATCGCCAAGCTTGCCTTCCACGCTAAGGAAAGTCCCATCCGGACACGGGCCGAAGTCTTGAGTCTTGTATCTTCATGCTTCAATAGTCCGGACGTTGTGCACAGTCCGACGTATACCCCCTAATTCAGGACTCCCTCAGTAGCCCCTGAACCAAGCTTCAATAACGATGAGTCCGGCGCGCAGTCTTGTCTTCGGCATTGCAGGGCGGGTTCCTCCTCCGAATACTCCAAGGTAATTATCGAACACTCAAACCGTGTCCGGATCTGCAAGATGATCTCCGTATGGTATAGATCTGATTCGCTGGCAATCTTCGTGTTCCGTGCCTCCGCGTCAGGGCTTGGTCCAACGCGAACCGACGTTTCCTGTCCCACATCGACTCGTGTTGCGAGGCGGTTTTATTGGCACGTCCCGTCGAGGCAGAGATCGTGTTCCTCTTATTACGGGATTTTCCATCAATATGAGCACGCGTGACCCCACGACGGCTGTTGGTATAACCCGTGTGTTTTTTAGATAAGCCTCAAACGGTCACTCCGGGGACTCTTAATATTCACCCTCTTTATAAAGGGTCGAGACCTATGCCTCTTTCTTCACCTTCATCGCGCCTTCTCGCACCTCGAGTTCTAACACCCAAAACCTAAGCTCCATATCTCCGGAATGCGCCAGTATGTCCGGATCTGATCCTCAAGGCCGGTGGGCCGCCTCCTCGATCGAGGAGAAGGACATTGCGAAGCTTAGGGAGGTCGGATACCTAACCGCGGATATCCAGCATAGGCTCCCCGCTCCAAGGCAGGTCATCCCTACGCCAGAGCCAAATGAGTGCGTCGTTTTCGTCCCACACTTCCTCCGCGGTCTGGGTTTCACCCTTGATCCCTTCGCGAGGGGGCTAATGTTCTATTATGGGTTGGATTTTCACGATCTGGCTCCCAGCGCTATCCTCCATATCTCGTCGTTTATTATCGTGTGCGAGGCTTTTCTCCATGTCGCCCCACACTTCGGCTTATGGCTCAAGACCTTCAATGTGACGCTGAAGATGATTGAGGGGAGACATGTGGAGTGCGGGGGTGCCGTAATAAGCAGGAACGGCGATGCCCCGTGGCCAGAGGGTTCTTTCCCAGAAGTATCCGATGTATGGCAGCGGAGGTGGTTTTATGTCACGGCTCCTAGGGGCACAAAGTGGGTGGCCGCCCCCGAGTTTCGTTCGGGCCCTCCATCACAGTTGGCGTCTTGGACAGACGTAGGGCGGAATTGGGTACCCGCCGGTGATATACCGGTACTGCAGAATCGCATCCAGGAGCTTCTTGAAAGGGACATTAATCTTGTCAGCATATGATACGTCTCCGTCGTATCTATAATTTTTTATTGTTCCATGCCAATATTATTCACTTTCATATACTTTTTGGCAACTTTTTATATTATTTTTGGGACTAACATATTGATCCAGTGCCCAGTGCCAGTTCCTGTCTGTTGCATGTTTTATGTTTCGCAGAATATCCTTATCAAACGGAATCCAAACGGGATAAAAACGGACGGAGCTTATTTTTGGAAAATATGGAAAATTCCACGCGAGACGGTGCCCGAGGTGGTCATGAGGCAGGGGGGCGCGCCCCTCCCCCCCCGGGCGCGCCGCCTACCCTCGTGAGCCCACCGTAAGGCGGTTGATGCTCTTCTTTTGCCGCAAGAAAGATAATATTTGGAAAAAAAATTGGGCGAAGGTTTCAGGCCAATCGGAGTTACGGATCTCCATATATACGCAAAACGGTGAAACAGAGCCATAACAGAACGCAGAAACAGAGAGATGGATCCAATCTCGGAGGGGCTCTCGCCCCTCCCAAGCCATGGGAGCCAAGGAACAGAGGGGAAACCCTCCTCCCATCTAGGGAGGAGGTCAAGGAAGAAGAAGAAGAAGGGGGGCTCTCTCCCCCTTGCTTCCGGTGGCGCCGGAGCGCCGCCGGGGGCCATCATCATCACCGCGATCTACACCAACACCGCCGTCATCTTCACCAACATCTCAATCACCTTCCCCCTTCTATATTCAGCGGTCCACTCTCCCGCAACCCGCTGTACCCTCTACTTGAACGTGGTGCTTTATGCTTCATATTATTTTCCAATGATGTGTTGCCATCCTATGATGTCTGAGTAGATTTTCGTTGTCCTATCGGTGATTGATGAATTGCTATGATTGGTTTGAGTTGCATGTTTTATTATTGGTGCTGTCCTATTGTGCCCTCCGTGTCGCGCAAGCGTGAGGGGTCTCCGCTGTAGGGTTTGCAATATGTTTATGATTTGCTTATGATGGGTGGCGTGAGTGACAGAAGCACATACCCGAGTAAGTAGGTTGTTTGCGTATGGGATAAAGGGGATTTGATGCTTTAATGCTATGGTTGGGTTTTACCTTAATGAATCTTTAGTAGTTGCGGATGCTTGCTAGAGTTCCAATCATAAGTGCATATGATCCAAGTAGAGAAAGTATGTTAGCTTATGCCTCTCCCTCAAATAGAATTGCAATAACGATTATCGGTCTAGTAACATAGTCAGTTGCCTAGGGACAATTCCACAACTCCTACCACCATTTTTCGACACTCGCCATATTTACTTTAGTTGTGTCTTTATCTAAACAGCCCCTAGCTTTTATTTACGTGCTCTTTACTTTCTTGCAAGCTTACCCAAAAACACCTACAAAGTACTTCTAGTTTTATTCTTGTTCTAGGTAAAGTAAACGTCAAGCGTGCGTAGAGTTGTATCGGTGGTCGATAGAACTTGAGGGAATATTTTTTCTACCTTTAGCTCCTCGTTGGGTTCGACACTCTTACTTATCGAAAACTGTTGCGATCCCCTATACTTGTGGGTTATCAAGACCTTTTTTTGGCGCCGTTGCCGGGGAGCAATAGCGTGGGGTGAATTTTCTCGTGTGTGCTTGTTTGCTTTATCACTAAGTAATTTTTATTTGCTGTTCTAAGTTGTTCTCTATCTTTAGTTATGGATATGGAACACGAAATACCAAAAAAATTAGGTGTACTTGCCACTCATGGAGATGGGGAACCTCCTAAAACCCTCGATGCTGGTTATGTGAAAGATATTATGTACTACTTTAATAATCCTGAGAAAACCCCATTCAATTATGTAATGGGAGTAACGTTGGATCAACGTGAATACTTTAGGGATTATCGCTTGACGCAAAAAGGGAAACTATTGTGGGATCAAATTCATATATTGAAGTGGTTTGCTTGGCAACTATGCGTGGAATATGATTATACTTGTTGCTCTAGGATGAATTCTCCACACCTTCCCTTTTCATGCAAATTTAATGATACTGAAACCTTAGCTTCTTATGCTAGAGGTATATATGATTACTATGATGTGGAACAAATAGAAGAATTTGTTGCTTTTATGGATGCTTATGAAATTGAAGCTATGTGTAAAGAGTTTGAGGATTTTGATGATGCTGTTTATAGATCAAAAAATTTAGCTATCCTCAAATATTGCTATGAGAATTATAAATACAATTATGAAATTAGTGCACTTATTAAGAAAGTCTCCGCTGTCCAAGAAGAGACTAATATTTTGCAGGAATCTATGGAAGAAGAAATTAATGAAACTATGAGCTCATTGGATGAAAAAGATGAGGAGGAGAGCGAAGAACAAAAGGAGGAAGAGCGGATTGATCACCCATGCCCACCTTCTAATGAGAGTAACTCTTCAACTCATACATTGTTTAATTCTCCTTCGTGCTTATCGAAGGATGATTGCTATGATGACTGTTATGATCCC
>LR880966.1:43350167-43371418 GCA_904067115.1 Aegilops sharonensis | reverse complement strand
TAATCAATAACTCTTTTATTAATTTTTTTGCCGATTAAGGTTTGGAAACGGTTCATTGAAGATATTGTCGTTGAATGGAAACCGGAGCTGCGTTAGCGACGGCCCAAGGTAAATAAATAGCACTAGCTAGGTCCGCACATCTCTTTAATTCTAGTTTCAATACTATTATCATGCTTGATTATCATTTGATTGAATTATATTCTCGCAAAGTGCATGAGGCAGAAACATGGGACTAATTTATGAGCATGCAACGTTCTCGAGAACATTAGCATGACGACCGAATGGCATAGAGATGTAAGACAACTTCATGTACGTAAACACTATTCATAATTTTTTTCTGATGATTTAATATATATACACACAACTAATATATTCATATTGATCTCCTTCTTTAAAGATGGAAGAGATGCGGGAGAAACTCCTACCAGAGAACCGCATAAGAGCAAATCAAGAGGAAATTGCGGGATTTTATCTTCCGGAGGTCACATCTAAAAGCGGAGAATACCATTGCCACTAATGCCTGCATATAATGATCTCCAAATTGTAGGAGAAATCATATATGTTGTATGTATATATGTATGTATGTATATGTATATGTATATGTATATGTATATGTATGTGTAATCCGAAAGATAGCAGTCGTCGGCTTCAGCCCCCACGCAAACAATGTGGGGGTGTTTGCAAAAAATATGCATAATCACACTTGATCCAACGTCTTGGTCCATGAACGAGGTGATCGCACGTCGAACTAGGCAACCGGACTATATAGCTGTAACACTTTCGCTTAGCCATGGGAATTAATGTTGGGGCTACTATGTAGCCCCTGGTACATTTCGCGGGCATCCGAATACGGGCGCGTGTGTACATGACCAGGCAACGGTCCTTCGTTAATGCGGAGGAATCCTAAAGATTCCAATAAGTCTTTGAGTGGTTGAACAGTCTCTCGCTGTATCATGACAGTCAGTTTTCGGCTTTCTCTACTGAGGTGCTCGTCCGGAATAACCAGGGCGCAATCGCAGTAGTTCTCCTTTGGCCACCTTAGCCGATAGTAACGGAACGTAAGGCGGCAAACCCAGGAGCCGGGCAAACCCAACATTTGACCAAAGACATGATTCAGAGCTGCTGCATATAAGGCCAAACTCGTGACGCGAACACTCCCGAGGGTATTCGGACTTTATAATAGCTGATGGGCTCAAGAATGCCCATTCGTTATAAACCATGTTTTTCCAGGTACGTGCGTTAATCTGTCGTGGCGAGATGCCAAAAACGGCAGTATCCTCTGTGGGTATGAGACCCATGGGATTGTTGAACAACAAGAGGCAATAAGAAATGTTTACACATGGGCTTAATCTAAAAAGAAACCTATTGAACGGGGCCCTGCTGCACGTCTGCACCTTTGTCTCTGTTGTGCCGTATCCTGGAAGGGTATCGCGCGAACGTTGCCTGTGAAAAAAGGAAAACTCCAAGAGCACGACGTAAGTATGCGATGGATAAAAGTATAAGATGTTGGCCTACCCATAATGTTGAGCCAACTGTGGGACTGTGTTAAGTATTTATAGTCCCTGGTGTCCGCTATGGGATTACATATACGGTGCCCTGGTTCAATTTTATCCGGGCGACCGGACTCATCTAGCCGAGTTTGTGGTCTTTAAGGACTAGTCATGTTTTCTGATGTTGGAGGCCGCTTATAGTCCGGCCGTGAGGGCCGTCGCATGTTCCTCTGCGCATGACGGGCGCTCTGCTAGTCCGCTAATGGTGATGACGCCACGTGGACCGGGCATCTTAAGTATAAGGTAGCCATAGTGCGGGTATGCGTTGAAGCGAGCGAAGGCCGTTCTTCCGAGCACTGCGTGATAGTCGCTTTGGAAGGGTGCGATGGTGAAGAGTAGTTCTTCGCTTCTGGAGTTGCCTGGAGAGCCGAACGTTACCTCCAGTGTGACGGAGCCTCCGCTATGGGCTTCAACGCCTGGTATCACCCCTTCAAAGGTGGTGTTGCTTTGGTTAATTCTGGATGGGTCTATCCCCATCCTGCGGACAGTGTCCTCATATAATAAATTGAGACCGCTGCCGCCGTCCATAAGGACGCGGGTGAGACGGTATCCGTCGATTATTGGGTCAAGCACCAAGGCCTTTGATCCTCCGCGCCGAATACTAGTTCGGTCATCCAAGTTATCGAAAGTGATCGGATAAGGCATCCAGCAGTTAGCGTGAGTACGATGGGCTCTATATCGAGCGCGTCTCTATGCGCGCGTTCGTGCCTCCTCATGGATGTGTGAGTCGCGTGGATCATGTTAACTATTTTAATCTTTGGCGGGAATATTTTCTGTCCTTCAGTGTTCGGCTGGCGAGGTTCGTCCTCGTCTTCACTTGGTGTTTCCCTCTCCTTGTGTTCGGCGTTTAATTTGCCGGCCTGCTTGAAGACCCAGCACTCTCTGTGCGTGTGGTTTGCAGGTTTGTCAGGGGTGCCATGAATTTTGCATAGCCTGTCTAGGACTCTATTCAGACCGGACGGTCCCTCTTTGCTGCCTTTAGATGGCTTGTTTTGCTGATTAGGTCGAGAGCCCCTGAATCCTGCATTAGCCGTTGTGTTATCCGAGCTCTCTTCCTTGTTTTGGCGTTTGTTTTTATGACGCCGTGGCTTCCCGTTGCCATCCCTTATTTTGGATGTGCTGGGGTTGCTGGTGCCTTTACGGGCTAGCCAGCTATCTTCTCCCGGGCAAAAGCGGGTCATAAGGCTTGTTAGGGCTGCCATTGTCCTTGGCTTCTCTTGGCCGAGATGTCTGGCGTGCCACTCGTCACGGATGCTGTGTTTGAATGCTGCTAAGGCTTCGGCATCCGGACAGTCAACAATTTGAGTCTTCTTAGTGAGGAATCTGTTCCAAAACTTGCGGGCGTATTCTCCGGGCTGTTGGACTATGTGACTTAAGTTGTCAGCATCAGGAGGCCGGACATAGGTCCATTGAAAGTTGGCCCTGAAAGCGTCCTCGAGTTCCTCCCAGCTCCCAATTGAATTTTCGGGGAGGCTTTTCAACCAGTGCCGAGCTGGTCCCTTCAGCTTGAGCGGGAGGTATTTGATGGCGTGAAGGTCCTCCCCATGAGCCATATGTATGTGTAGGACAAAGTCCTCGATCCAGACCCCTGCGTCTGTCGTTCCATCGTATGCCTCTATGTTCACAGGTTTAAAGCCCTGTGGGAATTCGTGGTCCAGTACTTAATCGGTAAAGCACAGGGGGTGAGCAGCCCCTCTGTATCTGGACGTGCTGTGGCATGTCGTCGGATGTTGTTGTGTCCGGTCTTTATTCCGGACTGGTATTCGATTGGCGTAATCGTTTTGGCGACCATAGTCCTTCGCCGGGGTGCGTCCTTTGGATCCATAAATGGACCTGGCCGCGCCAGCTTTCTTATTCAGGTGTTCATGTGGATTGGTAGCCACTTTGTTGCGGTCATGAAGTGGTACAACTTCGTCGTCGAATTCTGGCAGTAGCTTGCGTTTTGGATAGCTCTTTGTATGGCGATAATCGCCGTATATTTCTTCAGTGTCCAGCACTTTATTCCTTCTACGGTTGAGTGTTTCCTGTGCGGCCTTGAGCCATTGCTTCTGCTTCTTTAGGCTTCTTGCGGTGGCGATAAGCTTTCTGTGGAGGTTATCTCGTTCCACGTGTTTTTCCGGGGTTGAATCGTTGTCCGGACCGTTTTCCTGCGCTGGTTCGTCTTGATGACCTCGTTCATCGGGATCATTATCCTCGGGCGTCTGCTCCGAACTGTGTTCACGGTGACCTGGTTCGTCCTGCTCCATCGCTGGGTCCGTATGGTCGTTGTTGCCTTCGGGATTGATTGTATTATCGAGCCTTCTGGCACTCTTGTCACTATTTTTACTGTTGCTGGACTTAGAACGGCGTCTGCGCCGTCGCTTTGGCTTTTGTCCGGGGGTTTTATCATCCGGACTGTCGCCTTTGTTCTCTTTGGGCGTATCCACCATGTATACGTAGTATGACGAGGGGGAAGTCCGGCGCCCCATAGATTCTGCATCTTCTCCTGCATCGTCATCCATACCGTCGAGTCGAAGACAGGCACGTCGGTTAAATCATCAACCGTGGCTATGAAGTGGGTGGTGGGTGGGCAACGAATTTCTTCGTCGTCTGCTCCCCACTCGAACCGGACGTAGTTTGGCCCAGAAATTTCTGTCAAAGAGAGAGTTTTCAACGAGTTCAGCATGTCGCCAAAGGGCGAGTGCCGAAAAATGTCCGCGGCGGTGAATTCCATTGCCGGAGCCCAATCTGGCTCGACCGGTCCGGGAGAGCGCGGACCGGACTCAACATCCGGATACGAATCCGGGGGTCCGGAGTCATAGGCCACCACAGAGGTATATAAGGCCCGTGTTTGGCTCCAACGCCGATGAGTGCGCGACCTGCGGGGCGGGGTCCAGCCCTCCATCCTGAGGCAACATAGCCTGCTCCAGATTTAGGTCCGAGGCTAATGCGGGGGCGATACCCCGAGTTTTGTCCGACAGCAGGTCTAAGCCGTGCTCGTCGTGACTGTCTGGTATCGTGTTATTGACGATGGTTGAAGGATCCATCGAGCCCAATAGCGACGACACAGAGGAACTCTCAATGAAAGCACCAATGTCGGTGTCAAAACCGGCGGATCTCGGGTAGGGGTCCCGATCTATGCGTCAAGGCTGATGGTAACAAGAAGTAAGGGACACGGGTGTTTAACCAGGTTCGGGCCCTCTCGATGCAGGTAAAACCCTACTTCCTGCTTGATTAATATTGATGATATGGGTAGTACAAGAGTAGATCTACCACGAGATCGTAGAGGCTAAACCCTAAGATCTAGCCTATGATGGTATGAATGTAATTGTGATCGGCCTTCTAAGGACCAACCTCTCCGGTTTATATAGGCACCAGAGAGGGCTAGGGTTTACATGGAGTCGGTTACAAGGAAGGAAATATAATATCCGGATCGCCAAGCTTGCCTTCCACGCCAAGGAAAGTCCCATCCGGACACGGGCCGAAGTCTTGAGTCTTGTATCTTCACGCTTCAATAGTCCGAACATTGTACATAGTCTGGCTGTCCGGATACCCCCTAATCCAGGACTCCCTCAAGGGGGTCTGGGACTGGTGTTCTCGGCTCCCTCTTCTTCTGTTGCGAGGACGGAGCTGGAGGTGGTGGTTCTGAGTTTTGAAGGGGGCTCGGGGCAGGTGACCTCGGCGCCCTCTTCTCCTATCGCGCCGGACGAGGCTTCGGTGATGGAGGCTCTATCTTTGGGAGGGGGTCTAGGGCAGGTGGCCTCGGCACCCTCTTCTCCTCTCGCTAGGACGGAGCTGCAGGCGGCAATTCCGGTCCCTGGAGGGGGCTCTAGGCAGGTGGCCTCGGGGCCCTCTTCTCCTTCGGCGTCCAGGGTGGGTAGGGAGCTCGGGCAGGTGGCCTGGGTTGCCCCATCAACCGGCTCGGTGCTGTCTCCCTGCCGTGGAGACCGGCTGAGTGTTTGGGGGGAGGCAGGAAGCCCCTCCCCGGGCATCATCACTCGGGAGGAGGTGATAGCGTTTGGTGGGATTCCGGACCCGGTTTCTAAGGGGCGACAGTTGAGCTGCCGTCTTCAGGACCATCAGCGGTGCGCCATGAGGGCGGCCAAGCTTCGTGACGTTGAGGTCACTACTGGTATGTCGGTTAATACCTCTAATTCCATCTTGCATTTTTTGAACGATGAGATTGTTGATAGTGAAAATCAATTAGGAATTTCACTAGGTAGTAATGAGGGTGAAATTTCAAATTCCGTTAATGATATACTGGATTTAGAGGCTGAGAGGGCTTAGAAATGATCCGTAACTTAGCAGCGGTTAAACCCATGAATGATTCCGATATTGATGCTTTGGGGGTCCGGGTGCTAGATAATTTTTGTGCGGATCTTGCTAATCCCCTCTCTGAGCCCGAGGAGGAGGATGTGAGTTTGGAGAATGATGTTGTAAGACCTCCTGTGCCTGGTTGTGAGGACCGGCTGGAGAGTAAGACCAGTCCTAAATGCAAATGGAAGCGGAAGATTTACCCGATGTCCGCAGTGCGTAGGAGTGCTAGGATCCGCAGGGCTAAAAAATTCCATGACGAGATATGAAAGGAATCTTTTGGAATAGCAGAGGTCTTAAAGACTTGGCTAAAAGAAGGTTTCTTGCTGAAGCGTCTATCGAGCATAGGTTGGATTTTATTGCTTTGTCGGAAACTGGTAGAGCTAACTTCTCGCCATAGTTTCTCAATACTTTATCGGGTGGTATTGACTTCACTGGCACTATTTGCCACCGTGAGGAAGATCGGGTGGGATCTTACTCGGTGTTAGATGCGAGTCTCTTGAAGTCCTAAGTGTGGTCATGGGAGACTTTGCTGTTAAGTTTAGGGTGCGGTCGAAGGCAGATCGGTTTGATTGGGCTCCTGGTGGCGGTTTATGGTGCTGGTCAGCCAGAATTCAAACCAGATTTCTTGGCCGATCTAGTTAGGATTTGCGGCTCTGAGCAGCTTCCAGTCCTGGTGGGGTGGGGTGATTTTAACATCATTAGGAGGCGTGATGAGAAGAATAATGATAACTTTGACGGGAGATGGTCGTTCATGTTTAACACTATCATTGAAAGCTTGGATCTGAGAGAGATTGAGCTTTCGGATAGGAAGTTTACATGGGCTAACGCGATGCCAAACCCAACCTTTGAAAAGTTGGATCGTGTTTTGGCAAGTGTTGAATGGGAACAGAAGTTTCCCTTTGTCTCAGTGCAGGCACTTTCTCGCGGTATATCTGACCACACGCCTTTATTTCTTGACTCTGGTGAGGCCTCCCACCTGGGTAACAAAAATTTCTTCTCGTTCAAGCTTGCTTGGTTTGAAAGAGAAGGCTTCCTTGAGCTTGTAGCCAGAGAGTGGGCTAAGGATGCAGGAGGTAGGACTGCACTTGAGCGCTGGCAAAATAAGATTAGGCACCTGAGAAGTTTCCTACGTGGGTGGGCTAAGCATCTTAGCGGGATTTATAAGGTTTTAAAGGAACGGCTCCTTACCTTATTCAGTCGTTAGATGTAAAAGCAGAAACCACGGTTCTGCCAGCCGTAGAGATTCATGCCAAGCTTGACGCAGAGATGAGGCTGAATGAACTTCTTCGTGAAGAAGAATTAAAGTGGGCTCTATGGGCCAAGGTCCGAAGAGTTGTCCTGGGGGACGTGAACACTCAATTCTTCCACATGATCGCAAATGGCAAACACAGGAAGAAGAGGATCTTTCAGCTTGAACAAGATGAAGGAACGATTATCGGTCAGGAGAACCTAAAATTATACATTACTGAGTATTACAAGCAGCTGTTTGGACCCCCAGAGGATAACTGTGTGTCCTTGGATGAGTCTACGGTTGAGGATGTGCCTCAACTTACTGTTGTCGAGAATGATATTTTAGCCGCTCCTTTTACTGAAGGAGGTGTTCGAGGCCATTTCACAGATGAAAAATAATAAGGCTCCCGGTCCGGATGGATTCCCGGCTGAGTTTTATAAGAAGTGCTGGCATATTATTAAAGGGGACCTGTTGCCGATGTTCCATGATTTGTTCTCGGGACAGCTTCAGCTATTTTAGCTAAATTTTGGCACCATAACCCCGCTTCCTAAGAAAACAGAGGCTATGAGAATCGAACAATTCAGGCCCATATGTCTGCTCAATGTTAGTTTCAAAATTTTTACCAAGGTCGGGACGATTAGGCTAACACAGATTGTGCATGTTGTGGTGCAGCCTACTCAAACTGCTTTCATGCCGGACAGGAACATCCTTGAAGGGGTTGTGGTCCTTCATGAAACGCCCCAGGATGAGATTCACACGAAAAAACTTGATGGAGTTATTTTCAAGGTGGATTTCGAGAAGGCATACGACAAAGTCAAATGGCCGTTCCTTCAACAGGCCTTACGCATGAAGGGTTTTGATGAAGCTTGGCGACGCCAAGTTGAATCTTTCACGCAAAAAGGGAGTGTTGGAATTAAAGTGAATGACGATATAGGTCACTATTTCCAGACACACAAGGGCCTGAGACAAGGAGATCCCATGTCTCCTATCTTGTTCAACATTGTGGTTGATATGTTGGCGATCCTGATAGGTAGGGCAAAGGAGGCCGGTCAGGTGGGTGGCTTGGTGCCTCTTCTAGTTGATGGTGGTGTGTCCATCCTGCAGTACGCTGATGATACAATCATCTTTATGGAGCACGACTTGGCAAAAGAGAGAAATATGAAGTTGGTGTTATGCTTATTTGAACAATTGACGGGATTGAAGATTAACTTTCATAAAAGCGAGTTGTTCTGCTTTGGTAGAGCCAAGGACGAACAAGAGGCTTATAGGCAATTGTTTGGATGTGAGTTGGGGGCCTTACCTTTTACGTACCTAGGTATACCCATTCACCATTGTAAGCTAACAAACTATGAGTGAAAGTGCATTGAGGATCGGTTTGAGAAGAAACTGAGTTGTTGAAAAGGAAAACTCATGTAATATGGAGGCCGATTGATTCTTATTAATTCGGTGCTCACGAGTATGCCTATGTTTCTCTTATCCTTCTTTGAAGTTCCAGTTGGGGTTAGGAAAAGGATGGACTTCTATCGATCCCGATTCTTCTGGCAGAGTGATGAGCATAAGAGAAAATACCGACTAGCCAAGTGGGATATCATCTGTCGACCAAAGGATCAGGGGAGCCTTGGTATTGAGAATCTTGAAGTCAAGAACAGATATGTTCTCAGTAAGTGGCTATACAAGTGAGACTGACACAACGTGGGCGCAGATTCTCCGTAGTAAGTATCTGCAGTCCAAGACTTTGTCCCAGGTGATAGTGAGACCAATTGACTCGCCATTTTGGAAGGGGCTTATGAGAGTCAAAGCCGCCTTTTTTAATAGAACAAAGTTTATTGTCGGTAATGGCAACACTACTCGCTTCTGGGAGGATACGTGGCTTGGTGAAACGCCGTTGGCGCTCCAGTACCCGTCCCTGTATCGTATTGTTCAGCGTCGTGATTCTTTTGTTGCAACGATTATGCAGTCCATTCCCCTGAATATTCAGTTTCGGAGGGTGCTTGTTGGTGACCGGTGGGAAGCATGGCTTCATTTTGTGAGTAGATTGATGGAGGTTCAGCTAGCTCATCAGCCTGATCAGTTGTGTTGGAAGCTTACTAGGTCTGGAGAGTTCTCAGTTAAGTCGATGTATATCGATGTCATTAACTCTACTACTATTCCTAGTTCCAAACTTGTTTGGAAAGACAAAGTTCCTTTGAAGATTAAAGTGTTTATGTGCTTTGTGCATAAACAAGTAAATTTAACAAAGGATAATCTGGTTAAGCGCAACTGGACATGATCTACTGGGTGTAGTTTTTGTGATCGGGATGAGATTATCAAGCACCTTTTTTTTGATTGCCCGTTGGCGAGAGTTTTGTGGCGCACCATGCAAATTGCATTTAACATTACTCCTCCGAACTAGGTCAGTACGTTATTTGAAACGCGGCTTGTTGGGATAGAGTCCGAAACAGCCAGACACATTCGTATAGGAGTATGCGCGTTGTTATGGGCAATTTAGAACTGCAGAAATGATTTGGCTTTTAACAGAACAACAACTATTCATTTTTTGCAGGTTTTATTCCGGGCTACTGCGTTGATCCGTATGTGGTCCTTACTCACTCAAACGGAGGCCAGGGAGCGTTTGGTTACTGGATCTGTCCGGTGGGAGATGGTAGCGCGGGATATCTTCAACCGGTTTGAATGGCGGTCATGTAATAGGATAGTCGATTAGTTTACCTATCTTTTGTTATGCCAGCGGTTGTGGCTTTTGGGCCTTTTTGTTCTTGGCGTTGTGGCTCTGTGTAAGCTTGCCGTTTTTTTATTTGATTCAAGACATTAAGACCTTGTTGAACCTTTTTATTAATGTAAATGTGGCCATATGCATTGACTGATGCAGAGGCCGGGGAGTCCCCCCTTTTCGAAAAAAAGCACTTAAGTCTACAACAACGCTGTTGTTGCAAATTTTGGCGGAGAGCGACTACTATGATGTTCACCTCTTGACAAACAGATCTAAAAAGAATTTTGTAATTCAATTTCAGCCATTTTTGGGGTCAAATTTCAACCATGGATGGGTTCTTTTTTTAAATCGCCACGGTGCTGCTGCGGCGGGATACACAGACTGGAGGAGCCAGATAGTCGCTCTGACGAAGCTGGAAGAAGTGGAGATCAATGGCTTCGGAGGATACACGCACGAGTTTGAGTTGCTGGAGCAGATATTCAGTTGTGCGCCCGTGCTTAAAAGAGTGATTCTCAAGCAGCCGCCTGAGGTCCAACCAAACGATGCGGAGATTTACAAAATGTTCAACGCGCATCCTTTACTCGAATGTTATCTCTTGACTAGCAAAATACCCGTGCATTGCAACAAAATATGAGATAAAATACAGTACGATATAGTGCATGTTGAATGAATTCATATGTTTTTAGTGTTTCAATGAAACATTTGCCGTCTGCCGTTGCTCCACTTAGCCATTTTGTGTTGCTTCTCAAATTCAAGCGATTCATCGTCAATGTTCTATTTGCTTTCCACGATAGTACGAAAATACTTTAAATATAAAATAAAAAAGTGCTGAAAACCGGATGAATCAAAAAAGTGAGACAAAACCCAGAAAACAAATCAGCTCAGACCCCCCAGCGTGGAGGGTAACTGAAAAAAAAACGTGGTGTAGCCTCAACTATTTAAATAAAAACATTTTAAAAAATCAAACTCAAAAAAGATACGTGCATGTGAGAGCAAAATACCTCTGGGTCACCCCTCAAAAAAAAAAACCCTCTGGGTCTCTATCTACTACTTATAAAAGACTAAACATGATCTTCTCTAAACATACCCCATAAATGCACACAGACCCATTACTGTCTAATGATTGGGCCTACTAAACTTAATCAAACGGCTGGACTTAGCCTAATACATTATCTGTGTGCAGTTAGTAATGTACATTGACTGGCCGTACTCCACCGCAGAGGAAAATAACATACTCCACGCCCCACGTCCTGCAATCACGCACGCAAAAAACAAGAAGAAACAATCATCCATCAAGAGACCGAAACAACGCAGACAAGTCGTCTTCGATCTCGACCGCCGCGGCGATGAATTTCTCCGACTGGGCCACTCACAAGTTCATCATACACTTTTATTTCCGAGCTTGAGATGTTACCGACCAATGCTAAGATATCACGAGGTGTGCAAAACCCAGTAAGTGTTAAACCAAAGACGCCTCCGCTAGGTTTCTCGAAGGTTTATGTAGATGCTGCAGTCTCAAGGGCTCATAACAAAGGTGCTGCCGCAGCGGTTCAATCACAAACTTGGCAGACCCATTTTAATCACAAGCAAACCCATCAACCATGGATCAGTAGCAAAGATTTCGAATGTAGCTTGGGTGTTTGATCTTTTTTTTTCTCGTTTCTGGTTTATGTGCACTGTACTACCTATGTCATGATACCTAAGATGTTGAATGCAATTGGATTATTTTCTTCCGGCTTTGTGGGTTCAAGCAATTTAAAAGCTGGACCATCTTCTCTTGTCAGTCTGCCATGCTTGAGATGTTTGAAGGACACTCACATTACATTTCAAATATTGCATTCAATTGCTGTCTCACAACTACTCATTCTGAAACTTCACACCATGAAAGCATCCTTTTCATTTTAGTGTCAATCATGTGTATGTGCTGCTATCAATTTTGTGCATGAAGTAGTATGATGCTATGGGAAGTATGGCTGTGGTGCGCTACCATATATGAAGTCATGTTTGAGTGTGAATCCATCAAGCATCCTACCGACTGACCCCTTAAATATGCCATGTTTCTGGTGCAGCAGCAATGGAGGTGGTAGGAACCAGATCCCTACCAGGGTGTGGTCTCAGGTTGTAGGGGTGGAAGGAGGGATGGCGTGGTCGCCGGCGCTGGGGCACCGCCGTTGCGTGCACGAGAGAGAGAGAGAGAGAGAGAGAGAGAGAGAGAGAGAGCGCGGGGGAGGGCGGGGGCGGGGGGGGGGGGGGAGGGGGGGAGGGGGGGGGGGCGGGCGGGGGGGGGGGGAGGGGGGGAGGGGGGGGGGGCGGGCGGGGGGGGGGGGAGGGGGGGAGGGGGGGGGGGCGGGCGGGGGGGGGGGGAGGGGGGGAGGGGGGGGGGGCGGGCGGGGGGGGGGGGAGGGGGGGGCGGGAGAGGGGGCAGAGAGAGAGAGAAAAAGGGAGAGAGAGAGCGAGAGAGAGAGAGAGAGAGAGAGAGAGAGAGAGAGAGAGAGAGAGAGAGAGAGAGAGAGGGCGCAGGGGCGGTGGCTAGGGTTAGGTCTCCCGGATCCCAAAACGGGTCCGTACACGAGTTTATACAATCCTCCTAATAAGATAATTGGGCTAAGCCCCTAACAACAATAAGATAAACTGGGCCACAACTAACTGGGCTAAGCCCCTAATATGCAGGTCATAACATCTCTCCCCGCCTGCACAAACAGCTCGTCCTCGAGCTGGAAGGCGGGGCAGATCAACGCCGCCAAACACCTCCGCCTCAACTGGGGTGGCTGGCCGCCGAGCCTGGCGGCGGCGGGGTCCTCCATAATGTAGTCTGCAGCCTCTAGGTACACTAGTAGAAAACAGGGCTTTCGTTCGGGCCAGATAAGCCCATTAGTCCCGGTTCAATCATGAACCGGGACCCATGGGGGCATTGGTCCCGATTCGTGCGGCTAAAGGCATTAGTCCCAGTTCAAGTGAGCCCTTTAGTCCCGGTTTGAGACACGAACCGGCACTAAAGGGTGTGATGCCCTTTAGTCCTGGATCGTATCTCAAACCGGTACTAAAGATTAGACCTTTAGTCCCGGTTTGAGACACGAACCAGGACTAAAGGGTGCATTGCCTTTTGTCCCGGTTCGTGTCTCAAACCGGGACTAAAGGTCCCATTTTCAAACTCTAGCAGCCCCCTCCCCCCCCCCCGCCCCCCCCCCGCCCCCCCCCCGCCCCCCCCCCGCCCCCCCCCCGCCCCCCCCCCGCCCCCCCCCCGCCCCCCCCCCGCCCCCCCCCCGCCCCCCCCCCGCCCCCCCCCCGCCCCCCCCCCGCCCCCCCCCCGCCCCCCCCCCGCCCCCCCCCCGCCCCCCCCCCGCCCCCCCCCCGCCCCCCCCCCGCCCCCCCCCCGCCCCCCCCCCGCCCCCCCCCCGCCCCCCCCCCGCCCCCCCCCCGCCCCCCCCCCGCCCCCCCCCCGCCCCCCCCCCGCCCCCCCCCCGCCCCCCCCCCGCCCCCCCCCCGCCCCCCCCCCGCCCCCCCCCCGCCCCCCCCCCGCCCCCCCCCCGCCCCCCCCCCGCCCCCCCCCCGCCCCCCCCCCGCCCCCCCCCCGCCCCCCCCCCGCCCCCCCCCCGCCCCCCCCCCGCCCCCCCCCCGCCCCCCCCCCGCCCCCCCCCCGCCCCCCCCCCGCCCCCCCCCCGCCCCCCCCCCGCCCCCCCCCCGCCCCCCCCCCGCCCCCCCCCCGCCCCCCCCCCGCCCCCCCCCCGCCCCCCCCCCGCCCCCCCCCCGCCCCCCCCCCGCCCCCCCCCCGCCCCCCCCCCGCCCCCCCCCCGCCCCCCCCCCGCCCCCCCCGGTGGATCGCCTTTTCAGTTTTGTAAAAAGCAAAAGAAAATGTTAAAAACTTCAGAAATTAAAATCCTTCGAGATGTAGTTATGTTACTACATCTATTAGTTAGGAAAATTTGAAAACTTAAATTTTGACATGTTTTGCAAAAAACTGTTATGAAAAAGTAAAACGGCCATATTTTTTGCATACGATGTCGAAAAAACGCATAATATATCAAAAAAATCAGCACGAAAATCCGCACCCGATTTTGACCGCCGTAGGCCTGTTTGCAAATTTTTAGAATCCTCAGATTGTAAAAGAAAACAAAGTTATGCTCAAATTTCAGTTTTTTATTTTGGTTAAATCTGGTCAAACTATGGTCAAACTACTTATTGAAGAAGTATTAGTGGTACTAAATAATTATTCAAGAATATTAGTGTTACTAAATAATTATTTCAGTATTTTGAATTTTGGTCAAATCTGGTCAAATTATGGTCAAACTGTGGTCAAACTACTTATTCAAGAAATATTAGTGTTACTAAATAATTATTCAAGAATATTAGTGTTACTAAATAATTATTTCAGTTTTTTTGAATTTTAGTCAAATCTGGTCAAACTGTGGTCAAACTATGGTCAAACTATGGTCAAACTACTTATTCAAGATGTATTAGTGTTACTAAATAATTATTCAAGAATATTAGTGTTACTAAATAATTATTTCAATTTTTTGAATTTTGGTCAAATCTGGTCAAACTGTGGTCAAACAATGGTCAAACTACTTATTCAAGAAATATTAGTGTTACTAAATAATTACTGTTTTTAAGAATAATACTTTCAAACTCATACAGTGAAACGTGTGACTTCATGCTCAAGCTAAATTCCTGAGGGTTAATAGGATTGACATCTTAGTATTGTCAGGAAAACAACAACTGCAGACTTGGAAACGAGGGGAATAGAGCCTGGAAGTTAAGCGTGCTCAGGCTGGGGTAGTGAGAGGATGGGTGACCAGTCAGAAAGTTAGATGATTTGGAATGATGAGGGGTGATTAGAGATTAATGGTTAAATTGAGCATTGATGAGGGGTGAGCAGTGATCAGGGGTGATTAGAGGTTAAATTGTAAAATAATTCAAAATTTTGAAATTCAGGATTTTTTAAAAAAAATTAAAAAAAATCGGGAAATTTCCTTTAGTCCCGGTTGGCGTTACCAACCGGGACTAAAGGTGGAGCTACAGACAGCGGCCACGTGGAGGGCCTTTAGAACCGGTTGGTGTAAGAACCAGGACTAAGGGGGGGGGGGGGCTTTAGTACCGACCCTTTAGTCCCGGTTCCGGAACCGGGACTAAAGGCCCTTATGAACCGGGACAAATGACCCTTTTCTACTAGTGGTAGAAGAGACGTGGGCAGACGTGGCCCGATACGTAAGGCTTGTCGCAGTTGAAGCATAACCCTTGGCAGCGACACTCGAGTTGCTCGGCCGGGGTGAGCCGGTGGAATGGGTGTGCTGCAGCCACGGCGAGGCCTGGGCAAGCCGACTCTGCACGGGAACTTCCGGCCAGAGTGCCGGCCCAGCGGGCTGGGTCGGTGGCGCTTGCTGGATGGCCACCGCGCAATGCTCGAACGCGTGGGTGTAGTACATGGCCGTCTGGAGGTCCTGTGGCCCGCGCATCTCCACGTCCACGCGGATGTGGTCCGGTAGGCCGCCGACGAAGAGCTCAGCCTGCTGACGAGCCGAAACGCCGGGGGCGTGGCACGCCAGTTCCTGGAAGCGGTCGGCGAAGTCTTACACCGAGGTAAGGAATGAAAGGCACCCAAGCTCCTGTTGGAAATATGCCCTAGAGGCAATAATAAAAGGATTATTATTATATTTCCTTGTTCGTGATAATTGTTTTTTATTCATGCTATAATTGTATTATCCGGAAATCTTAATACACGTGTGAATAGATAGACCACAACATGTCCCTAGTGAGCCTCTAGTTGACTAGCTCGTTGATCAATAGATAGTCATGGTTTCCTGACTATGGACATTGGATGTCATTGATAATGGGATCACATCATTAGGAGAATGATGTGATGGACAAGACCCAATCCTAAGCATAGCACAAGATCGTGTAGTTCGTTTTGCTTGAGCTTTTCCAATGTCAAGTATCTTTTCCTTAGACCATGAGATCGTGTAACTCCCGGATACCGTAGGAGTGTTTTGGGTGTACCAAACGTCACAACGTAACTGGGTGACTATAAAGGTGCACTACAGGTATCTCCGAAAGTGTTTGTTGGGTTGACACGGATCGAGGCTGGGATTTGTCACTCCGTATTACGGAGAGGTATCACTGGGCCCACTCGGTAGTGCATCATCATAATGAGCTCAAAGTGACCAAGTGTCTGGTCACGGGATCATGCATTACGGTACGAGTAAAGTGACTTGCCGGCAACGAGATTGAACGAGGTATTGGGATACCGACGATCGAATCTCGGGCAAGTAACATACCGATTGACAAAGGGAATAGTATACGGGGTTGCTTGAATCCTCGACATCGTGGTTCATCCGATGAGATCATCGAGGAGTATGTGGGAGCCAACATGGGTATCCAGATCCCGCTGTTGGTTATTGACCGGAGAGCCGTCTCGGTCATGTCTACATGTCTCCCGAACCCGTAGGGTCTACACACTTAAGGTTCGGTGACTCTAGGGTTGTATGAATATGAGTATGCAGCAAACCGAAAGTTGTTCGGAGTCCCGGATGAGATCCCGGACGTCACGAGGAGTTCCGGAATGGTTCGGAGGTAAAGAATTATATATAGGAAGTGCTGTTTCGGCCATCGGGAAAGTTTCGGCGTCACGCGGTATTGTACCGGGACCACCGGAAGGGTCCCGGGGGTCCACCGGGTGGGGCCACCTATCCCGGAGGGACCCATGGGCTGAAGTGGGAGGGGAACCAGCCCCTGGTGGGCTGGTGCGCCCCCCCCTGTGCCCCCCTGCGCCTAGGGTTGGGAACCCTAGGGGAGGGGGCGCCCCACTTGCCTTGGGGGGCACTCCACCCCCCTTGGCCGCCGCCTCCCCTAGGAGATCCCATCTCCTAGGGACGGCGCCCCCCTGGGGACCCTATATATAGAGGGGGGGGGGAGGGAGGGCAGCCGCACCCTCGCACTTGGCGCCTCCCTCCCCCTGCTACACCTCCTCCTCCCGTAGTTGCTTGGCGAAGCCCTGCCGGAGCCCTGCTGCATCCACCACCACGCCGTCGTGCTGCTGGATCTTCATCAACCTCTCCTTCCCCCTTGCTGGATCAATACGGATGAGACGTCACGCTGACCGTACGTGTGTTGAACGCGGAGGTGCCGTCCGTTCGGCGCTAGGATCTCCGGTGATTTGGATCACGACGAGAACGACTCCCTCAACCCCGTTCTCTTGAACGCTTCCGCACGCGATCTACAAGTGGTATGTAGATGCATCTCTCTCTCTCGTTCCTAGATGAACTCATAGATTGATCTTGGTGAACGTAGGAAACTTTTTATTTTATGCAACGTTCGCCTACAGTGGCATCATGAGCTAGGTCTATGCGTAGTTCTCTATTGAACGAGTAGAACACAATTTGTTGTGGGCGTAGATGTTGTCAACTTTCTTGCCGCTACTAGTCTTATTTTGCTTCAGCGGTATTGTGGGATGAAGCGGCCCGGACCGACCTTACACGTACGCTTACGTGAGACAGGTTCCACCGACTAACATGCACTTGTTGCATAAGGTGGCTAGCGGGTGTCTGTCTCTCCCACTTTAGTTGGAGCGGATTCGACGAAAAGGGTCCTTATGAAGGGTAAATTGAAGTTGACAAATCACGTTGTGGCTTTTTCGTAGGTAAGAAAACGTTCTTGCTAGAACCCAATTGCAGCCACGTAAAAGATGCAACAACAATTAGAGGACGTCTAACTTGTTTTTGTAGCAATTGTCATGTGATGTGATATGGCCAGAAGTTGTGATGAATGATGAATGATATATTGTGATGTATGAGATCATGTTCTTGTAATAGGAATCACGACTTGCATGTCGATGAGTATGACAACCGGCAGGAGCCATAGGCGTTGTCTTAATTATTGTATGACCTGCGTGTCATTGATTCAACGCCATGTAATTACTTTGCTTTATTGCTAAACCGTTAGCTATAGTAGTAGAAGTAATAGTTGGCGAGCAACTTCATGGATACACGATGATGGAGATCATGATGATGGAGATCATGGTGTCATGCCGGTGACAAGATGATCATGGAGCCCCGAAGATGGAGATCAAAGGAGCTATATGATATTGGCCATATCATGTCACTACTATATATAATTGCATGTGATGTTTATTATGTTTATGCATCTTGTTTACTTAGATCGACGGTAGTAAATAAGATGATCCCTTATAATAATTTCAAGAAAGTTTTCTCCCTAACTGTGCACCGTTGCTAAAGTTCGTCGTTTCTAAGCACCACGTGATGATCGGGTGTGATAGATTCCTACGTTCACATACAACGGGTGTAAGACAGTTTTACACATGCAAAACACTTAGGTTAACTTGACGAGCCTAGCATGTACAGACATGGACTCGGAACACAAGAGACCGAAAGGTCGAGCATGAGTCGTATGGAAGATACGATCAACATGGAGATGTTCACCGACGATGACTAGTCCGTCTCACGTGATGATCGGACACGACCTAGTCGACTCGGATCATGTAACACTTAGATGACTAGAGGGATGTCAAATCTGAGTGGGAGTTCATTATAATTTGATTAGGTGAACTTAATTATCATGAACATTAGTATAAAATCTTTGCAAAATGTCTTGTAGATCAAATGGCCAACGCTCATGTCACCATGAACTTCAACACGTTCCTAGAGAAAACCAAGCTGAAAGATGATGGCAGCAACTATTCAGACTGGGTCCGGAACCTGAGGATCATCCTCATAGCAGCCAAGAAACAATATGTCCTAGAAGCACCGCTAGGTGAAGCACCCATCCCAGAGAACCAAGACGTTATGAACGCTTGGCAGTCTCGTGCTGATGATTACTCCCTCGTTCAGTGCGGCATGCTTTAAAACTTAGAACCGGGGCTCCAAAAGCGTTTTGAGCAACACGGAGCATATGAGATGTTTGAGGAGCTGAAAATGGTTTTCCAAGCTCATGCCCGGGTCGAGAGATATGAAGTCTCCGACAAGTTCTATAGTTGTAAGATGGAGGAAAATAGTTCTGTCAGTGAGCACATAGTCAAAATGTCTGGGTTGCACAACCGCCTGCCCCAGCTGGACATTAACCTCCCGGACGAGGCGGTCATTGACAGAATCCTTCAGTCGCTCCCACCGAGCTACAAGATCTTTGTGATGAACTACAATATGCAGGGGATGGTGAAAACTATTCCTGAAGTATTTTCAATGCTGAAGTCAGCAGAGGTAGAAATCGAGAAAGAACATCAAGTGTTGATGGTCAATAAAACCACTAAGTTCAAGAAGGGCAAGGGTAAGAAGAACTTCAAGAAGGACGACAAGGATGTTGCCGCGCCCGGTAAGCCAGTTGCCGGGAAGAAGTCAAAGAATGGACCCAAGCCTGAGACTGAGTGCTTTTATTGCAAAGGGAAGGGTCACTGGAAGCGGAACTGCCCCAAATACTTAGCAGACAAGAAGGCCGGCAACATAAAGGTATATTTGATATACATGTAATTGATGTGTACCTTACCAGTACTCGTAGTAACTCCTGGGTATTTGATACCGGTGCCGTTGCTCATATATGTAACTCACAGCAGGAGCTGCGGAATAAGCGGAGACTGGCGAAGGACGAGGTGACGATGCGCGTCGGGAATGGTTCCAAGGTCGATGTGATCGCCGTCGGCACGCTACCTCTACATTTACCTACGGGATTAGTTTTAAACCTCAATAATTGTTATTTAGTGCCAAGTTTGAGCATGAACATTATATCAGGATCTCATTTAATGCGAGATGGCTACTCATTTAAATCCGAGAATAATGGTTGTTCTATTTATATGAGAGATATGTTTTATGGTCATGCTCCGATGGTTAATAGTTTATTCTTAATGAATCTCGAATGTGATGTTAGACATACTCATAGTGTGAATACCAAAAGATGTAAAGTTGATAACGATAGTCCCACATACTTGTGGCACTGCCGCCTTGGTCACATTGGTGTCAAGCGCATGAAGAAGCTCCATGCTGATGGACTTTTAGAGTCTCTCGATTATGAATCATTTGACACATGCGAACCATGCCTTATGGGCAAAATGACCAAGACTCCGTTCTCCGGAACAATGGAGCGAGCAACCAACTTATTGGAAATCATACATACCGATGTGTGCAGTCCAATGAGCGTTGAGGCTCGCGGAGGATATCGTTATGTTCTCACTCTCACTGATGACTTGAGTAGATATGGGCATGTTTACTTGATGAAACACAAGTCTGAGACCTTTGAAAAGTTCAAGGAATTTCAGAATGAGGTAGAGAACCAACGTGACCGAAAAATAAAGTTCTTACGATCAGATCGTGGAGGAGAATATTTAAGTCACGAATTTGGTACACACTTAACGAAATGTGGAATCGTTTCACAACTCACGCCGCTTGGAACACCTCAGCGTAACGGTGTGTCCGAACGTCGTAATCGCACTCTATTGGATATGGTGCGATCTATGATGTCTCTTATAGATTTACCGCTATCATTTTGGGGATACGCTCTAGAAACAGCTACATTCACTTTAAATAGGGCACCATCTAAATCCGTTGAGACGACACCGTATGAATTATGGTTTGGGAAGAAACCTAAGCTGTCGTTTCTAAAAGTTTGGGGATGTGATGCTTATGTCAAGAAACTTCAACCTGAAAAGCTCGAACCCAAGTCGGAAAAATGCGTCTTCATAGGATACCCCAAGGAAACCATTGGGTATTACCTTCTACCGTAGATCCGAAGGCAAGATCTTTGTTGCCAAGAACGTATCCTTTTTGGAAAAAGAGTTTCTCTCGAAAGGAGTAAATGGGAGGAAAGTGGAACTCGATGAAGTACTACCTCTTGAACCGGAAAGTAGTGCAGCTCAGGAAAATGTTCCTGTGGTGCCTACACCGACTGGAGAGGAAATTAATGATGATGATCAAAGTACTTCGGATCAAGTTAGTACTGAACTTCGTAGGTCCACAAGGACACGTTCCACACCAGAGTGGCAATCCTGTCCTGGAAATCATGTTGTTAGACAACGGTGAACCTTCGAACTATGAAGAAGTGATGGCGGGCCCAGATTCCAACAAATGGCTTGAAGCCATGCAATCCGAGATAGGATCCATGTATGAAAACAAAGTATGGACTTTGACAGACTTGCCCGATGATCGGCGAGCGATAGAAAACAAATGGATCTTTAAGAAGAAGACGGACACGGATGGTAATGTTACCATCTATAAAGCTCGACTTGTCGCTAAAGGTTATCGTCAAGTTCAAGGGGTTTACTATGATGAGACTTTCTCTCCCGTAGCAAAGCTGAAGTCCGTCCGAATCATGTTAGCAATTGCCGCATACTATGATTATGAGATATGGCAAATGGACGTCAAAACGGCATTCCTTAACGGCTATCTTAAGGAAGAACTGTATATGATGCAGCCGGAAGGTTTTGTCGACCCTAAGAATGCTAACAAGGTGTGCAAGCTCCAGCGATCCATTT
>LR880966.1:43339075-43349907 GCA_904067115.1 Aegilops sharonensis | reverse complement strand
TGAAATCTGAGATGGGATCCATGTATGAGAACAAAGTATGGACTTTGGTTGACTTGCCCGATGGTCGGCAAGCCATTGAGAATAAATGGATCTTTAAGAAGAAGACTGACGCCGATGGTAATATAACTGTCTACAAAGCTCGACTTGTTGCTAAAGGTTATCGTCAAGTTCAAGGGGTTTACTATGATGAGACTTTCTCTCCCGTAGCAAAGCTGAAGTCCGTCCGAATCATGTTAGCAATTGCCGCATACTATGATTATGAGATATGGCAAATGGACGTCAAAACGGCATTCCTTAACGGCTATCTTAAGGAAGAACTGTATATGATGCAGCCGGAAGGTTTTGTCGACCCTAAGAATGCTAACAAGGTGTGCAAGCTCCAGCGATCCATTTATGGGCTGGTGCAAGCATCTTGGAGTTGGAACATTCGCTTTGATGAGATGATCAAAGCGTTTGGGTTTATGCAGACTTATGGAGAAGCCTGCGTTTACAAGAAAGTGAGTGGGAGCTCCGTAGCATTTCTCATATTATATGTAGATGACATACTTTTGATGGGAAATGATATAGAACATTTGGACAACATTAAGGCCTACTTGAATAAGAGTTTTTCAATGAAGGACCTTCGAGAAGCTGCTTATATATTAGGCATCAAGATCTATAGAGATAGATCGAGACGCCTCATAGGTCTTTCACAAAGCACATACCTTGATAAAATATTGAAGAAGTTCAAAATGGATCAGTCCAAGAAAGGGTTCTTGCCTGTATTACAAGGTGTGAATTTGAGCTCGGCTCAATGTCCGACCACGACAGAAGATATAGAAGAGATGAGTGTCATCCCCTATGCATCAGCCATAGGGTCTATTATGTATGCCATGCTGTGTACCAGACCTGATGTGAACCTTGCCGTAAGTTTGGTAGGAAGGTACCAAAGTAATCCCGGCAAGGAACACTGGACAGCGGTCAAGAATATCCTGAAGTACCTGAAAAGGACAAAGGATATGTTTCTCGTTTATGGAGGTGACGAAGAGCTCGTCGTAAAGGGTTATGTCGACGCTAGCTTCGACACAGATCTAGATGACTCTAAGTCACAAACCGGATACGTGTATATGTTGAATGGTGGAGCAGCAAGCTGGTGCAGCTGCAAGCAGAGCGTCGTGGCGGGATCTACATGTGAAGCGGAGTACATGGCAGCCTCGGAGGCAGCGCATGAAGCAATTTGGGTGAAGGAGTTCATCACCGACCTAGGAGTCATACCCAATGCGTCGGGGCCGATCAAACTCTTCTGTGACAACACTGGAGCTATTGCACTTGCCAAGGAGCCCAGGTTTCACAAGAAGACCAGGCACATCAAGCATCGCTTCAACTCCATTCGTGAAAATGTTCAAGATGGAGACATAGAAATTTGCAAAGTGCATACGGATCTGAATGTCGCAGATCCATTGACTAAACCTCTTCTGCGAGCAAAACATGATCAACACCAGAACTCTATGGGTGTTCGATTCATCACAATGTAACTAGATTATTGACTCTAGTGCAAGTGGGAGACTGTTGGAAATATGCCCTAGAGGCAATAATAAAAGGATTATTATTATATTTCCTTGTTCGTGATAATTGTCTTTTATTCATGCTATAATTGTATTATCCGGAAATCGTAATACACGTGTGAATAGATAGACCACAACATGTCCCTAGTGAGCCTCTAGTTGACTAGCTCGTTGATCAATAGATAGTCATGGTTTCCTGACTATGGACATTGGATGTCATTGATAACGGGATCACATCATTAGGAGAATCATGTGATGGACAAGACCCAATCCTAAGCATAGCACAAGATCGTGTAGTTCGTTTTGCTAGAACTTTTCCAATGTCAAGTATCTTTTCCTTAGATCATGAGATCGTGTAACTCCCGGATACCGTAGGAGTGCTTTGGGTGTACCAAACGTCACAACGTAACTGGGTGACTATAAAGGTGCACTACAGGTATCTCCGAAAGTGTTTGTTGGGTTGACACGGATCGAGACTGGGATTTGTCACTCCGTATTACGGAGAGGTATCACTGGGCCCACTCGGTAGTGCATCATCATAATGAGCTCAAAGTGACCAAGTGTCTGGTCACGGGATCATGCATTACGGTACGAGTAAAGTGACTTGCCGGTAACGAGATTGAACGAGGTATTGGGATACCGACGATCGAATCTCGGGCAAGAAACATACCGATTGACAAAGGGAATAGTATATGGGGTTGGTTGAATCCTCGACATCGTGGTTCATCCGATGAGATCATCGAGGAGTATGTGGGAGCCAACATGGGTATCCAGATCCCGCTATTGGTTATTGACCGGAGAGCCGTCTCGGTCATGTCTACATGTCTCCCGAACCCGTAGGGTCTACACACTTAAGGTTCGGTGACGCTAGGGTTGTATGAATATGAGTATGCAGCAAACTGAAAGTTTTTTGGAGTCCCGGATGAGATCCCGGACGTCACGAGGAGTTCCGGAATGGTCCGGAGGTAAAGAATTATATATAGGAAGTGCTGTTTCGGCCATCGGGAAAGTTTTGGGGTCACCCGGTATTGTACCGGGACCACCGGAAGGGTCCCGGGGGTCCACCGGGTGGGGCCACCTATCCCGGAGGGCCCCATGGGCTGAAGTGGGAGGGGAACCAGCCCCTGGTGGGCTGGTGCGCCCCCCTGGGCCCCCCTCTGCGCCTAGGGTTGGGAACCCTAGGGGAGGGGGCGCCCCACTTGCCTTGGGAGGGCACTCCACCCCCTTGGCCGCCGCCCCCCCAGGAGATCCCATCTCCTAGGGCCGGCGCCCCCCTGGGGACCCTATATATAGAGGGGGGGAGGGAGGGCAGGCGCACCCTTGCACTTGGCGCCTCCCTCCCCCTGCTACACCTCCTCCTCCTCCTCCCGTAGTTGCTTGGCGAAGCCCTGCCGGAGCCCTGCTGCATCCACCATCACGCCGTCGTGCTGCTGGATCTTCATCAACCTCTCCTTCCCCCTTGCTGGATCAATACAGAGGAGACGTCACGCTGACCGTACGTGTGTTGAACGCGGAGGTGCCGTCCGTTCGGCGCTAGGATCTCCGGTGATTTGGATCACGACGAGAACGACTCCCTCAACCCCGTTCTCTTGAACGCTTCCGCACGCGATCTACAAGTGGTATGTAGATGCATCTCTCTCTCTCTCTCTCGTTGCGAGATGAATTCATAGATTGATCTTGGTGAACGTAGGAAATTTTTTATTTTATGCAACGTTCGCCAACAGCTCCACCAGACGGCTCCCGCGTATAGGCTGACTAAAGCGCAAGAGGCACAATTCGCGGAAGCGCTCCCATGGTGGCATGTCGCCCTCATCCTATTCAAGGGCGTAGTGCCATGTCTGCGCGGCTCCTCAGAGATGATACAAGGCGATCCAGGTGCGGTCGGACACGAGCGTGCACTGTCCCCTGAAAAATTGGTCGCATTGGTTGAGCCAATTCAGGGGGTCGACGGTGCCGTCGTAGGTCGTGAACTCCAGCTTGGAGAATCTGGCGGCGTCTGGACGTGGACGACGGGTTGGTGCGCCTCGTCAGCACGGTGCAGCGAGGATGACGGGGCCTAGTAGGCGGGCATCAGGGTGCCGTCCTGGAACAGGGCACTACTAAGGAAAACCTTATACACAGAAATTTAGCACAGCGCGGGACAAAAAAGGGCGGTAGTGCTAGATAGCAGTAGCGGTTGGGAAAAAACTGTGCTACAGATAAAATCATAGCAGTAGCGCATGTGGTCGTAAAAGCGCTACTACTAATATTCTCATTGCTAGAACGCGAGGCTACGCATAGCAGTAGCGGGCTTGGAAGAAGCGCGCTACCGCTAGGGCAAAATTAGTAGCGCGTTTCCTACGAACAACGCTACTGCTAATGGAAATAAAATAAAATGAAAAACAAATAGAAAAGTAAATGAAAATGAAAGAAATAGAAAAAGGAGAAAGTAAAAAAATAAAATGTAAAGCAAAATAAATGAAAAAGAGAAAAAAAGAAGAAAGGCATAGTAGTAGCGTGTGTTCGTAAGAGGCGCTATAGCTAACGTAGCTGCAACGCGTTTCCTAGACCCCCGCTATAGAAACAGAAGAGGAAATAAAAAATGGAAGGAAATTACATAGCTATAGTAGTAGCGTGTTTTGTAAAAACCTCTATAGCTACCTTAGATGTAGCGCGTTTTGCGAAACGCGCTACCGCTAAGTTTGACTTAACCAAAAAACTGCTTTCCTCAGGCCACCACTTCTCCCCCAAATCCCTCGACCCACCCCGCCGCCGTTCCCCGATTCGCCGTCGCCCCACTTCGCCGCCATCTCCTGCCGACGTCGACGCCCCTGGAGCCACCAGAGCCGCGCGCCGTCGACGCCACCGGAGCTGCCCCCAACGCCACGGAGCCGCGCGGCCTCATCAACGCCACCGGAGCCGCCGTCGACGCCACCGGATCCTCCCTCACCACAACTGCCTCCCTCACCACAACTGCCTCCCTCACCGTCACTAGAGACGCCCCTGCCTCCCTCGCCACCACTGCCTCCCTCGCCACCACCGGAGCCATCCTCTGTAAGCCCCCACCCCTCCTCTCTCTCTCATGCATAGGTTAACTAGTTTAATTAGGTTAATTATCTAGGTTAGTGCAAAAATGTTGTTAGGGCTTTGACAGAGAAGTAGTTAGGTTAACTAGTTTAATTAGGTTAATTATCTAGGTTAGTGGAAAAAATTAGTTAGGGCTTTGACAGAGAACTAGTTAGGTTAACTAGTTTAATTAGGTTAATCATCTAGGTTAGTGCAAAAATTTATTTAGGGCTTTGACAGAAAACTAGCTACATTAACTAGTTTAATTAGGTTAACTATCTAGGTAAACTAGGTTAACTAACTAGGTTAAATAGGTGGATTAATTAGGTTCGTTAGATTAAGAAGCTAGGTTAAGTAGGTTGGCTAGGTTAGAGCAAAATTTTATGTTAGAGCACTAGGTCAGAAGGGTTAGATAAATGGAGTTCCTTTGCAATTTAATTGGGTTCTATCCTAGGCAGAGAAGGGTTAGAGAAAATAATGTGTGTGTGAGAGAGGGAATAGCTAGATCAACATAATTTGGGTTCTGTCCTAGGCATAGAAGTGTTTAGTGAGGTCATTTTGCAAAGGTTTTTGATTTTTGAAAAGACCACTATTTTTCAAGGAAAAGAAGTTAGGCAAGTTTTGGTTTAAAGATGATCCCTTCCTAGACTTTTATTGTTGATTATATCTTTTCATTGAAGTGGTCATGTTATATCTTTTCATTGAAGTGGTCATGTTATATCTTTTCATTCAAGTGGTTTGATTGTGCCCAAGTGGCTTTGTTGTTTCTAGGGAATGAAGCCGAGTGGGCTATGTTTTGTCGGAATTTTGATTCATTTCCGTTCTGGCAAATTTCAGGTTCTCGATTTGTCCACTTTTTAACAAAAGACATGCCGAAATTTTCCGTGAATTTCGGCATGACTTGTGCTACAAACTAGGACATATTGAGTGCCCGGGATTTGCCGCACCGGGAAGGATTCAACGTTCCTGCATGTCATTATTCGTTTTATTAGGTCTAGAATTAATTACTAGAGTTATTCGTAGGAAACATGGCTAGCAATGATGAAGGACAGGGTTCTGGTGACTGCGACAACGTCTACCGGGCGGCAGAAGAATTTTTGAGGGACACCGACGATCAAGAGTTGATGTTGGTGGGTCCACCTGTCACATCGGAGATTGAGACTGACATCGAGACCGGCGCCGAGACTGAGACCGGCGCTGAGACTGAGACCGGCATCGAGACCAGCGCTGAGACTGAGACCGGTGCCGAGACTAGCGGAGCCATTATATAACCGAAAGCAAAGAGGCAACGGCTTCCTAACAAGCTCAGGACTACTAGACTGGTGGTCACGGAGGTGGACGGCGGCAATTTTGAGCCAACCGCGCTGAGGAAACGCGCGCGTGCTACGACAATCAAGTAGGCCGCATCATACGGACAACCGCCACCATCAACGATGCGAAACTAAAGAAGATAGATAATATGAGGCCCTCCCTCCTAAAGAAGCTACACCAAATATTCTTGTTCCCGGGCCGGAATGAAAAGGATTATAAAGATCTAGATATGGACCCGACAATGAAGAAGATAAACAAACACGCCATGACCAAGTTTAGCGATGTGTTTGCCGCCTGGAAAACAAGGGTGAAATATCGGACCGTCGTAAAAAAGGAACCCTACTACGAGATTGTAAAGGATAATCCGACAATCACGGAAGAGCACTTTCAAATATTCAAGGCGGCTTGCGAGGCCGAAGCTGCCAAAAAAAGTCGAAGTACATGAAGGGGCTTCAACAGAGGAACATTGGGAGCCACCACCTCGGAAGCCGTGGTTACGGCGGGAAGAGGTCCATATGGGCCAAGGAGGACGCGGAAGCCGCGAGTCTGGGCATCCCAGACCCCTTGGCGGAGTTCACCGTCCCGCAGGAGCGTGACGTCCTCAGGGCCCGACACCATTGGGACCCAGTGAAGAAGGTTTTCGAGATGAACGGGGTCACGATGGAGTTCATGAGAGAGCAGCACAGGATTGCGGCCGAAAGCGACTTGCCGTCTGAGGCGTTGGCGAGGCCCAAGTGGGACACTCCATTCAACCGGGCGTTGAACATATTGAAAGGACTCCCGGTGGAGACTCGACCGTCGTATGGACGCGTGCACGGTGTCGGAGACGGCGCCACGTGGAAGAAGTACTACCGTGAGACCAATGATGAGAGAAAGGAAAGACGGTGGTTAACTGAAGAAAACATCGACAAGAAGGTTGAGATTGTGGTTGATAAGAAATCATCTGAGACAGCCGCAACAGCGGTAGCTTCCGCAAAACAGGTGGTTGTAGATATGTTTACTACCTTTGTTCCGACCGTTTTCAATTGGACCAGGCAAAATCCAGGAAAAAGTGCAGCGGACTTTCCCCTTGCTCACTTCTTGGGGAGCAGCTCGACTAGTGTTGCACCAGCGCCTACAGCTGCACCTGCTCCGGCACCGGCTCCGGCACCGTACGTGCTCGGCGGTGCTTCATCTTTGGCTGAGCTCAACGCCCTCACGGTATCTGTCACACCGGCCCTCTTCAATAAATGTATAATCTCCCGTTTTCGTTGCCTTTCGGATGTCTCACGTCGCATACTTATCTTTGCAGGCCGACGAAACCCCGTGCACCTTATTGTACACCATCGGCGACTAGAAGGTGGACGTGGGGAAGGCGGCGATAATGGAGCCAAAGGAACCATTGTTCCACAGCCGGCCGATCCTCCCGGACGTCTTCAAGGTTTCCGTGGACAGTGTCAAGCCGGGCCACGAGAATTTGGCTCCTCTGGTACTAGTGGGGGATGACGACGAGACCCCGCGGCAGCTTGGTGATTGTTGCAATGGGTGGGTCTTGTTGTGGCCAAAGAGTCTGCTTCGTCTGGAGGCGGCCGGGAGCACACCCACGAGCACGCAATTAGGTATGAACATCAACACCTCACCTACTCAATTAGCATCGGCTGTCGTGCTGGGTGATATCGGAGGGGGTGAGGAAGAGGCTCCATTAGTCGTTGGTGATGTCGCCATAGATGATGATGAGGATGACGATGACACTCAACAATATGTCAATACTGGCGCCTACTTAGGGTTTGAGCGTCATGAGTCGGTGCCTGAATTGTCGCCTCCGGAGTCTGAACGTATTATGGACAACCTTCCGGTACCAAAGAAGTCTAGGAAGAGACCGAGGAAAGGAAAAAAACCTGATTCTATGATCCAGCCGCCTCAGCAGCCTCGGGTTCAAGACCGTATAGATATCCCCGGTACGGCAAAATGGCATATCGCCGGTGAACCAATCCTACCTGAAGCAGCGATAGGGGCCAGATTCGGCGATGTAAGGAGACTTCATGACGATGTGCTGCGGAGAGAGAAAGGCCCCATCGCCTCGAAAAATCTAGGATACCCACTCTACGTGGTTAACGTGCCGCGGCAATTGTCGTACGTCGACACATTCCCCACGGACAAGTTCTTCCTTCGATTCAATTACATGTTCGACATGTATCACTGGAAGAAGCTGGATTTTACGTTTGTCCGCCTTTATGCCTTGCACATGAACTACCTCATCGGGGTTGAGCAGATACCTTTTATCTGTGCCGCTGACCCGTAATTCATGCACGAGAGCTTCTTGGCAGTCTACGCAAAGCACCAAGAATTCGCGAGGGAGTACCTCGTCAATTTCATGCTCGCCAATAAGGACAAGGAGGCGATTCTCGTGCCTTATCATCCCCTGTAAGTCATCCGCACGGATATCCTTCCTTCGATTTCAATCATTCATTTGCACGGTGGAGGCTAATTAATTTGAGGTGTACTTATTTTGCGCAGCGGCGGGCGCGCCGTCCTCATCATCCTCTACTCCCGATACTCCCATGCTCTTTACTTGGACTCGTCGAAGAACATTACCAAAAAGGATTACACCCACATCAAGTATGTTCTCGACAATGCTATCTTTTACTACGACAAAGGGGGTGGAGAGGTCAACGAAAGGAAGACAAGGCACGACAGGACCGCCTTCAGCCATAAGACCAACTTCTGCTGCATCCAGCAACCGAGTGATTCTCGTAAGATGGATTCTATGTCCTACACCACATGCTGGAGTACAGACGGGATCACCAGAAACTTCGCATGTCACCTAAATCCGGTGATGCCCATATTCTGCAATGGGCAAAGCACATAGGAGATATCGAGGATCATTGACTTCGAGCTGAGTTCTATCACATCCAGCGCGAACATGCCCAAATCATCATGAGGGAGTTCCTCGAAAAACCAAGGATGTTCTACGAAGAAGGAGAAATGTCACGGGAAGACGTCCGAACACGCGTGAAGCCTTTCACTAAGCTTGGGGACTTTCTCCCTGACATGGATGGATGGCACGACATGTTGGACTGATTGTCGATATATGACAATGTGTGTCCGTTTAGTCCATACTTACTGTATGACAAAATTTTGAGTTATGCACGGCGAAACTTTATTTGTGATGTAATTAAACCTTCCTCCTCCTTGACTAGTGAAGATCACTCTAGTTAGGGCATTTTGGGTACGATGAACTTTATTATTTATGCTTATGATATGTTGCTTCTATTTTTGCCAAGTCTGTCTCTTTTGGTTGCTCAACTATATATGTTGCATATCATCGACTCATGTGACGATGTAGGTGCATAGATCATCGATGGCGAAGAAGTGCTACGCCAGGAGTATACGACGAGTGGCTAGAGTGTCAGGCCCACGTGTACCGGTTTTTAGTTTCCGAGCGACAGCCAGTAGTTAGTTTAGGTTCACGCTAATGCGAGAGAGGGATACAAACTCATGTACTTCATAGTTCCGCTCTCACTCATAGTGTAGATCTTCTCGTGTATATCATTGTTTAGATGGATGACGATGTAGTTGCAAGTAATCGAGACTTGTATCGCTATTTTCGAGATGATGATGAGAGACCATTTTGTGTTGGATGATGATTATGATGATGACATGATTTGATGAGACTATTTGTATGTATATGCTATGATTACATTTGTATGTGTATGATATGCTAAAGATTATTGTATAAAGCCTATTCAAATACAAAACAAATATGCATAAAAAATAGGAACTAATAAAACTAGCAGTAGCGAGGGGAACAAAGTTAGCATTAGCGCTCCCTTACTAGTAGCGCTTACATATAACAAGCGCTATAGATATTTGCAGCAACGCTCTTAGCTAAAGCGCGCTACTGCTAGCCATGTATAGAAGTAGTGTGGGACGATAGGCGCTACTGCTACACGTTAGCTGTAGCGCCTTATCAGTAGCGCAACCTCCCGCGCTACTGATAGACAAAATACCCACGCTACTGATACGTCTCCAAAGTATCTATAATTTTGGTGCTCCATGCTACTTTATCTACTGTTTTAGGCAATATTGGGCTTTATTATCCAGTTTTATATTATTTTTGGGACTAACCTATTAACCTGAGGCCCAGCCCAGATTTGCTGTTTTATGCCTATTTCAGTGTTTCGAGGAAAAGGAATATCAGACGGAGTCAAAACGGAACGAAATCAACTAGAGAAGTTATTTTTGGAAGGAAACCCACCTGATGGACTTGGACCCCACGTCAGAAGATATGGGAGGTGCTCACGAGGGTGGGGGGCGCGCCCTCCCCCCTGGGCGCGCCCCCTGCCTCGTGGGGCCCCTGTAGCTCCACCGACGTACTCCTTTCACCCATATATACCTACGTACCCTAAAACTTCCAGAACAGAAGATAGATCGGGAGTTCCGCCGCCACAAGCCTCCAGAACCACCAAAAACCAATCGGGACCCCTTTCCGGTACCCTGCCGTAGGGGGGATCCATCTCCGGTGGCCATCTCCATCATCTCGGCGCTCTCCATGACGAGGAGGGAGTAGTTCACCCTCGGGGCTGAGGGTATGTACCAGTAGCTATGTGTTTAATCTCTCTCTCGTGTTCTCTCTCGTGTTCCCTCTATGGTACGGTCTTGATGTATCCCGAGCTTTGCTATTGTAGTTGGATCTTATGATGTTTCTCCCCCTCTACTCTCTTGTGATGAATTGAGTTTCCCCTTTGAAGTTATCTTATCGGATTGAGTCTTTTATGATAACACTTGATGTATGTCTTGGTGATCAACTTGCGGGTTTCGTGACATTGGGAACCTATGCATAGGGGTGGGCACACGTTCTTGATTCTCCGGTAGAAACTTTGGGGCACTCTTTGAAGTACTTTTATGTTGGTTGGATGAATCTGAGATTGTGTGATGCATATCGTATAATCA
>LR880966.1:43197840-43229070 GCA_904067115.1 Aegilops sharonensis | reverse complement strand
GGGGCGGGGGCGGCGTTGAATCTGGGGTTGGGGCGGCGTCCGGGGCGGCGTTGAGGTCGGGGGCGGGGGCGGCGTTGAGGTCGGGGGTCGGGGCGGCGTAGAGGGTGCGGAGAGCGCGTGGCGGCCGACGGGTGACGGCGACGGCGAGAGTGGAGAGATTTGGGGGAAAGTGTGGCGTGGGGAAGGACGAACCCGGCCCGTGGTTAAGTCAGAAGTAGCAGTAGCGCGTTTCGAGAAAAGCGCTGCTACTACATTAGCTACAGCGCGTTCGCTGATACACGCTACTGCTACTCCTTTCTCTTTTTTCCCTTTTTTCATTTAGTTTCCTTCACATTTTATTTGTTTCCTTTCACCTTATTCTATTTCTTTCATTTCCAATTACCTTTCCATTTTCTTTCCATTTAATTTTATAACCTTTAGCAGCAACGAGTTTACATTAAAATGCGCTGCTACAAACAGCATAGCGGTAGCGCGGTTCGCCATAGATCGCTACTACTATGTGTAGCTTATGGGCTAAGCCGTGGGAATTTTAGTAGTAACGTGTGTACAGGAAGACGCGCTACTGCTATATCTTTATCTGTAGCGCGGTTACCTCAAGCGCGCTACTGCTAATTAGCACCAGCGTGCTTTCTTGACCCACGCTGTTGCTAAAGTTCTGTGTATAGGGTTTTTCCTAGTAGTGAACCCCAACTTATATCTTTCTTTCCCTTCAAACAAAAGACAAAGCATAAAAACAGGAAAACAGATCACCCTCCGACGTGGATCGGTGGGCCCCATCAACCTGGGGTGTGCTTGTTCCTCCGCCCTACTCAGCCTCACAACCTCACGTTGATGCTTCGGCGTGCTCGAGCTAGGGAAGCAGAACAATGGACTCGGTAGTTTACCCAGGTTCGGGCCACCTTGTGGTGTGAAACCCTACTCCTGCTTGGTTGAAATTGCTTGGGGAGATAGAGTACAAGCGTATGGCTCTAGTCGCTCCAAATGAGTTCGTCCCTTCTACTGAGGCACCCTGCCCTCTTTTATACTGGCCTTGGTCCTCTTCCCTCGAAAACACATGGTGGGAAGGGTACAACGGCCAGTTTGAAGGGGGGCAAGGTTGCAGCTAATCCTGACTAAAGGTGTTCTTCGCCTGCAAAAGCCTCCTGCCATGATGCGCCGGTGGGCTTCGTGATGACCTCAGTTCTGGCGAGCCTGTCGTCTTGGTCCTCTTGCATCGTACGGGTAGCTATAGGGATTGAAACAGGCGCGCCGTGCTTGCTCCCTTAGCACGAAATAGGAAAGCCTTCGTATCTGAACCTGCTGGCACGGCCTCTGGCGCCGCCCGGCGCCTGGCGCATCACCCATGTGAAGGCATGGGCCCACGCCGCCGGGCTGAAGAGCCCTCGAGTCATCCGCTCCGCGAGGGGCCTCGGGAGACCGCCCTACGAGAGGGCCTCGCGAGGCTCCTGATGATGTTGGCTGATGTGCAACTCGCGAGGGACTTGCTCGTGAAGTTTTGTAGTGGGCCATCTGCTGGGCCTCTGCACACGTGCCGCGTCCTGGGCCGCAGGCAGACGGGCCTGGGTACACCCAGTCCCACGGGCCCGAAGGCGACGGCGACGGCGACACCACGCTGTCATCGGCCGCAGAAAGGGCCATGGCCTCTGCCGGCCTCGCCTGGTAGTCGGCNTCCTCCGGCATCTGTTGCTGCGATGGCAATGCGGTGATGTGGGGCGCTCCTCCTCCTCCTGCCACTCCCTCTGCATGCGTCGTTCGCCATTGGCGCGCTCCTCCGCCAGCTTGTGCTGCCACCAGTGCTTTAGGTACATGGCCTCCTGCGCGGCTTCGCGCCGAGCCAAACAAGGGGGGGTGCTGACCAACTCCCGCAGGTGGCGGGTCCACACGTATTGCTCGGCAGGCTCGGGCGCAGTCGTCGTGGGGGTGAGCGGTGGCGCCGACAGCGGCAGCACGCAGTCGCCGGCCGCAAAGTGGGCCATGGCCTCCGCCAGCCTCGCCTGGTAGTCGGCCTCGTCCGCTTCCGCCTTCAGCCGTTCCTCCATGAAGGAGTTTGCGAAGGCTGCCACCAGCGCCGCCTGGTAGGCAACCTCGTCCTCCTTCAGCTTGATGACGGGGGAGGCGGGGAGGTTGACGTGGTGGTGCTGCACGCCGAGCCGCATTTGCTCCTCGTGTTCGAGGGCAAACCAGACCTTCTAATAGGGAGAGTCTGCCGCGTACTCGGGTATGCACCGCTGCTCCGACGTGAGCTGCACCCGGCGCCTGCACACCTCCTCGTTGTGCGCCCACTGTGACCACGGTACCGCCGGCGCCGGGATCCGTTGCGGATAGAGGTGCCAGTGGTGCGACAGCGTGACGTGGGATACAGCAGTGGCTGCCTGAACTCCCAATGCCACCGCGTTTGTGCACCGGGATGTGCAGACGCTACCGAGCGGGGCGGGCGCCGGCGGCAAAGGAGGAAGCGCCGGGGGTGAACTTTCCCTTGCTCTTGCCGGAGCCATTGTCACTGAACAACCACATGTCTAGGGTTTCGGTTGTCGCGAGCGAGGAAGCGCGAGGGGTTGGTGCGGACCAGAGATGGACGGAAGTGGATGCGGCCGCGCTCCCCCGCACACATGGATTAGAAAAGGACGCTTTCCATTGGCTGACGTGTGGGCCAGGTATCAGAAGCCATTATTAATATGACCGCGTTCGGTCGTTGGCCAGCCGCCATGTAGGACCGCGACAGACACTAAGGGAACGCACTTCTCGTCCGCTTCGCGTCCGCGCCAACCCATTTTAGGCGTAAATTTGGGCTGGAAATGAGTCCGCGTGGACGCGAAGCGGACAACTTTGGGAATGGGTCGGTGTTGGGATTGTTTTTGTCCGTGACGATCCAAACGGACGTGGGCGGACGAAATGTGTCGCCCGGTTGGAGTTGCCCTTACTTACTTATTTTTTCTTTGTTCTTTTTATATCCCCGCGAGATTCTCCACGCAGAGAAATCCCGTTCGTTTTGCAGGATGTCTTTTCTTAATTACAGTATTTCTTCGAAAAACTCGCCGAGCCAATAATTCCTCAACTACTCGTCGAGTACAGAGCCCGGCCCAAGCGCGATCCAAATCTGACGTGGGCTTTTCTTAACTTGATTGATGCAGCCTAAACTTGCGTCGCACTTTCGTCAAAAAAAAAAAAAACTTGCGTCGCACTCGCAGAGATCAATAACGACGACCTGCATGATCCTCCCAGAAGACCCAACCACAACTCATTTCTTTCTTTTTCTTGAAACAAAAGCCTACTCTGCTTAAAGACAACCAAGAGAAGAGGGGCCTCATCCACTGGCAAGTGGGCCCTGCAAACAGATCGTACCCCGCGGGTCGGTGGGCCCGGCAAACAGATTCCACCCGTGCGGATCGATGGGCCCGGGCGGTCAGCGAGAGACACCCCCAACGTTTCGCTCGGGTCCGGGGGGATCGGGAAGGCAGTTAGTTACCGGGGATAAGATGAAGTGCCCCGCTAACAGCGGCCATAAACACAATCCTAATCCAACTTCTACGGCCGTTAATCCTATCCATCGCCACCGGCCTTCCTTCCTGCTAACCCCGGGGCTATAAATACTCGGCAACTCGATCTCTCGATCCCACATCCCGCCTCATCACGCCCTCCAGCCCCCGGCAGCCTTCCAACCTCCAACCAACCAACCAACCTCTCGATCGTAGCTTCTGCTTTTCGTTCGCGGCCATGGCGGTGGATCTGACCCCGAGGCAGCCGGCCAAGGCCTACGGCGGCGACGGCGGCGCCTACTACGAGTGGAGCCCCGCCGAGCTGCCCATGCTCGGCGTCGCCTCCATCGGCGCCGCCAAGCTCGCGCTCGCCGCCGGCGGCATGTCGCTCCCCAGCTACTCCGACTCCGCCAAGGTCGCCTACGTCCTCCAAGGTAATCTATCACGCCGCCGATCGACCTCCTCGCCCACCACCATCTCCTCCCGTTCCGAGTTCGATCGATCAATCGATCGGAAAGTGTCAGTTGCTGCTCTGTTCGGGGCCTGAATTTTGGGTCGTGCCCTCTTAGACGGTCGCGGATCGACCGAATTTGTTGGTCCCTGTTCGCACTTTAGATAGAAAAAATGCAGTAGTAGATTGGGATCGAAAGGAGCCGTTCGTTCTCATGACTTATCTGTCGAGCACATCATGTGATCGGTTCTGATGAAATCGTGCTGGTTGTTTAGTTTCGTCAGTTTAGCAGAAAAAAAACAAGTAGTATCGCAGTCCTTCACTGAATTGTAGATGCTCGCGGATGGGTGTAACTTGTTCGTTTCAGTCTCTAGTTTAGATCGGTTGCAGCAGCGGATTGGAATTTAGCAGAGTCGCCCTCCCGAATTATTCGGCTGCACGATGTGATCAGTTCTGAAATCATGCCTAGTTGATGCATAGTTTCGTCAGGTTAAGTGTCTGCGTCAGATCCCACTTATTTGGAATCAATAACAGATAATATTGCAGTATTTTACTGAATTATTCTCGTTTGTCCTTTTGATTAAATCTCTTTGTTTAAGAGGTCGTGATCATTCGTCTCCTTTTATCAATTCAACACACCGTACTCGTGCTCTATCCTGTCCTTTTGTAATGCCACAACTTGTCATGCATGTCGGCCCCTCTGATCGTAACACAGCTCATGATCCGACCATTTCTAGTGTCACATTCTCTGTTTTGGGAATTTCGTGGCAGTAGATTATTATGGTCGACTGTTGTGACTTGTTTTTTCAAGGAATTTTGTACCAGCACTGCTTGTTTTGATCATGCATGTCCTAAGCAGAGTAATATCCAAATATTTGCCCTGTTTTGGTATGTCGTTGTACTAGGACTAATTAGTAGTGGTAACTTGCCGAACCTTTTCTTGATGAATTACCATGTACTAGCGATTGATTGATGCTGGTTATTATCCATGATTGATCCGTGATGCTGGTTTTTCTATGATGATGCGACCTACACTAGTGTCTGTTTTGGAATTTCTTTGCTGTAAATTATTATTGGAATTTCGTAATGGCATCACTGTTAATGCTTTGCTTGTTTTGATGCATGATGTACAGGCAAGGGAACCTGTGGCATCGTCCTGCCTGAGGCCACCAAGGAGAAGGTGGTCGCCGTGAAGGAGGGTGACGCTCTGGCGCTCCCCTTCGGCGTGGTCACCTGGTGGCACAACACCCCTGAGTCTGCCACGGAGCTCGTCGTCCTCTTCCTCGGCGACACCTCCAAGGGCCACAGGCCCGGCCAGTTCACCAACTTCCAGCTCACCGGTTCCAGTGGCATCTTCACTGGCTTCTCCACGGAGTTTGTCGGCCGCGCCTGGGACCTCAAGGAGGACGATGCGGCCAAGCTCGTCTCCAGCCAGCCTGCGTCTGGCATTGTGAAGCTCACTGCTGGGCAGAAGCTCCCGGTGCCGGTCGACGCTGACCGCAAGGACATGGCGCTTAACTGCCTTGAGGCCAAGCTGGACGTGGACATCCCCAACGGTGGCCGCGTGGTCGTGCTCAACACCGCGAACCTGCCGCTGGTCAAGGAGGTCGGGCTGGGTGCTGATCTCGTCAGGATCGATGCCCACTCGATGTGCTCCCCAGGCTTCTCCTGTGACTCAGCATACCAGGTGACCTACATTGTCCGTGGCAGTGGCCGTGTTCAGGTCGTTGGCCCCGACGGCAAGCGCGTGCTGGAGACCCGCATTGAGGGCGGCAGCCTCTTCATCGTGCCCCGCTTCCACGTCGTGTCCAAGATCGCTGATGCCTCCGGCATGGAGTGGTTCTCCATCATCACCACTCCCAAGTAAGAACGAATCCTGGAAAACTAGTTGCTAACATTGCATTACTCTGTGTTTCATTCATGATTTTTTGAGCTAATGCTGATGTTATGTGTGTGCAGCCCGATCTTCAGCCACCTTGCTGGGAAGACCTCGGTGTGGAAGGCCATCTCGCCGGAGGTGCTGGAGGCGTCGTTCAACACCACGCCGGAGATGGAGAAGCTCTTCCGGTCCAAGAGGCTGGACTCTGAGATTTTCTTCGCCCCCAACTAGGAGCCATTCGTCGCGCATCGGCCGGTCGCCTTAGGCAGGAATAAATAAATTTAGTTAGGATATTGAAACTCTTTGAGCGTGGTGAGAGTCTTTCGGTTGAGCTGGTGGTGGTTTTCATCGACTACCTCTGCGAATCTATCTTAGTTGCCCCTGTCAGAACAGAATGTTACCGTCAGGTCGTCGTCTGTTAAATTGGGTATGTTTGTGGCTGGCCGAGCTGGTCTGAAAACTGTGAATGCAATCGATCCTTAAATCCGGTGAAATTGTTTGCCTCCTGTGTTTGCTTCTACTGCTCCTTCGATCCTTAAATTTGGTGAAATTGTTGGCCTCATGTGTTATGTGCTTCTACTGCTCATCTTCTATTTCTTCATAGCTTCTTGTTTTGAATTCGATTTTTTTCATAAATTCTTTTGTTTGAAACAAAACCCTTTTACATTTCCAACAAACCTTTTCTTGCTTTGAATTCATTTTTTAATAAATTCTTTTTTTTGAAACAAACCCTTTTCTTTTCCAAAAAACCTTCATAGCCTTTTCGCTAAAAATGTACTACTCCCTCTGTTCAATCTTAGTCGTTTTAGGCAACTGAAATTGAAGTGTTTTACTCCCTCTGTTTGGAATTACTTGTCACAAAAATGGATGTATCTATAATTAAAATACATCTAGATATATTCATTTCTTGGACGAGTAATTCCGGACGGAGGGAGTAGGTGCTTAAATGTCTACGACGTCTTTACAAAAGTGAACGGATTTGCAACCTAAAGCATCCCCTTGTTTCTTTAAACATTTGAAAGAAAAAAAAAGTCTGTCCCTTGTACATTTAGTATTTTTGTAGATATAAAACAATTTTATCTTTAAAAATCTATTGGAAGCCGAAGGGATTTTTGCCGGTGGTCACTTTTTTGAAAACGTTGGTTAAATTCGTTCGGTGCAGAAATAAATTACAGAAAAACCCCGGTCCAAGATCAGCAATGGGCCAACCCAGGGAACGCTCTTCCTGTGCCTACGGCTACGGGGCCCCACCACCGCGCGCCTACGCCAAGTGCAGTGCAGCGACCGCCTCCGGCAACGCCACCGACCACGTACGTCCGCGAGCTCTCTGCTATGGCTCTCCGCTGCTCCCTCGATTGCAACTGCTCACCGTGCCGTGCCTCATGGTCACTAGGTGCTGTGCTGCCGTCTTGCGCTCTCGGTCTAACAAATCGTACAACTTGTGGAGATTCATGATGCCACGGACGAAGATAATTTGGTTGTTGCTGCTGATTTTGGTGGTTTGAGGATGGATTTCAAGGGGAGTACTCCCTCCGTTCCGAATTACTTGTCGCACGTATGGATGTATCTAGATGTATTTTAGTTCTAGATATATCCATTTCAGCGACGAGTAATTTGGAACGGAGGGAGTAAGAGGATTCGGTGGAGTGAGGCGACCAGGGCCATAAAAAGTAGTTCCCGCACACCAACTACTCGATGAAATGCCCACAACACCTGCAGCGGCAAGGAGCCTGTCCAAGTCACCATCTAAAAGGTTATCCCAGAAGTTATAGCTGAACCCTGAATCTAGTGCAAGTGCTTTCATACACCTTCAGAATTTCTTCTTTATATCAATCTTGGCTGACTAGAATTTGTTGTATCCTGTAGCAATTAATCATTTTTTCTGTGCCATTGATCTAGTGCTCAAATCTTTATACTCCATATGCATTTCCATACAGGTATGGAGGACAACATGACATGTTGTACAACCAAACATGTAATCTTTACCAAGTCACTTTTGCATCCGAGGAATTAAAGATGCTCAACACAACAGACTGCATGCTGCTTAGTTTCCTATCAAGTTCGTGATTGATTCTGGTTTTGGCTCCCGAAAACTTATGTTGAGGTGCTTTTCATTGAACAGATGACTGCCGCCAATGAAGGCTGCCAATAAAGAGCTGAAAGGGATGATGAAGACTGTCAGGATTGAAGATATAGATGTATGCAGCATCCTGTTGTTTTCCACATTCTTCATGTTTTCAAGATCTTGAGCTTATTTTGTTTGGATTACATCTGAATTCGTACCTGCTTTCATAATCGGCAGAGCATGCAAAACGAGATGGTGTGTCTTATGGATGTGAGCAATGAAATACAAGAAACTCTTGGTAGAAGCTACAATGTCCCAGATGACATCGATGAGGAGGAACTTATGGGGGGTACGTATGGCTCTTATTTCGTAGTTGTCTATTCTCAGATATTTACCGAAAAGGGTTTTCCCCCGCTTTGTATTCCAAAGCAAACCACCATTGTACACATCGCAATGCTGGGGCGAGCAGCACATCAGGCCCAAAGAAAAAGAAAAAGAAATAAATGCCAACAGCAGAAGCTCGACAAAGCGTGGCAGACCCGCGACCGCTGGTCAACTAATTTTCAGATATTTCAAAAGCTTACCGAGTCAACTAATTTTCCTTACAGTGGTTACCAGCTGGGAACCACTCAATTTAAAGTTTTGTAGTTGAATTTCATTCAGCACACTCTCCAGTTCATATCAGTCTTAGATTTCATCTGAAACATTTCTTTTTCACTTTTGTTGTAAGACTGGCTTTGCGTTGTGCATGTGTTTATTTACAGACAAGACAGTTCTGTTTGCTGCAGGGATGAAGAGAATTAGGTGGTTACTGCTGTTTTTGATGGTTTGAGCATCGATTTCAGGGAGAAGAGTCACAAATTTGGAGGAGGGAGGCTAGCAGGGCACCAATAAAACAGTTCCCAGACACTACCAGTTCGATGAAATGATGAATCTAGCCGCCCACTACATGTCGGAGCGACGTCGCCTTCTCCCCTCCTGCGGGTGCTCCCCCGTCCATGCTGCCACCATGCCTCCTGCGCTGCCTAGCCACTGGTCTTGAGGATAAATCTTTGAATTAAATGCTGGAGCACTTCAATTTCTATTTGTCTCCTTGCTCATGTCCTAATGAGGGGAAAAGAAGCAAATGCTGGAGCACGGGGATGCACAGTGGGTGGGACAATTAAGATTCAAAATAAGTTAAGCTTCAGAGCACATGATCGGTATCCTTCCTCTGTTTGGCTATAATTACCGGGATTAGTTTTCTCCTTATCGTACACCATGCTTTTAATTGACTTCGAATATATAACATGCTTTTAATTGACTTGCAATATATTACATGCTTTTAATTGACTTGGAATATATTACTCCCTCCGCTTCATATTTGTACTAAATCAGCGACAAGTAATATGAAATGGAGGGAGTACATTATGTTTGTTTGCAATTTCAGGAAGACATTGAGATATGGCAATTTGGTACGGCTGGAACATTGGTGTATAAGGTGTCTATTAATTTAAAAACTATGTCAGTGAGGCAACAGACTATAGGCCTACTATATACAGGTAAACACGAGCCTTGCTTGTACATGTTTGGTTGGTTGTCTGGCATGATCTAGATGGAGCTTCTCATGTTAAGTATCTTAAAAACGGGGGATATATCTTCTCATGATAATGGTGCTAATCAGCTTTGATGTTTGTAGCAGTAGTATTGCTATCACAGAAGGTGCAATACCTTCTGATCAAGTGATATAGTAATATTTTCGAGTGGTATCATAACTTCTCTTCTGCACATTTATGTGTTTACTTCGAGAAATTTCTTCCTATTGTCAAGAAAATGCTGCTGCTATGTTTTATTTTTTTCATCACACCTTATTGTATCCGTGTTCCATGTCAATGTCGACAACCAAAGCTTGAAATTAAGTTTAGCAGTAAATTATTTGCTGTTTCATCCTAAGGACAAGGACTACATACTCCTGGATACAATGCTACATCATGAGGACAAGGACTTCACAATCCTGCCCTACAGCCCTCTGTAAGTCTTTTTGACTTAGTACTATGGTATTTTTCTTCTTTTCTGCACCTACCTCCGCGCGTTTACATTCATTTGTTCTCGTCTGCGCATTGACCACTTGATCATTATGATTGTTTCTTCTTTGCTCAGGGTATTTTACTTTGATTCCTGTAGAACAATAAATCGGAACTAAATGATATAGTGCCAGTTTTGGATTACATTTTTTTTTCATCTTCATGTTCGTGGGAGCAAAAGTAGATAAAAAGGGACAAATGTTTGTACCCCATTCCAAGTACCCTGGCAGACAACAGCCGACAGAAAGTGTCACATATGGGTATTACGTCTAAACAAATATAAGCATAGAGACCACATACATTTTACAAGCAACCGGCCAAACAAATCATATTAATGCCTGTTAGAAATGGGCAAGTAAACAAATATAAAATATCAAGAAGACGATACACTAATTTTTACATGGAAAATACTTGCGGGAAATAACACAGGCACACAACGACGATCTTCCACTGTATCAAGAGAGTATCTACAAAGACATAGACTTACAATGAATCATCAACTCATCCCGAGGTATATATTGTTGGAGCAAAAACGGAAGGTAGAAGAATTAGTGAACATTCAGGATATTTGTGCTGCATAAAGCGTTGCAGCTTTTCTGCTTTGAACTCCTTTTTATTTAAACAGCTCATGAGCTCAACTAGCTAACACAAAGATCCTAATCTTGCGCCATGACCAAGCTTCACAGACGTGCCATCCCACGTCCCTTGACCATGCCTCAAGTTCTAAGCCACTACGGTCGATACTCGTGCCATCCCGCAGGGCGATCGTAATAGCATACAGCTACTGATCTGGCCTTGTCGTGAACAGGCTCACGCTACATGGACCGGTTTTATTGTTACTAGAAATAAAACCTACAAGATGACATGAATGGATTTCATACTTCAACAAATATAGGTGGTATATGAGTGACTCGAGGCAAAACAGAAACCTAAATCAGCTTGCACTACGATTGACCATGGCTTCTCACTAGGATTTGGATCATATATCCTTTACTTGCTGTAATGTAAGTGCGCTGAAAGGCATATGAGTGTTTGCTGTGCCTCCTGCATGGTTGGCCTTGCTTGTGGAGAAGATTCCAAGCAAGAAAAGGCCAGCTTAATGAGCAGGGATAAGTTATTCTCTTCTGTTGTTGTTGGTGTGGTCGGTCGTTGGTCCAAAATATCTTTCACCAGCATAGCTTGTTTCCCGCTTGGCAAACTACTGTCTAATTTATCCCTTGGATGCTTCCCCATCACTAGCTCTAGCACAACCACACCAAAGCTATATACATCACATTTCTCTGTCACAACAGATGTGTATGATAGTTCTGCACAAAATCAAAACATTAGAATTAGGAACAAATGAACTGAGATGAATGTTTCTGATGTGAGAAGAAAGGTTATGTGTACATACCAGGAGCTATGTAGCCATATGTTCCTGCTAGTGCACTCCAGTTTGATGAATCGGGCTTAAGAATCCTTGCTGTGCCAAAATCCGAGACAAACGCCTTGAAGGTTATATCAAGTAAGATGTTGTTGCTCGTGATATCTCGATGGATTATGGGTGGACTGCATTCATGGTGCAAATAAGATATTGCTTGAGCCACATCTGTTGCAAGAGTAATTCTCTTCTGCCAATCTAATTCCTTTGCTAGCTCCTCATTTTCCAATGTCCCGTGAAGGCTGCCCCGCTGAATATACTCGTAGACAAGAAATTTATACACCGGATGGGAGCAGAATCCATACATTTTGACAATGCTTCGTTGTCGGATCTGTGATAAGATCTCCATTTCACTGTGAAATCTTCTTTCGTCATCCAACTCTTCTTCAGTCTGATGAAGCTTCTTCACAGCAACTAGATGCCCGTCTTGGAGTTGTGCCTTATAGACTTTGCCGTATCCTCCTGTTCCAATGATGTACTTCTCGTCGAAGTCTTCTGTTGCCCTTACAATATCATCAAATGCTAATCTTCCATCAAAATTCCAAACAGAGAATAGGTCCCTTCCTTCAGCTGCAACACTTTCTAGTGGTTTTCTCTTGTTACGACTAAGAAATATTATGACAACAATTGCAGCAACAATGCCGAAACCCACCATAGGAATAATTGGCAAAAGCAAACCAAGTGTCTTTCGCTCATGGTGACCAGCCACTGGAGTTGAATCACAAGGTGGCAGGCCAGAGAGGTTACCACACAAACCTTTATTGGGAAGAAACCAACTTGCTGAAGCATTTTGGAGTAGCCGGGCTGTTGGGACTGGTCCTTCCAGGTCATTGTAGGACACATCGAGTGTCGAAAGGCTCACCATCCTCGCTAAGGAGGATGGAATGCTGCCACTGAACTGATTATGTGATAAATTCAGAAATTCTAGCATCTCCAACTTCCCAAGTTGCTGCGGCAACACACCACTGAGGTTATTATTGCTCACATCTAACATGATCTGCAGGCTTGCTAAATTTCCAATTGTACCAGGCAAACTCCCAGTAAACTTGTTGTTGTTGATCTTCAAGGACTGTAGTTTTGTACATGCCCCTATTTCCTCAGGTATTGATCCACTCAGTTTGTTCCCAGATATATCAAGGTATCCTAGATCGCTTAGCTTTTCTATCTGTGTAGGTATGGATCCGGATAATTGGTTCCATGATAAGTTCAGGCTATATATATTAGTTAAACTCCTGATTTCTGGTGGAATCTCACCGCTGAGATGATTATAATCGAGTCTTAGTTTTTCTAGGTTGGACAATTTATAAAGGATTGGAGGCATGGAACCTGTGAGCATATTTTTTGCTAGATTTAGTATTGTTAGTCTGGTAGATGCACCTAGATTTGGTGGGATCTGCCCACACAGTCTATTCGATGCCAAGCTCATCTGTATAAGTTGTGGATATACACCAAAATGCTGAGATATATCTCCTGTTAGTTGGTTCGACGAAAGGTCAATTTTAGTCAAACTCGTACATGTCTTTAAACTCCTTGGAATGGGGCCATTGAACATATTATGAGAGACACCGAGATATTGAAGTTTGCTACCTGAAAATATATTTGCAGGTAAAGGTCCTGAAAGTGAGTTGTTAGACAACCCAAGGTTAACAAGGTTTATGAGATATCCAAACTCTTGAGGAAGAGAACCTGATAATTTGTTACTAAAGATTTGTATTTCTTGGATGCTTTGCAATTTCCCACAAGTTTTCGGTATCGATCCTGAAATTTGGTTCTGAGACAAGTTTAAATCTTCGAGGTTCACCAGATTGCCAATCTCGTTGGGGATGGAACCTGTTATCTGATTATCAAAGAGGTGTAGTAGTGCTAGCTTGGTTATGTTTCCTATGCTGTCAGGAATAGAACCAGATATTTGGTTGTTAGCCAAGTCTAATTCTTGGAGATTCTGCAAGATGCCCAATTCTAAAGGTATTGGACCTGTGATTTGATTTTTATAGAGAAAAAGTTGGTTCATCTTAGTAAGATTAGTTATGGAGATTGGAATTGGACCTGAAAGATCATTTGACTCAAGTTGAAGAATTTGCAAATGGACTAGCCTTCCTAGTTCTTGGGGTATAGGCCCTGAAAGTTGATTACCAAATAGGGCTAAAGTATTTAGTTGGGTCAGATTTCCAAGGGTTTTTGGTATCAAACCGCTTAAGGTGCTATTGCTTAGCTGTAGAAGTTGTAGGTTGACAAGCCTTCCAATCTTCTCAGGAATGGGACCCGATACCATGTTTTGGTGAATGACAAGATCAGTTAACATTGTTAGGTTGCCTAGAGATGAAGGGATATGTCCTGTGAGTCTGTTGAATGAGAGATCAAGTAACATGAGACTTTGCAGGTCACCAATCTCACAAGGAATTTTCCCTGTGAGCTGGTTGTAGGGAAGGCTAAGTACTGAAAGTGCTGACAAGGAGTTGATACTAGGCGGTAGTGCACCATGTAGAGTGTTGTTCTGAAGGTCAATATATGCGAGGAATGGAAGAGCCGAGAAGTTGAGCTCACCAAGAGTGCCATGGATGCCAGCATCTGGCAGGGAGATGTTGGTCACCACCCAGGGCATGCGGCGGCCATGGCGAACAGCAGTGCACATGATGCCTGTCCAGTTGCATGGGCTGGTGTTTTCATGCCAAGAGCTCATCTGCATCGGTGGGCTCGCGAGTGTAGCTTTCCAGTGGAGGAGGGCCATGTGTTGAGACCTCAGTGAGATCCCTCCATGGCGCGCCGCATGTGCTTCTTACAAGAGAAGAAGGCATGGCACCAGCAGTAGGCAGAGGTACAGCAATGGTGTCAAGGGAGTTCCCATTTTGCTGCCTGGTGTTTGCATGTTGTGTTTGGTTGGGGATTTGATTCAGCACACACTGCAACTGTATTTATACTTAACTAGTGTTTCGAGGTCCTCTGTTCTCCAGTGTCTTTCTCCATCTCTGCCAGCTGGATGCCTATTAGCTCTTGTTCGGACGCTAGCACACCCCTTTGGCAGCTGCTGCTGGGCACCCTGTTTTTCTTCTTCAGCGTCGGCAGCCTATTTTTCTTTTTTCTTTTTCTCATAAAAATGACACAGGGCAATTGAAGGCAGGGATACCTAGAAGGCACCTATGGTGTACGCCTACTCGTATCTTTCCCAATTCCCCTCCTGAATGGACTTGAGTTAACATCGTAGTAGAGTTTTCATTTGATGGCATCTCCTGTATTTGTTGTTTATTTGATCATGCAACCTGTATTCAGTTGTGATTTGTGTTAATCTATTCTCTAAAATGTTTCCTTATTCGCTTTTCAGCAAGTACAGAGAACAAACGAAATTGTACTCGTAACTGGAATTGTCGGAAAAACTCCATGCTGGAATTCTATCTATGGTAGAAATAAAGGTATCAGCATTAAACTGTGGTCAATACAAATCCTGGACCGCAAGTCTTTGCTGGAAGTCATGTGTGTGAGGAAAAATGAGGCAGTGGCTGCAGCTTTTGCTGAATTCAAAGCAGCATCTTGACCACACAAGCTGAAGCAAAAATCCAAGCTCAAGTGGGTTACTGGCGCTTTCTGTACGCGTTGAGCATCTATGGCCTATGTTCTTTTTTTACATAATGGACTTGTTTGAAACTTCTGCTCAGTGTCCCAGAGACAGCACCTAACAAAGTTCCATTTGCTTTGTTGCCAGTCACTGTGAATGCCTGAAGCTTGTCTCTCAACCAGTAGAATAATTTGCCCAGCTTGCTTTTTTCTGATCTGGTGCTTGCTTTTTTCTGCTTGAGCAGGAGGATGAACTGGGACTGCATGCCTACAGTAGAGTGGCGCAGGCACTAATTTGAACATGAATCTCGGCGTAAATGCTCTGCACTTTCTTTTGTGCATGGACAGATTCGGTGTATGTTTCCTCATATACCACTACAATTCTTTGAACGATGGAATGTCTCTTCACAGATAGGGAGCTGTTGTTAGCATGTCTGTGATGGCACTAGCTGAGTTGAATTTCGAAGAATTTTTGAGGTTGAATTGGTATACACGTACTGAATTGGAGAAAGCAAGCACAGATGGCAACCTCGTCTGATCAACCTCCGTTAGAAAGTGATAAAGGGAGCTGTTCTCTCAACTCGACGATTGTCCAAAGACTATTATCTTAGCTGCTAATTTTCCTGTATAATAAGCAGGCACCTAACCCAGGTGAAGGATGTCATGATGAGAAAGAAAAGCACAAGCCTGATGCTTTAGTTTCAGGCAAGACTGCAATGCAAATGCAAATGCCATTTTGTTGCCTATTGTTATGAGGTCCTCGGCGAACACACACCAGTTGAGTGGAAGCTGCTGCTGGATGACTATTCTTCAGTGTCTATCGCCATCTTTGCCTACTGGATGACTATTAGCTCTTGTTTGGACGCTAGCACACCCCTTTGGCAGCTGCTGCTTGGCAGCATGTTTTTATTTCTCATGCCTGTTGAAAAATGACACACGAATTATGAAAGCAATTGAAGGCAGGATACCCACAGGGTATGCCTACTCGTATCTTTCCCGATTCCCCTCCGTCTACGACGTGTTTACTGAATAGACTCAAGTTAACATTGCAGTAGAGTTTTCATTTGATGGTATCTTCTGTGATTGGTTTGATATTATTTCTTGCTTATTTGATCATGGAACTTGTAGCTGTTTCAGTTATGGAAATTCCATAAAGAAATTGAACCAACTTGTCTTAATCTCTTCTCTAAAATGTTTCCCTTTTTGCTTTTCAGCTGGTACATAGAAGAAAAGATTTAGCTGAAGGAATTGTGGGAATTCGGTGCTGGAATTCCATCGATGGTAGAAATGAAGGTCTCAGTGTTGAATGGTGGTTGATACAAATTCTGGGCCACAGGTCTTGCTCGAAGTCACGTGTCTGAGAAAAAACGAGGCAGTGGCTGCAGCTTTTGTGGAATTCAAAGCCTGTACATCAAGCTCAAGTGGGTTACTGGCGCTTTCTCTAGTGATCACAAGGGTGCGAAATCCACTGGTCGACCTCCCATCATCCGTCGAACCGGCCAATCAACATCTGAGAAGGCACTGAGTAAGGTAGAAGAAGACTTTGTTTTTGGAACAATGGGGGATGCTCTCTGTCACTCACTGCACTAGCTGAGTTGAATTTCGATGGATTTTCTAGGTTGACTTGGTATCCGCTTCTCTTATCAGACCAGGGAGCTGCAGAAACATTACTCTGACTGACCTACATTGTAAGCAAAAAGGGAACAGTACATGTTGCAAAATTAAGCTGATACTAGACTAGACACCAAGTTTCAGGAAGCAGTGGACTGCTCGTCTTTGTCCTAATACTGGGACAAAGAGGCTGGACTCAGAGATGCTGGAGGCATCGTTCAACACGGAGCCATTCCGTCCAAGAGGCTGGACTCTGAAATTTTCTTCGCCCGCCATTCGTCGCGCATCGGCCGGTCGCCTTAGGCAGGAATAAATAAATTTAGTTAGGATATTGAAACTCTTTGAGCGTGGTGAGAGTCTTTCGGTTGAGCTGGTGGTGGTTTTCATCGACTACCTCTGCGAATCTATCTTAGTTGCCCCTGTCAGAACAGAATGTTACTGTCAGGTCGTCGTCGGTTAAATCGTGTGTGAATGTTTGTGGCCGGCCGAGCTGGTCTGAGAACTGATGAATGCAATCGATTGTTAAATTCGGGTGAAATTATTTGCCTCATGTGTTATATGCCGTTTAATTACTCATTATTGGCGTGCTTCTTTTCTGTTTCTTCATAACTAACTCTTTTGTGACTATTTCTTCGCTTCTGTTTTGTATTACAGTTTGAGGATTTAGAAAACCTTTTTTGAGACTTAGAAAAAACCTTCCGCCTTTGTATGGCTTCAGTTTTTCTGGGCTGCCTCATGTTTATTCTGAGCAGGCCCCCCACTTGTGAACAGTACCCTCTTTTCTACTCCCTCTGTCCCATAATATAAGAACGTTTTTGACACTACACTAGTGTAAAAAACGTTCTTATATTATGGGACGGAGGGAGTATTTCTTAAGTGCCTCTTCTTTTTAATTCGTGATACCCTTTCTTTTTGTAACTATTTTAGTATTTAACACCTTCGTGATTTTCATGGCTTCACTTTTGTTGGGCTGGTCTCCTCTTCATTTTGAGCAGGCCCCCACTTGTTAACAGTATCCTATTTTCTATTTTTCCAGTACCTCTTCTTTCTAATATCAAAGAAAAATTTGACTTTATGTATCAGTCTACATACTCCTTTTGATATACAAAAACTTTGAATTGCTTGTTTTGGCAGAACCAAATTGTATTTTCAGAGTTTCACATCAGACGGAGGATAAACTACTCCCACATGCTGCTAAATAACTCGATCTTGAGCTTTCGGCGACCAAATCAAGCTTGACTTGTTGTACAAACTGAAAAAAATTAACCTGTAAGATTAACACGCTGTGCTTGTTTCCTCGCCGGAGTGGTTGCTCCTAGAGTTGTCACTCCGGTCGACATGGAGAGAGACGCGGTGCTGGTGTGCACGGTCCTGGGCTTCCTCGGCTCGGTCGCGGTCACCCTCGGCTTCGTCGCCAACAACTACAGCTCCAAGGCATGGATTCAAGATCACAATTCTCATTTCATATCAATTGTGCTAACTGAGCTTGTTTGTGTGTATGTGCAGTCCGTGGAGTACAACGGGACGAACTGCGTGTACCGGAGCCCGCCCGCGACGGGGCTCGGCATCCTGGGGGTGTTCCTGGTGTTCATCAACCAGGTCATTGTCGCCGCCTACGCCAGCGGCTGGTGCCTCTGCCTCTGCTGCTGCTGCCCCTGCTGGACCAAGCGCCGCCGGCTGGCGCCAACGCCGTCCAAGCGGCACAGGCTCGGCATCATCCTCTCTGTCTTCTCCTGGTCCGTTAGTTCACTGCCCAAAGACTCTCTCCGGGTCTCTAAAGTTGTAACAGTTGTACCGCATGTTATTTTTGGATTAAAATTTTGCAAGAACCTCAAACACTTGATAAAGTTTTATGTTGCAAAATTTCAGATTTTTCAGATATTTTAAATACCGTTTTTTCAATTTTTGCTAACTCGATGTAGTACACCCGAGAGTAGCCACTGCCGACCGACGTGGTCTTGTTGTGCAGGGTTCTGACGATCGTGGCGATGGCGATGTTCATCATCGGCGTGACGGAGAGCTCGCGGGAGGAGGCGCCCATCTCCAAAACCCCGACCTCGTACGCGTGCAAGGAGCCGGGGACGATCGGGAGCTTCCCGACGGCATCCCTGTCCTCCCTCATCGCCGTCGTGCTCGGGATCGCGTCCTACGTGCTGCTCGAGACGGCCGCGCCGTCGCACACGCCGCCCGACGGGTTGTTCCGCCTGGAGGTCGGTGCGACTAGTACTGGGCAGCAGCAGAGCCAGCATCAGACTACCGGACCGACGGCCGGTGCGGATCAGGAGGCAGATCATGTATCGCTGGCCACCGCGGTTTGAACAAGGGGAAACTTGAAAGTGATCTCCACAATGGTACTCCCTATTTGTAAAGTACTCCCTCCGTTTCCAAATAATTGTCTTTCTAGCCATCTCAAATGGACTACAACATACGGATGTATGTAGACATGTTTTAGAGTGTAGATTCACTATGTAGACATGTTTTAGAGTGTAGATTCACTCATTTTGCTCCGTATGTAGTCATTTGTTGAAATCTTTAGAAAGACAATTATTTAGGAACGGAGGGAGTAATATAGCTCTCGGCCTCCATGCAGGCCGATTTTTTCGAAAATTTTAAAATTTGAACTTTTTAGTTTAAAAAAATCTGAAAAAATGTGCACAAGTAAATAGGATGTTATGCGTGTGTGCGTAAAATTTCAGGATGAAATACATTGAAACGCGAACTGTACAAAAAGACAAATTCATGGCCTGTGAGGATGAATAATATCATGTGTTTAAAAACCCCAGATTTGTCTTTTTTCCACAGCCCTCATTTCAATGTATTTCGTCCTGAAAATTTACACACTTGTGCATTATGCCTCCATGTATATCTATAATTATTTTCAGAATTTTTGGAAATGTAGAAAAATATGAATTTGATGATTTTTGATGGTTTAGAACACTACTTTTATATTAGACTAGACTATAGAGAGGGAAAACACCAGCACAAGAAGCACTGTAATATTGGCCAATCCAATGAAGCAAGCATGTAGGTCGTCGGAATTTACTTTTGGATTCCAGGCTCCACTGAACCCTTTTCCCTTTTTTGAAATTAAAAAAAAATACATGCTACATGAACGGAAGAAGCACTTCAATCATGGCGGGTGATATCAGTGGAAACTGGGCACAAATTTCTATTAGATTGCAACAAACTCGAGTTCACAAATTTCTATTAGATTGAAACAAATTCGAGTTGTGGGGCACAAGTTTCCGTAACATCAAAGGAAAAAGAAGGAAACTTCAATTATTCTGGAAGCACGTGAGACATACTTTTGGGACATTTTGATACATTATCACAATCTTTGACACATCAAAGCATATTTTACTCACACTCGAAGCAAATTTTAGTAGTATCAAGTGCATTTCCCTTTTAGTAGCACTAGAAACAAATTTTTTTCGTTCTCTAACAACTAAGTTAACGTAAAAACAAATACACTAGTAGCCAAATTCTAACTCGCGGGCATCAATCAACACCCAAAAGGAGTGTGGACTTTCTATACCCACATGTAGCTACACCTTCTATACAGACCATTAAGTTTGCGTCAAGGTTCGTGCCACCCTTATATAGAAATTTCTCTTTTTTGTTTCTTCCAAGTAAAAGGACGTTTAACATTGAAACTTTGTAGACAACTATACACAAGCGCCACTCTTTGTATAACATGTTTCCGATTTTTTTATGAAACATAAATTGGTCAAATTTCAAATTTTGAATGAGTTGTACCATTTTTAAAAATATCTATTGCACCAAAACAAATCCTTAAATATTTGTCCACATGGTAGTAATGGTGATGTTGATCAGCAAAGTTTCGAGTTCAAATGTTATTTTCGGGAGAACAAAAAAGAGAAGTTTGCTTGCACAAAATTTGATGCAAAAATGAACGACCATGATAGAAGGTGTATTGATATGGTAGTACAATGACAACTTCCCTACACACAAAATCTGAAGAACAAAATGGAATGAGCAAAGAATAGTAGTCGAACCGCCAGTAGCCCATCTAGCATTTCTCTCTCTCTGGGTTTTCCAGCGTTTTCTTCTCGTTCTTTTACTTTTTTTCTTTAGGCTTTTGTGTTCTTTTTCTGGTTTCTATTTTTCCTGTTTATTATTTCATGTAAATTTGTAAAAAAAACATGGAGCATTATCTACAATCTCATGAACATTTGTAATGGACAAAATTTTAAATTCATGATTTTTTTTATAAAATTCACAAGCATTTCAAAAACATTCTGAACATTTTGTAAAGGCACAAATATCATCTTGAATGCAAAATATTTTTAAAAATCTGTTAGTTTGTGATTTTTTTCCTAATATTGAAAAAGGAGGCAACTTGTTTTTTAGAACCAAGCGATTCTTGTTTTCTTTAGCCGGTTGTTCCTTTAGACGAGTGTTTTTTCGTGCAAAGTAATGTCAGGCGGCAATACTAAATAGGCCAGGCCCACAGTGGGATTTAACTCTATCTTGTTGTATCGTGTTAACGGCCCCCTGGTGGTGGTATGGTAACGAGTTGCGATCTTACTTTTCTAGAGAGCTACTGACAATAGGGTGCGCCTCGAATCCAATTCGGCTCATGTAGTGTCGATTGAAGGCAGAGATGCAAATCGGTGCACACCCCTACCCCTTCGATAGGTTTTTAGTAGGATGGTCCATATACAAATGCTCCTTTGTGAGACGTTCCCCAACCAGTTTTGGGAAGTTTCCAGAAGCTTTCCAGTCTGTTTTCGGCAACTTCTGGTCGTTTTTTACTTTCTTTTTCTTTAGGTTTTCTGTTCTTTTTCTAGTTTCCTTTGTTCCTATTTTTTGTTTCCTGAACATTTAAAAAAACATGGAACATGTTCTACATTCTCATGAAGATTTGTAATGAACATTTTTAAAATCCATGAAACTTTTATAAAATTCATAAGCATTTCAAAAACATTGTGAACATTTGTAAAGGAGAAAACATTTTCTTAAATGAAACAATATTATTAAAAATCTATTAGTTTGTGATTTTTCCCTAAAAGTGAAAAAGGGCAACTTGTTTTTCAGAACCAGGCAATTCTTTTTTTTCAGCCAGTTTTACCTTTAGGCGTGTGTATTTTCGTGCAAAGTAATGTCAGACGGCAATACTAAATAGGCCAGGCCCACAACGGGATTTAACTCTATCATGTTGTATCATAGTAATGGGCCACCTGGTGGTGGAATGGTAATGAGTTGCGATCTAGCTTTTCTAGAGTGCAACTAAGAATATGGCACGACTGCGAATCCTATTCGGCGCATGTAGCACCGGTCACAGGCAAAGCTACAAAACGGCACACACCCCTACCCCTTTGATAGGTTTTTAGTAGGCCGACCCATATACGGATGCTCCTTTGTGAAATGTTCTCCAACCGTTTTTGGGAAGTTCCCAGAAGCTTACCAGTCTATTTTCAGAAACTTTAGTTTTTTTTTCTGGACCGGTTTTGTTTGGGTTTATCTTTTTTGTTCTTTTTCTATTTCTTTTGTTTTCTATTTTTTTATTTTACCCTTTTCTTTTTATTGTTCCTTTTTCTTCTTTTTTCCTTTTTAAAAATTCCTAAACTTTTTTTATATTCATTAAATTTTTAGAAAAATACTGTGAACTATTTTTCAATTTGGCGAACTTTTTCAAAACTGATTGAACTTTTTTCATATTCGTGAACTTTTTTAACCAAATCTGGTGAATGTTTTTCGAATTTGTGGTTCATTTTTCAAATTGATGAATTATTTACAAATTCATAACTTTTTTTGAAAACCCATGAAGTTTTCTTCAAATTCGTGAACTTTTTTATTATCAAAATCAATGAACTTTTTTTGAATTCGTGATTTTTTTATCAAAATTCGGTGAACTTTTTTTGAATTCATGATTGGCTCGGACCCGGCTGAAGCAAATGCAACACCGCGACACCTCCATAGGCGTCCAGGACCTCCACGAGCAGGGTTGGGGGCTGCCACCCCACCCCATCACGACGTACCGGAGCCAGAGCACCCCCCTGCCGATACCATGGCGCCGCTAGGAAGGACCATAACCGTGGCAGGAGGAGAACCGAGATGTGCATCTGGGCCAAGCGATGATGACCCACAAGTATAGGGGATCTATTGTAGTCCTTTCGATAAGTAAGAGTGTCGAACCCAACGAGGAGCAGAAGGAAATGATAAGCGGTTTTCAGCAAGGTATTCTCTGCAAGCACTGAAATTATAGGTAACCGATAGTTTTGTGATAAGATAATTTGTAACAAGCAACAAGTAGCAAAAGTAAATAAAGTGCAGCAAGGTGGTCCAAATCTTTTTGTAGCAAAGGACAAGCCTGGACAAGCTCTTATATAAAGAAAAGTGCTCCCGAGGACACATGGGAATTATCATCAAGCTAGTTTTCATCACGTTCATATGATTCGCGTTCGGTACTTTGACAATTTGATATGTGGGTGGACCGGTGCTTGGGTGTTGTTCTTACTTGAACAAGCATCCCACTTATGATTAACCCCTATTGCAAGCATCCGCAACTACAAAAGAAGTATTAAGGTAAACCTAACCATAGCATGAAACATATGGATCCAAATGAGCCCCTTACGAAGCAACGCATAAACTAGGGTTTAAGCTTCTGTCACTCTAGCAACTCATCATCTACTTATTACTTCCCAATGCCTTCCTCTAGGCCCAAGTATCATGTAGTTGACGTTCACATGACACCACTAGAGGAGAGACAACATACATCTCATCAAAATATTGAACGAATACCAAATTCACATGACTACTAATAGCAAGACTTCTCCCATGTCCTCATGAACAAACGCAACTACTCACAAAGCATATTCATGTTCATAATCAGAGGAGTATTAATATGCATATAGGATCTGAACATATGATCTTCCACCAAATAAACCAACTAGCATCAACTACAAGGAGTAATCAACACTAGTAGCAACCTACAGGTACCAATCCCAGACTTAGAGACAAGAATTGGATACAAGAGATGAACTAGGGTTTGAGAGGAGATGGTGCTGGTGAAGATGTTGATGGAGATTGGCTCCCTCCCGATGAGAGGAGCATTGGTGATGATGATGGCGATGATTTCCCCCTCCCGGAGGCGAGTGTCCCCGACAGAACAGCTCTGCCGGAGCCCTAGATTGGTTCCGCCTCGTGGCGGCGGAGTCTCGTCCCGAAAGCTTGCTTATGATTTTTCTTCAGACGAAAGACTTCATATAGCAGAAGATGGCCACCGGAGGGCCAACAGGGGGCCCACAAGGCAGGGGGGGGGGGCGCCCAGGGGGGTAGGGCGCGCCCCCACCCTCGTGGCCAGGGTGTGGGCCCCCTCTGGTATTTCTTCCCCTCAGTATTTTTTATTATTTCCAAAAAAACTTTCGTGGAGTTTCAGGACTTTTGGGGTTGTGCAGAATAGGTCTCTAATATTTGCTCCTTTTCCAGCCCAGAATTCCAGCTGCCGGCATTCTCCCTCCTTATGTAAACCTTGTAAAATAAGAGAGAATAGGCATAAGTATTGTGACATAATGTGTAATAACATCCCATAATGCAATAAATATCGATATAAAAGCATGATGCAAAATGGACGTATCAACTCCCCCAAGCTTAGACCTCGCTTGTCTTCAAGCGGAAGCCGATAACGATAAATATGTCCACATGTTTAGAGGTAGAGGTGTCGATAAAATAAAATACGGACATGAGGGCATCATGATTATTCTTATAACAGCAACATATAAGGATATTGTCATATGATTTCTTATGCTCAAATAATAATCAATCCACAGTGTCAAGTATGAATCAGAAACTTTATTGAGAACTAACAAACTATAATCTCAGTCATTGAAGCAATTGCAATTTATCATAACATCAGAAAGAGTCTATGTCAGAGCTTTTCAGCAAGTCCACATACTCAACTATCATTTAGTCTTTCACAAATGCTAACACTCACACAATACTTGTGGTTACAGAGTTTTAATCGGACACAGAGAAAGATAGGGGATTATAGTTTCGCGTCCCAACCTTTTACCTCAAGGCTAATGTCAACAATAATAGTTCATGCTAGCATGAGGGGGAAAGGCAAGCTCAACATGTTAGATGATCCATGACAATCTACTTTATCTCAAATATAAGAAAACATAACCCATTACGTTGTCTTCCTTGTCCAACATCAACTCTTTAGCATGTCATATTTTAATGAGTGCTCCCAATCATAAAAGATGTCCAAGATAGTATATTTATATGTGAAACCTCTCTTTCTTTATTACTTCCTATTAATTGCAACGATGACCAAAGCTATGTTTGTCAACTCTCAACTATTTTTAATCATCATACTCTTACTATGTGAAGTCATTACTCTTCATAAGATCAATACGATCTCTTTGTTTCTTTTTATTCTTTCCACCTTTTTTTTCTTTTATTCTCTCAAGATCATAGCAAAATAATCAAGCCCTTGACTCAACACTAATCTTTATTATATAGCTCTCGGACTCGATTACATAGAAGGATCATAAAGCAAAACTGAAAACTAAATCATACTAAAACTTTATTCTACCAGATCAAGATACTACTAAAAGGATCGAACTAAGAAAGACGGTAAAAATAGGAGTGTGATGGTGATACGATTGAAAGATTGTGGATGTCGCCTAGAGGGGGGGGGGGTGAATAGGCGCTTTAAAATAATTACGGTTGGGGCTTGAACAAATGCGGAATAAACCTAGCGGATAATTTGTCAAGCACAAAACCTGCAACAACTAGGCTCACCTATGTGCACCAACAACTTATGCTAAGCAATATAAATAACTAGGTGATAGCAAGATATATGACAAGAAACAATATGGCTATCACAAAGTAACATGCATAAGTAAAGGGCTCGGGTAAGAGATAACCGAGGCACGCGGAGACGATGATGTATCCCGAAGTTCACACCCGTGCGGATGCTAATCTCCGTTTGGAGCGGTGTGGAGGCACAATGCTCCCCAAGAAGCCACTAGGGCCACCGTAATCTCCTCACGCCCTCGCACAATGCAAGATGCCATGATTCCACTAAGGGACCCTTGAGGGCGGTCACCGAACCCGTACAAATGGCAACCCTTGGGGGTGGACACCGAACCCATACACTTTGGCAACCCTTGGGGCGGTCACCGGTACCCGTCAAATTGCTCGGGGTGATCTCCACAACCTAATTGGAGACCCCGACGCTTGCCCGGAGCTTTGCACCACAATGATTAAGCTCCGAACACCACCAACCGTCTAGGGCGCCCAAGCACCCAAGAGGAACAAGCTCAAGGGTACTAAGCACCCAAGAGTAATAAGCTTCTCAACTTATAACTTCCACGTATCACCATGGAGAACTCAAACTGATGCACCAAATGCAATGGCAAGGGCACACGGAGTGCCCAAGTGCTTCTCTCTCAAATCCCACCGAAGCAACTAATGCTAGGGAGGAAAATGAGAGGAAGAACAAGAAGGAGAACACAAAGAACTCCAAGATCTAGATCCAAGGGGTTCCCCTCACATAGAGGAGAAAGTGATTGGTGGAAATGTGGATCTAGATCTCCTCTCTCTTTTCCCTCAAAAACTAGCAAGAATCCATGGAGGGATTGAGAGTTAGCAAGCTCGAAGAAGGTCAACAATGGGGGAAGAACACGAGCTCAAAGGATAAGGTTCATTGGGGAAGAAGACCCCCCTTTTATAGGTGGGAAAAAATCCAACCATTATGCTCACAGCCTGCACAGAGCGGTACTACCGCTCGTCCTCACGGTACTACCGCAAGGGGTAGCGGTACTACCGCTAAGGGTAGCGGTACTACTGCTTGCGAGCGGTGCTAAAAAAATACATCCGTGCCGACCATCGTTGGACTTGTGAAGAGTTTTTGGTCCGGAGCGGAAGTAGCCACGGAAGTAGCCGCGGTAGTACCGCTCCCAAGAGCGGTAGTAAAAAATTTCATCCGCTCCTGTCCGCGGTAGTACCGCTGCAGCCTTTTCAGAACACCAAAACTACCACAACTTCTGCAAACGGACTCCGAATTCGACGAAACCAAGTTTTTTGGAAAGTTAGCGACAAGGGATAACACAATCTTGATAGAAATAACAACAAGAAGCAAATTAGAAATGGCCCAAGAGAAAATGGTGAGAACCCTTCCTCTAATAAGACCGGTAAAAAGTACAACACCGAAAACGCAATAGAAGACACTACAAAAAAATACACTTCCGTGATGATACGTGTTTGTCACAGTAGGTCGCGTTTTTTGTCATGCATGTACATCCATGACGATTTTATGACAGAATCAAGATAGTCATACCTGTGCTGTCGTAGAAGTGTTCCATCACATTACCAAAATTATCATCACGGAAGTGTCCACTTCCATGACGATAAATCGCGCGTCACAGAAGTGCTTTCGTCAAGGGTGACCGACACGTGGCATCCACCGTAACGGAATGCCGTTAAGCTATCGGGTCGGGTTTTGGATCCGATAACCCGTTAACAGCCCCGACCAATGGGGATTTTCCACGTGTAAAATCATCATTGGCTGGAGGAAACACGTGTCAGCTCATCGTTGGGACATATGTCATCCACTCACTGGACAGAAGGCGCCTATGATACGTCGACACGTGGCACGACCCAACAGTGGCCCATTCCTGTGAAAAGGCCGGCCCGTTTGACTTGGTCAAAAGCTGGCGGGCCGGCCCATGGAAAGCCTGTTAACGGCCTATTTGCATATAGCCCATTTACAGCCCGCTAACCCAAGGCCCGTTACGCCCTATCCAAATTAGGCCCAGTAACGTCATCTGGGCCATCCAATATGATTCCAGCCTGTTTTCACTTCTGGCCCATGTATAGCCCATGACGTCTTTCGGCCCATATGAGGCCGTTTGTAACTCTTGGCCCATTTTTTGGCCCGTGCTGAAACTGGCCCATAATGAACAGTGTATTACTTTACACCCATTAACGGCCCGTGGTGAAACTGGCCCGTAATGAACAGTGTATCACTTTATACCCATTAACGACCCGTTATTCCGTTGGGCCGTTTCCAGCCCAAGTTAACTTTCGGCCTTCTGAGGGCCCATTTATTCTTGGGCTCATTTGCAGCATTCGGTTACTTACGGCCTGTTACTATCATTTTCTGCTTGTGGGCCAAATTCAGCCCGTCGTTACAGTCCGCCCGTTTGTGGACCGTTAGTCTGTTGGGCCATGTTCATAGCATCACCAAATACGGCCTATTAACGACCCGTTATGGTCAGCCCATAAAAGGTACGATTTCCATTAAAGGCCCGTCTACGACGCATTAAAGGCCCGTACAAGACCCATAAATGAGTCGGCGGCCCATGGATCCTACGAGACGTAGAAGGCCCATGGATCCTATGAGACGTAGAAGGCCCATGGATCCGACGAGACGTAGAAGGCCCATGGATCCGACGGCCCGTACAAGGCCCATGGATCCGACGGCCCGTACATGGCCCATGGATCCGACGGCCCATGGCCCATGGATCCGACGGCTCGTACATGGCCCAAGGATCCGACGGCCCGTGAAGGGCCATGGTCGGGCGAGTTGGCCCCCGTTTGAACGAAAGCATACACTATACAAAGAGATCAAGGCATAGAAAGGTAGAATAATCCTACACTATACAATAAAGAAATTACAGCCGATTATACCCACTGGGCATTATGGTTCGGCACAGGTGATAATAAAGCATACACAAACAACAAAGTACATACACTGGGCAAATACATCTCATACATCATGGACGCGAATCAACTTAACTCCATTTGAACTATAATCTCTTCAGAAAATAGGATTGGCCGGATTCAGATAGCACAAATTTCAGTCTGCAAAATCTCCAATTACTTCATGGTTACCTCAGTGTCTTGTTTCATTTTTTGACTCCTGCATCTAATACCTGCATGTCCAGTCTCAACTTGTTGACAATCATGTACACGTTGTCTTGCCACCTCTAGTTGATGCTCGAGAACATCAGTACATTCCAATTCCAATCCATAATCATTTGGTAACGGCCATGCCGCACTGCTCGTAGATCTTTGTGTTGATGTCACTTCATCCTGAAATATTTCTGGAAGTACACATGACTAGGGCAAAAATATAGTTACAACAGTGAAGCGAACAAGACACTATTTTGTACTACATGGCAAAACAGGACTAACAATAATGTTACACGTCACTTTCAAAAAAAATGTTACACGTCATGAAGCATAAGCAGGTGATATTTTAAAAATTATAAAAAAGATAGGTTGTGCAGCTTGCATACAGAAATCACTCTTAGCTCACTAGAGGAGCATGATGTTGGGGCCCAATCGAAAACACAGACAAGTTACAAATTTAGACAGCATGTTGCGTATAAGTAAGCAAGCAGTTGGCCATTCTGTACCTCAATTAAAGTCTTAGGGAGCATAATGAACAATAGAGGGTTTCATACAAACATACTACAGTAGGCAAAACTATGCAATCATTAGCGTAGTATAAACTAGATTGTGAGCCTCATGCAATAATAGTTGGCTAATAGACTTCAAAGCTTCAGGCACACTTCGACAGAGTAATTAAATGGTAAGGCCTTTAATTATGTCAACTAATAGTGATACAAGTACCGAACATCAGGCATGATTATTTGGGCATCTCATTAACTGAGGACAAATAAAGCAATTGAAAAGAGAAAATTAACTATGCCTGAAACAAACAAGGAATTGAACTTGCATACAGTGACTTACCTTAGCAGGTTGAAGAGGCTCAGCGCAACTCCTACTTCTCTTGCAAGGCTCCTTCCTAACATCTTGTACTTGGAAATACTCAATCTTATCTTCATTGCACCCCCTCTGCAAGGTGACACAAACTAGTTACTCGTCTCTTTGGAAGATAAATATGCATACTTTCCAGTCTGTGAACACAAAAGGATGAGATTATAACAAAACAACACCACATAATGAAACATGCCGCATCTTGCACTTGCACACAATGAAATGAGCATTTACTATGTCTGCACTATGTAAAAACTAGGCATACCTTCGAACTGGATCTCCAGGTACTCTTGGAGAGCCTACTGTAGTGTACAACCAAACCTTTATGTCACCTATGAGTTAGACAAGGCCCCACTACAGCAGCCCTTAGTGTTTAAATCGTTGACAAGCTCTGTTAGAGTGTTAGGTCAAGAACAACAAGTAATCAAAGCAAACAGTCCTAGTATGGCTGGCTGGTGCAAACAAGCAATTGAACAGATGTGTGAGCAAATCTTACGTATCAAGAAAATAAGCAAAGAAGGAGGCTTAAAGACCATCACTTGACTGACCAGATTTAAGGGGCATTTAAACATCATGTGCAACGTATGAACTAACATAAACATTGCATATTCCAGATTCTACAATGGAATGCACATGTATTAGGTTATGCCATGTATGATGATGCCTAAATGTACAGATAGCAGGCAGGAGTGATTCTCATTGCACGCACAATTGAATTGCAGGTTAAGGGCCAGTTCGATTCCGCCTTTTCAGGGCATATTGTCAAAATAAGCCATAAAAGATGTAAAGAAGTCATTTTTGAGTTATGAGCTTGGGCTTAACTAATTTCGCTTTGGAGGGGGGTGTTTCGGGTAGAACCTCACTAAAAATTGAAGCGAAGGGGAATAGTGAAATGACTCTGTTGTCTGCCTATATTACACTCAAAATGCAACTTCTGACGCCCGTGTCACACCTGACCCTCAAGTAAAAACAAACACGCAAGCATTCACTGCCCTGCCCGCTTGCATCTCCTCTCCCCTTTCCCTCTACCTCGATCCCCTGCCTGCAGCACTAGGGTTCCTCCAGCGAGCCATCACCATTGGTCCCATCTGGCCTGGTCCTCGACGATGCTATGTCCAGCTAGGCTACATGGCCAGCGGGTAGGGGCAAATCTCCCTGGCTGCTCCTCCCTCTGGCGCCGCCCTTCATTCTCATGGTCTCCAGCAGCTGCTCCACTGTGGTTTGTCCAACGCACTACTCCGGCGAGCGCTGCACAACTACGGCTGATGCCACACTGCGGCAGAAGGCACCTTATTCCCCCTCCCCTCCTCCTAGGCCATGGCCTTGAGGTGCTGTTGAAGGATGAGCTCATCCAACAAGGTGAGGATCTCCTCTGGTTTTTTGCCAAATTTTCATTCTGATCCACTATACGATGAATTGCTATGAGCCGCTTCTGCTGCTGCTATATGATGCATTGCTATGAGCTGCTCCTGCTGCTGCTATATGATGAATTGCTATGAGCTGCTGCTGCTATATGATGAGTTGCTATGAGCTGCTGCTGCTGCTATATGATGAATTGCTATGAGCTGCTGCTGCTGCTGCTATATGATGAGTTGCTACAAGCTGCTCCTGGTGCTGCTATATGATGAATTGCTATGAGCTGCTGCTGCTGCTGCTATATGATGAGTTGCTACAAGCTGCTCCTGGTGCTGCTATATGATGAATTGCTATGAGCTGCTCCTGTTGCTGCTATATGATGAATTGCTTTGAGATGCTCCTGGTGCTGCTATATGATGAATTGCTATGAGCTGCTGCTGTTATATGATGAATTGCAGACTGCTGCTGATGTATGATGAGTTGCTATGAGCTGCTGCTGCTGCTATATGATGCTTTCAGGTGGTGCTGCTATATGATAATAACTAACCACTTGGACCATCGAATTTCAATAAATAATTGTTCTTCATTTAAATGTGGGTCATGC
>LR880966.1:43154645-43164877 GCA_904067115.1 Aegilops sharonensis | reverse complement strand
CATCATCGTGGCCTTAATTCTTATTGTGCTGTTGCATTCTCGTTCCAGTCAATACCGACATGTGCGATCCCTTTGCTTAATTATATGCATCACTCTAACTAGTACTCCATCCGTCAATTTATAAGTTGTGCTTACCTTTTCCATCAACTTTGTGCAACGCGTGGGCATCTTGCTAGAAACACTAGAATATGTCTATATAATCCGTATGTGATAGTCCATCTGAAATCTCAAAAAAGACAAATATTTAGGTACGGAAGGAGTAATATATTAGGAGTATATCAAAACAATAGTGATTTCTTTCAAGTTTGTGAACAAATACTACTATTCTACTACTTTGGATCCGTCGCAAAGCACGGGGACATTGCTAGTAAAAGGAAAAGTCCTGGCGCGTTCACGTCGCACCCCCACACACCCGGGAATCGGGAGTACAACACGGCCCGTCCGGCACGACACATAGCTTAGGGAAGGCATGTTGCCTAGCATTTTCACTTTCATGTGGGACCGCTGTTGAGCAAACCGACACCCCGCCCGCCGCCGGGTTGGAAAACAGAAACGAGGGGAAGATCTAGCTGTAGCACGGAAGCCAAGAAATTTCGTGTCAGACGAGGCTCGTTGATAGAGTAGGAGCATTCCGTACTAGTACTACTCCTACTAGTTACCAAGTTTGTACTCCTAATACTATATTACTAGTACTATCACTATACCATTCTATAGTGTGTGAATAACTTTAAATATCGGCTGTTGGATGAAGCCGATCCAACGGTTGGGAGGTGGCAAATCCGAGTAGTCTTGACCGTTGGATATTCTCTCCACCATATTGGATTCTGCCACGTGTTACTAATCTAGAAGATTCCACACTTGTCCTTGTGCACAAACCTGAAAATAAAGACACTTCTTCTTTGTTCTAGATTCTTCCGTACTTCAATTCTTCATGTTTTCCTCTGTTAAAAGAATGGAAATTCACGATTATTTTATCATTTACGTTGTACAATACGCACATAACACATACACTTCTCATTTGTTCTAGACTCTTCTATACTTCAGTTTTCCATGTTTTTTTTCTTCCAAAAGAATTGTCATTTATTTTTATTTATTTTTTGGTTCAAAGCTAATCCAACATCTTCCTAAAGTCCAATTTTCTTTGCAAATGGAGTACCCAACTGTTCTTATATGTTTCACATGAGTTTTGTGTAGTATATACCACATTCATCAAATATTATGTAGTTATAATTAGATTTCGAATGGGAAGGGTGATGAGACTTAAACCTACAACTTAAATTTCATTTGTGCGTGACTCCAAATATATATGTTTAACTATTATAATGTGGTGTGTCGATATTGGGTCACACTTCACTCTCGCGTGCAAGGCACATGTGACTTACTAGAGAGTGAAGTGCGACCAGACATCAACATAAATGTACCACATTATAACAGACAAACATATACATTTCGAGTCATAGGTAAATGAATTTAATATGTAGGTTTAAATCTCGTTGGCCATCCCATTCAAAATCAAATTATAACTACATAATATTTGATGACTGTGTGGTATATACTACACAAAACTCGTATGAAATATATAAGAACAATTGATTACTCCATTTGCAAACAAAATTGAATTTGAGAAAGATGCCGCATTGGCTTTGAACCAAAACAAAACAAACTCAAGTAAAAATAAATGTCAATTCTCTTGGAAGACCAAACTTGTTAGAACTGAAGTGTAGAGGAGTCTAGAACAAATGAAAAGTGTATGAGTTATGTGCATATTGTACAACGTAAATGATAGAATAAACGTGAATGGTGATTCTTTTAACATAGAAAAACTTAAAGAATTGAAGTATGGAAGAGTCTAGAACAAAGAAGAACTGTCTTTGTTTTCAGGTTCGTGCATAAGCAAAAGTGTGGAATATTCTAGATTAGTACACGTGGCAGAATCCAATGTGGTGGAGAGAATATCCAATGGCCAAGAGCACTCAGATTTGCCACCTCTCAACCGTTGGATCAGCTTCATCCAACAGCCAATATTCAAAGTTATTCGTACACTATATAGTGGTATAGATACCCCCTATATAGTGTGTGAAAAACTTTGAAAGTTGGTCGTTGGATGAAGCCAATCTGACGGTACAAAGATGGCAAATCCGAGCACTACTGGCCGTTGGATATCATCCACCAGATTCTGCCACACGTATAATCTAGAAGACTCCATGGTTGAACTTAATTCATGACTAACTTTGCCACAACTAAGCTTAGGAAAAGTTATTAGTTCTTCAAAATGAGAGCCACAAGTTGGCAAGCCTAAGGGAATCTTGCCACATTTTTTGTGTGTATGTCATGTGGGGACTTAGTGTGACTTGCCTAAGGTGTGGCTTGAACCAAACACTCACCTAAGTTAATCAAACTTGCCTAACCTTACATTCCACCAGATTTTGCCACATGTTAGAATACAGAAAACTCCACATGTAGAAGCATAATGCACAAACCACCAGAATCTCATGCGTGCAATGCACGTGTACCTTACTAGTACTAGTTGGTGGTAGTAAGAAACAAATTCCAGTTTTGGCAAGAGCTCGTACTGCGGGAGCACCACAAGGCCTTCCGCAGGAGTTACATTTCCCTCTCCGGGCCAACAGGACCAAACTTCATGTCTTAGTGCCCGGCCTATGAGTCAATGACATGCGGACCTTAAATGCGGCTGGCCCACATGTCATTCTCATGGTGGTGGCGTGGTTCGTGACTCACTCGTTCGAGATGAACCGGCCGGTGGTGGCGTGGTCGTGGAGGGGGTGCCACAGCTGGGCGTCGGGCGTTACGAGGCGTAGATGGCCACACCGGTGGGTACTACCTGTAGTACATAAGTACTCCAGCTGAGGATTGATGCCCGGGACGAAATGTGTCACAGCCGCTGGATGAAAATTCTATGGTGCGGGAGTACGGATCGGAGCACAGCAGCGGAGCAGGCAAACCGCGTCTAATCGGGTGTGTCTATGGTAGAAAGTTGATGGTCGCCGCAGTTCAGCTTGCCCGCATGTCATGCACACAAAGGCAGAGGAGCAGTGGGGCCGAGAGGGATGAGGGGCACGTTGGGGGGATGAGGATCCCCTGACGCGAACAATCCTACCATTCTGTCACTGACATGTGGGACCGATAAGCGTGGGTCCCACCTGTCAGCGAAGGAAAGGCAGGGCAAGGCAGTGATAGCCACGTTAGAGGATCCATGTACACGTCGGGGGACGTCGTGCCATGGGTTGGAGCGGCGTCGTGGGAATCGCGTGTGGGTGTGGCAGTGGTAGAAACAAGAAACATGATGGTCGCCGTGGTTCAACTTCCATGGACAAGCTGTCATGTCTGCTGACACATGTATATCAAAACTAGAGTGTTTATATTTCAAGCACGTGAACAAGTATTATTCTACTAGTTTGGATCCATTGCAACACGGGCCAGCACATTGGTAGTAGTAGTGTCCATGTCTATCTCTAGAGGCCTTCCCTCGTTCATCCTTTTCTCTCACAAGATAAACTACTCATACAAATGCATCTTGATGTTTCATGGAACGCACGAGGATGTTTCCTTGGGGGTCTCTCCAGCGCGGCGTGGCCGTAGTTGCAAGTTGACGCACCTTGAGAGGCCGACGTTGAGGGGCACTCGGATTTCCTCCGATGAGCAGGTAAGATGAGTTTGATCACGTAGTAAATGCATTCTAAAGACTACTTCCATGTACATTTCCTAATTCTCCCCCTGCCCACTGTTTCACAGGTTAGGCTCGGTGTGAGTGGAGATTGGCTTGCATATGTACGGGAGGGTACCAACATCAATTTGCACAACATTTACAACGGTGACACCGTTCCCGTAGAACCTTTGTCCAACATTGGGATCAGCCATGCAACGGGCCACCGCATGAATTGGTACGATGGAACCACTGTGAGATTGAATAAGATAGCACGAACCTTGCACATGGCGGTCAAAGGCAGACCATGCTGTCTGCGGCCGATTTGTTGTCGTACGAGTAGGAAGACACTGTGCTCCTTTCTAACCGCATCTTCGCGGTGACAAACCAGGGGACTTATTTTGTATGGGACACATCCTACGATATACTCCCTCTCTCCCAGTTTATTTGTTTTGAATCTTTTCGTTTTATAAGTTTCAAATTCAAATTTAGACCTCCCCATCAAATGTTGAGATTACAATGTCCATTAAATCGTTGCGTGCATGTATAGTAAAGAAACAAATCTCGAGTTTGGCATGAGTTCGTGCTGCGGGAGTACCACAAGCCCTGGCGCAGGAGTTACATTTCCCTCTCAGGGCCGTCGGGACTGAGCTTCAGCGCCTTACTACACCTACCTTTGAGTCAATAACATGTGGACCCGATAGGTGACTGGACCACATGTAATGCTCCCGAAGGCAGAGGGGCAGTGGGGCCAAGAGGGGTGAGCCGCAGGTCGGGGGACGTGTGGTTTCATGGGTTCGAGCGGCGTCGTGGGAATCGCGGGTGACTGTGGTAGAAACTTGATGCTCGCCGCATTTTAGGTGGCCCACATGTCATGCACACAAAGCCAGAGGGGCGGTGCGGCCGAGAGGGGTGAGGCGCACGTCGGGGGGGGCGTGGTGCCGTGGGTTGGAGAGGCGTCGTGGGAATCGCGAGATGAAACGTGATGGTCGCCGTAGTTGAACTTCCATGGACAAGCTGTCATGTCTACGGACACATGCACTGCATACCGATCACTAGAAGGAGTAGCAGAGAAAGCTATATATGCGGATAAATAGTTCCTTATAGTCAAGCGGACCCACGCTACTACTCTGTTCCAATGACATGCACACCATCGAAATAGTCCATCTATATCAATATACACCGAGAGGGAATAATTTTTTTTACAAGAGAGGAAATAGTTCATCCATCCATAATGCCCTCCTACTGGTGCAGCCTTCTTCTTCTTCTGTGGGAGACGGCTTCGCAACAAGCTATTTGAACCTTGCAGCTATCTCGAAACTCACACGGGCATCGAGGGCAGCATATTTTATCCGCTCGTACGTCAAGGGATAATTATCCCATCCAGACGATCTTAATGCCACCGTCTCGTCACCCTTCTGAAGATTTGTACCGAGCACAAAATTTGCAACGTCGAATAGGGATGGTGTCTGTTTATCACAATCTTCTACAGGAATTTTGATTCTGGTTTGTAGGTCAGCGATGCTTTTCAAATCAAGGTTGTACGGCTCCAGCTTCTGTTTGTCCCCTTTGATGGCTGCCCCACAGAAGTATACGTCCTCCCGATACAAGAAATCGTGAAGCTCACCTGGTATGGAGGGCGAGTGTATGATGTGGTACACCAAAACATCATCTTTGAGGCACAGCTGAAGGACGGCGGCGCGCTGGATCTTCCCAGGGGCACGCTCCGTGTACTCTGCGTCAAGACCGATGACCCTCGTCTCTACCTTTTCGAGGGAGTTGGATACATTGTTGATCCACTGCCGAACAACCCTTGGGTGGACGGTGACGGTGGCAACTATGCGCATCGAGTCTTCGACGAGGACATGTTGGATGCTAAAAACGTGCATCTTGATCTCTTTCGCCATTTGGAACCGCTGGAATGGAGGGCTATGGTTTGGAGCATTAGGATTAGATGGCTAGTCTAACTGAAGTAGTAGATGATTATTTAAAGAGGTTAAAACAATGTGAACGCAGTGGGGTTTGGATGCAAATGAAGACGAAGGGGAGGTTAAGAAGCCGAGGAGAATCGGTTCCCGATGGAGAAGTAAATGGGAGAAGTGGCGTGCAGGTAGTTGATTAGACGGCTAGGTAGACTAAACGAAAAGGCTATGCGGGTAGACTGATGAGTCGTACCTGTTCGTGTACGTGCCCATCCTTCCTGATAGATGGGACCTATGCAAACAGATAAAAAATGTGTCGTAGCTTTTTTTGAGCGCGTGAGTGGGAGACATAACATTCTCTGGTTAAGGAATACTCCCTCTGTTTAGGCGAGTATAAGTCACCTTATGAAAATCAGGTTTTCCCAAAACCTTTAGGCGTGGAGCATTAACTTCCTGCTCGATCCCCTCTCAGCCTCGTTAGCCAGCTGTCGGTGTCAAAACCGGTGGATCTCGGGTAGGTGGTCCCGAACTGTGCGTCTAGGCAGATGGTAACATGAGACAAGGGACATGATGTTTTTACCCAGGTTCGGGCCCTCTCGATGGAGGTAAAACCCTACTCCTGCTTGATTAATATTGATGATATGGGTAGTACAAGAGTGGATCTACCACGAGATCAGAGAGGCTAAACCCTAGAAGCTAGCCTATGGTATGATTGTTGTTCGTCCTACGGACTAAAACCCTCCGGTTTATATAGACACCGGATAGGGTTAGGGTTACACAGAGTCGGTTACAATGGTAGGAGATCTACATATTCGTATCGCCATGCTTGCCTTCCACGCCAAGGAAAGTCCCATCCGGACACGAGACGAAGTCTTCAATCTTGTATCTTCATAGTCCAGGAGTCCGGCCAACGGTGATAGTTCGGCTATCCGGACACCCCCTAATCCAGGACTCCCTCAGTAGCCCCTGAACCAGGCTTCAATGACGACGAATCCGGCGCGCATATTGTCTTCGACATTGCAAGGCGGGTTCCTCCTCCGAATATTTCATAGAAGATTTTGAACACAAGGATAGTGTCCGGCTCTGCAAAACAAGTTCCACATACCACCGTAGAGAGAATAACCTTTGCACAGATCTGCTGACGTATTCCGCGACATGACATCACACCACGGCCAGGCCTTTATACGAATCGTTTTACTGTTCCACCTCAGCGCGTTTTAGCGAGGCGGTTTCCTTGGCATGCCCTATTAGGGCGGAGATCGTGCCCCCTTATTTCGGGTTTCCCATCAATACATACGTGGGTAACCCAACCGCGCCATTGATTACGGCGCTTGGGAGATAAGCGAGTTTTACCAGGCTGGCGGGGGACGCATAGCTTCGTTCGTCCATATAAGGGGATAAGGATCCACCTTTTAACCTACGCCTTCCTCCTCCTTTGCTCATCCATTTCCGCGCACTCGAGCTCCAGCGCCCAAGTCCGCACATCCCACCTCAACCTTCTCCCACCATGTCCGGAGCAGGAGGCAAGTGGATGGCCTCCTCCGTCACGGAGGGGCACATCAAAAAGCTGCAGAAAGCCGGATACTTGTCCGGCGACATCGCGTGTCGGCTCCCCAACAAGGGGCAGCTCATCCCCACCCCCAGGCCCCATGAGAGGGTGGTGTTCCTCCCCCACTTCCTCCGCATACTATGGTTTCCACTTCACCCATTCGTCCGGGGGCTCATGTTCTACTACGGCCTAGATTTCCATGATCTAGCCCCGAATTTCATCCTCAACATCTCGGCGTTTATCGTCGTGTGCGAGGCCTTCCTCTGCATCCAGCCCCACTTCGGCTTATGGCTGAAGACCTTCAATGTCAAGCCGAAGGTAGTGGGCGGCCGCCAAGCAGAGTACGGAGGTGCCATGCTGGGCAGGATGACCAACGTCCTATGGCTCGAGGGCTCCTTTGTGGAGACCATAAAGGGGTGGCAATCGGGGTGGTTCTACATCACCGAGCCGCGCGACTCTCAATGGGCGGCGGCCCCCGAATTCCGATCTGGCTTCCCCACACGGCTCACATCATGGAAAGAGACGGGCCTGACGTGGGGTGATTCAGAAGAGCTGTCCGGACTCCAAACCTGCGTCCGAAACCTGGTGGACAAGAATCTCAAGCTTGTCAACGTAATCCAGGTGATGCTCATCCGCCGGATTCTCCCATGCCAGCAACGGGCCTTCAATTTGTGGGAGTTTGATCCGGCACAACACCGAACCTTGAGCCGGCTCTTCGACACTACGTACGAAGATGCCTGGAAGGCGCTGTTCAAGGACGCCGAAGCTCCCGCATCTGCTACCGAAGATCGCGGATTCAACTCGCAGCGTCAAGCCAGCGAGGTAAGTTATTTTACCTTTTATGGGACTCTTTTTTCATAGTTTGACTCTATGCGGGATCTAAAACTCCCTAACCTTTGACAGGACTGGCTGAAGACGTCTGGACAGATTAACTGTCTGAGCCCCTTGCCAGAAGAACCAGCGGACGCCCGATTGACGGGGCTACTGGCTCCGGCACCTCACGTGGTGCCGGAGAAGAAGGCCACGGGAACTCGAAGGAGCTCCCGGCGCCAGGTGCTGTCGGACTCATCGTTCGACGACTCTGAGGCGGAATCCTCCCCTGAGGACGAGGAGGAGGAAAAAGAAGCCTCTCCCCCAGCGGGGGGAGAGAAGAAAAGGAAGGCCGCCCCGACTGGGGAGGCCAGAGGGTCCAAGAAAGGAAGGACCCTTCCTTCAGACTTCTCCACCAACGCCGACAACGACGAGGAGGAGTGGCCACCAAGGGCCAAGCCCCTGGCGAGATCGTAAGTGTCCGGGCTCCGGAATAGCTCAGGACTTTTTATTTGTCGCATAGTGTCTTCCAACGCCGAATATAACCATGTAGCCCGCCCAAGGACGAGCTCGCCGCTTCGTCGAGCGGCTCCCTGGATTTTTCGGATGTGAATAGCACTTCACTTCCGACCGCCTCCTCTCCTCGTGACGCAGACGGCACCGCGGTGGAGTCCAAAAAGGGGCCCCACCAGGAGGAGGTGGTCCTGGAGGCGCCGCAAGGCAACCTCCCGGACTCCGGGCGCAAAGGGGGCAAAACCCCAGAGGGCTCTAAGTCCAGCCCTGTGCCGGACTCTGTACCGGAACCTTCAGTGGTTCCGAAGTCCGGCAAGCGGCCCCTTCGTAAGAAGGGCAAGACTGCGACGCCGGTGACCTCCGTCCATCCGGAGGCACTGGATAGCTTGCTGGAGGCGCTTAACAGCGCCTCCATCGACGAGGAGCACCACACTGTTATGAGTGTGGTGATCCAGAAAGTTCAATCCCCCAAGAGCGGGCTAGCTGAAGCCTGTAACAGCCTTCTAACAGGCTTTGAGGTAAGTTTAGAATATGTAAAAATATTACCGCATAGACAGTAGCCCATGATGCTTAGTTCGGTGTTCGGAAAGAAAAACCGGACTCAGGATCTAAAAAGATATACGCAGGAGTCTAACATAAGTATGTCAATATGGGAATTCAGGCTGCGCTGCTGACCTCTGCCGCACTGACTGTGGAGGTCAATGCGTTGAAGCAGAGCCTCGAGTGGTCCGAGAACGAGCTCGGCCTTGCCAAGAAGCAGCTCGAGGACAAGGAAGGTAAGTAATACCTTCTTAAAGTAATACCTTATAGAAAGGATTTGGTTGCAAAAATGACAGGACTAACGTGGGTATTGTAGGGGCCACGAACGAGGTGGCGACCCTGAAGGAAGCGGTGTCCACGGCCGAAAGCAAAGCGGCCGCGGAGCGGACCGAGCGAGAGAAGAAGGAGGCGCGGGTGGCGGAGGTGCGGCAAGAGCTCCAGGCTCTCGTGGGAAAACACGAGAGTTTGGAGCGTGACTCGAAGACTCGAGAGTCCGAGCTCGCCTCGGCTCTTGAGAGTGCCAAAGCCGCTAAGGCCGAAGCCCAAAAAGCCCTCCAGGAAATTGAATCATTAAAGAAGATAGTGGCGGGTAAGGCATTCTTTATGCAAAGCAAGCATGTGAAAGTGAATTATCTATTACTTACCCGAATCCGGAGCTCTCCAGGAGCATTCGCAGATCTGCCCCGTAGTGTGTCTGATGCTGCCGCGTTCTACCGCGCTGAGGAGGGGAGCTCGACGGAAAAGGTGTTCTGGTCTCAGTATGCTGAGGCCGGACATCCGGTGCCCCTGAGCGACCAGCTGAAGCAGCTGGTCGAGCTCCACAAGGTCGCTGAACAGGTCATGAAGGGCCTCATAATTCGGTTGTGGCCTAAGGAAGCCATGCCTGGGAGCTACGTCGGGCTAGTGCGGCGGCTGGTGGACGCCTGTCCATGGATTGAAGTCATCAAGCGCTCCGTCTGCATTGAAGGTGCCCGTCGGGCCCTTGCCCGTGCTAAAGTGCAATGGGGCAAGATGGATGCTGAGAAGCTTGTGACGGACGGGCCACCGCCGGGCAAGGAGCATCGCAAGCCCGAAATGTACTATGAGGGCGTCCTGAAGGGTGCCCCGCCTTATAGCGGGTGAATGCTCCAAAGATGTAATTTTTGAATAGACTCACATTTGTTATCCTGTACGCTGAAAACTTGTTCATATGCGCTAAGCAACGCTTGTGAATTTAAAATATTACCTTCTGTGC
>LR880966.1:43138265-43151861 GCA_904067115.1 Aegilops sharonensis | reverse complement strand
AATGAACATATATATAGATAAAGAAAGGAGTGCAATAATAGGCAAAAGCTATGTATTGTTTATTCAAAAAGGTACTGCAATGAAAGCAGAACGATATAAATAGTGCGATAAGCAAGGGATGGGATTATTTGACATGTCCCCCTCCAGGGGTAAGCTGCGGGATGGTATGTAAAACAAGTGTAATGCTCGTAGTAGAGATCACCTGGACACTCGACGTAGCTTTCTGCTTCCCTGGCTGTTGCATCGTGAGTTCGGCAATTCTAGAGCCGGACAGGGCTTCTGAAAAAAGGAGTCCTGAAAATAAGAGAAAAGAAGAAAGAAAAAGAATGACACAATCGGGAGCCCCTGGTGCGGTTGAGCCGCATTCTGGGCGTGCCGTGGTCGTGCCCCTCCCCTTATGCCCATGGTATCTCCAGAGCGTAGTTATGTACGCGTAGTACTGGCTTCGCAATTTCGCGAGGGCTGGGGTTGGGGCCGGATTGCTACGCGTGCTCGGATTGTGCCAGGCGGTCTTGTTGTAGATTACTCTGGGCGCGCTTGACGGTGCCCGGACGTTTAGTAGCCGGACTCGAGAATTGTTGTGAGAGGCTGCTTTGCACCTCCGCCGCGAGGGCCGCTGTATGCTCCTCCGTTCGGAGAGAGCGTTCGGTGTTTCCATTAACCGTGATTACTCCTCGAGGGCCTGGCATCTTGAGCTTGAGGTATGCTAGTGCGGCACCGCATTGAACTTTGCAAATGCGGTTCGTCCAAGCAGTGCGTGATAGCCGCTGCGGAACGGGACTATGTCGAAGATTAACTCTTCGCTTCGGAAGTTATCCGGGGATCCGAAGACCACTTCGAGTGTAACTGAGCCTGTACAATTGGCCTCTACACCCGGTATGACGCCTTTAAAGGTCGTCTTTGTGGGTTTAATCCTTGAGGGGTCTATGCCCATTTTGCGCACTGTATCCTGATAGAGCAGGTTCAGGCTGCTACCGCCGTCCATCAGGACTATAGTGAGGTGAAATCCGTCGATGATTGGGTCAAGAACCAATGCAGCGAATCCGCCGTGGCGGATGCTAGTGGGGTGGTCCCTTCGATCAAAGGTGACCGGGCAGGAGGACCATGGGTTGAACTTCGGGGCGACTGGCTCCATCGCATATACGTCCCTTAGTGCACGCTTCCGCTCCCTTTTGGGTATGTGGGTTGCGTATATCATGTTCACCGTCCGCACTTGTGGGGGGAAGCCCTTCTGTCCTCTATTGTTCGGCGGCCGGGGCTCCTCCTCGTCATCGCTATGCAGCCCCTTGTCATTGAGTTCGGCATTTAACTTGCCTGCCTGTTTGAAGACCCAACAATCCCTGTTGGTGTGGTTGGCTGGTTTTTCGGGGGTGCCATGTATTTGGCACGAGCGATCGAGTATTTGGTCCAGATTGGACGGGCCCTGAGTATTTCTTTTGAACGGCTTTTTCCGCTGACCGGGTTTAGAGCCTCTGAATCCGGCATTGACTGCCGTATCTTCAGCATTATCGCCGTTAATGCGGCGCTTGTGCTTGTTGCGATGCGACCTGCCATTGCTGTCCTTGGTATCCGAACTACCAGGGTTTTTGGTCAAGTTGTTACTACGAGCTAGCCAGCTTTCCTCTCCCGCGCAAAAGCGGGTCATGAGCGTTGTGAGGGCTGCCATGGATTTCGGCTTTTCCTGTCCTAGGTGTCGGGCAAACCACTCGTCGCGGATGTTATGTTTGAAAGCTGCAAGGGCCTCTGCATCCGACAGTCAACGATTTGATTTTTCTTGGTTAGGAACCGTGTCCAGAATTGTCTAGCCGATTCTTCTGGCTGCTGAATTATGTGGCTGAGGTCATCGGCGTCTGGTGGTCGCACATATGTGCCCTGGAAGTTATCAAGGAATGTGGCTTCCAGGTCCTCCCAATAACCAATTGATTCTGCTGGCAAGCTGTTAAGCCAATGACGAGCTGGTCCTTTAAGCTTGAGTGGGAGGTATTTGATGGCGTGTAGGTCATCACCGCAGGCCATGTGGATATGGAGGAGGTAGTCCTCGATCCAAACCGCAGGATCTTTTGTGCCATCGTATGATTCGATGTTTACGGGTTTGAAACCCTCGTGGATTTGATGATCCATCACTTTGTCTGTGGAACATAGTGGGTGTGCGGCGCCTCTGTATTGAGCTATATCACGATGCATCTCAAATGAGCTTTGTCTACTGTGTTCGGCCCGGCCGGAATTGTTGTATCCGGCGTGACGGTTATCGTCGCGTGTCGTGGGGCACCCACGCGATCCGTAGATCGATCTTGTTTGCCTTGCCTTGTCCTCCAATATGTCTCGCAGGTCTGGCGCGTTTCCTCGTGCCTTGGTACTTTTCGAGCGACGCTAGGGTGCGGCTTGAATGGAGGGTCTAGAGGCCTCTCTGTCGCGGCCACGGGGTGGCCGGTCGGCCGCATCATGCGCTGGTGATGTAGGTTTGGGTGCTGCTTCCTCTAATTGGGGTAGCAGCCTGTGTTTTGGGTATCTCTTGGAGGTGCGTTTGAGTTCGTACTCTTCGGCTGCAAGGACTTCAGTCCATCTGTCAGCTAGCAAGTCTTGGTCAGCTCTAAGCTGCTGCTGCTTTTTCTTGAGGCTACTTGCTGTGGCCATAAACCTGCGTTTGAAACGCTCCTGTTCGGCGAGATCCTCAGGCACGACAAATTCGTCGTCGTCGAGGCTTGCCTCATCTTCGGAGGGAGGCATATAATTATCATCCTCCACCTCCCTGTCTGCCGCTCTATCATGAGGGTTGGCTTCTCCCTCCTCCTGTGCTGAATCCTCCTGGAGGAGGTTGTCTTCGGCACTGTCCGGGGTGTTATTATCTCCCGTGCCGGAATCACCGTTTTTGCTGTGGCGGGATTTAGAGCGGCGCCGCTGACGCCGGCGCTTGGGCTGTTTCTTGGAGGGGTCATCCTCCGCTGTTCCATCGCCGTTCCCATCTTGTGGGATGTCCACCATGTATATGTCGTATGACGAGGTGGCCTTCCAGTGCCCTGTAGGCGCTGGTTCTTGGTCGTCTCCTGGCATCGTCATCCATACCGTCGATGTCTTCGGAGTCGAAGTCGAGCATGTCGGTTAAATCATCGACAGTGGCTACAAAGTGGGTGGTGGGTGGGCGTTGAATTTCTTCGTCGTCCGCATCCCAACCTTCCTGACCGTAGTCCGACCTGCGCTCAGGATGTCGCCAAAGGGCGAGTGCTGAAAGATGTCCGCGGCTGTGAACTCCATAACCGGCGCCCAATTGGATTCGATTAGCGGGGGCGCGGAGGATTCAGAGTCCGGAGAGGAGTCCGGCACGTTGGAGTCACGGTCTTCGCAAAGGACAGGGATGGAGTTCGGCTTAATCGCCGTAGAGATCGTAGCCCCAGAGGCGGTGTCCAGCCACTCGCCCTCGATCGGGGGAGTCGGCTCCGAGCTAAGGGTCGGAGCGGATGCTGGTGCGGCCTCCAGGGCACTGTTCGGCGGCAGAGCTAGATCGTGCCCATCGAGACAGTGCGACGCGCTTGGCTGTGGCTCGAATCCGTCGAAGATCACGTCTCCGCGGATGTCGGCCGTGTAGTTCAAACTCCCAAATCTGACCTGATGGCCAGGGGCGTAGCTTTCGATCTTCTCCAGATGGCCAAGTGAATTGGCCCGCAGTGCAAAGCCGCCGAATACGAAGATCTGTCCGGGGAGAAAAGTCTCACCCTGGACCGCGTCGTTGTTGATGATCGAAGGAGCCATCGGGCCTAAGGATGACGACATAGAGGAACTCTCAATGAAAGCACCAATGTTGGTGTCAAAACCGGCGGATCTCGGGTAGGGGGTCCCGAACTGTGCGTCTAGGCGGATGGTAACAGGAGACAAGGGACACGATGTTTTTACCCAGGTTCGGGCCCTCTCGATTGAGGTAAAACCCTACTCCTGCTTGATTAATATTGATGATATGGGTAGTACAAGAGTGGATCTACCACGAGATCAGAGAGGCTAAACCCTAGAAGCTAGCCTATGGTATGATTGTTGTTCGTCCTACGCACTAAAACCCTCCGGTTTATATAGACACAGGATAGGGTTAGGGTTACACAGAGTCGGTTACAATGGTAGGAGATCTACATATCCGTATCGCCAAGCTTGCCTTCCACGCCAAGGAAAGTCCCATCCGGACACGGGATGAAGTCTTCAATCTTGTATCTTCATAGTCCAGGAGTCCGGCCAACGGTGATAGTTCGGCTATCCGGACACCCCCTAATCCAGGACTCCCTCACCAGCGTTCTCTTCCTCTGCTGCCACGTTCTACCTTTCCATTTTTCCTCTTCTCAAGTGTGGAACGATCTGCATGCCGTCCTTGATGCACCAGAATGACCACTGCATGCATCACGGCAGGGCATTGATTGGGCATGCACGAGAATTTGGTTTTGCTCGCAATATGGATGATACCTGAACGATGAAGTGAACAGGCATGCTAGCATGGGAGACCTATTTCTGCTATACAATACTGGAGTACTCATGTTCCTACTAGTAGTAGTAGTAGTAGTAGTACAACTATGGTACACTTGATGGTCAAAATACTATTCATCCGGTCCTCACAGTGAAGTGACAACACCCTGCGCCTGACACTAGTCCAGGCGAGGCAGCGTGTTCGGGTTACCAAAGTCAGCCTCACCCTGTGCACTGTGCAGTCTGTCACCGCTGCTGTACAGCACATTTGCGCCTCGCCTCGTCTCCCTCTCCGCTCCCATAGCACCACTCCATCTCCATCTCCTTCTCCGTCTCCGTCTCCATCTCCATCTCACTGTGCCCCCGTGTACCGTCGCCTCACTCGCCTCCCCCAGTACCACTATTCCCTTGCTAGCCGCTCCAGCACCGACATCCTTCTCCCCCATAAATCAAGCCCCCTTCCAAACTCCACCATGGCCGAACGCGAACCGCGCAACATCCATATGAGCCGCGATTGGAGCAAACTCCCAAATGACATCCTCGACCTCTGTTGTTCGTGTATGGATAAGTTGAGCGCCCTGCGGCTGGCTGCATGCTCGAGGGACATGCACACAGCCGTCGTCGAAGCAAGGCCTAAGCTTTTCAAGACACCCTGCTTGCTGCTATCTGGTCTTGCGAGATTGGCTCACCATGATACGGAGGCGTGCATGATGCCCCTCGACTTCAATCCGATCTCCATTAACCGAAACTTCTTTGCAGGTATGTAGTGGGTCGCCGTACATCATTTCCCTCGACATCGATCTGATCACCATCGCCCGAAACTTATTGGCAGGTATGTACTGGGTCGGCATGAACTCCCACTGGATGGCTGCCTTCAGAGAAGATGGTAAAAAGTTGGTGCTCGTGAAATTCCAGACCTCCCATGAGATTATCCTTCCTCCGTTGGATTATATAGAGTATTACCATCGCGGTCCAAGTCATCTAGATTACTACGTCAGTTGGACGGACCTTGTTTTGCAGAAGATTGTAATCTGCCAAGTGCCCACACGACATGCGAATTACGCAGACTTCAAGCTAATTGCCTTGTTCGACAGCGGACTCGCCTATCTTTACGCCGGTGCCTTCTTTAGCTGGAGACAACTCGGCTCGCAATGGATCATCGTCAAAGCTGATACACACTTCTGTGATGCTATTGAACACAATGGCATCATCTACGCGATCGACAAAGCAGATGGCACCACGTATTGCTGGGACGGCGCGTGTAAGTTGTTTCCGTCTCATGTTAATGATGGCGCCATGACACAGTTTGAACTTTTTGTGATGATTGGCATATCCCTGTTTGAGCAGAACTATGACAATGTATTAGAGACGCCGTAAATCAGCTATATTTGGAATGAGTTAATTCATGCGATTGTGACCATGTCGTTACAGCCAATTTGTACCCTGAATAATCAAACGGTTAGGAATATATGGATATTATCCTTATTTTACAGTAATCTATATACTACTACTAAATATGAGTGTGTATCAATGGCCATGTTAGTTTCCTCATTTTCATGATGTAGAAACATGCACCACACTGTTGGTTTCATCTAACCATACATTAGGGAAGTAAATGTGCATATGGAGAACTCTATATTTGGAAGTAGTGAAATCCTGCAATGCTTACCATGTGTACATTCCTATATTCGCCCTTCAGCAATCAAAGGCTAGAATAATATCCTCACGAAAATTTTGCCCATAGAACACGAGTATATAACAATGCATGGTCTGTTAGTTGCCTTGAAGAATTTGTTTGTGAGGACAGAACATGATTACATAACATGCATGACATGGTAGTTTCCTGTGAAGAATCAATTGCGAGATAACATGAGTATAACCATGCATGGCACTTCTATATTTTCAAACCCAGTATACATTTCCCTGTATTTTCCTCCCAGTTCCAACAGGGACATATCAATGTTGTTTCTTGCATTATCCTACTCATACTCTAAACAATGCTGATCTTACATTAACAGTGCCTATCCTTTTTGATATGATGCAGTGTCCCTACAGTTACTGCCCTTTGTAAACACACCACCTTTGCCAAAAACAGGGAAGCACAACTGGTTCCTCGCTCGATCAGACGACGTCAAAAGACTGATGATCATTCGGACACATGAGCCGAAAAAGTTATATTGCAAAAACCCCACTGTATACAAGCACCGTGTAATACGTGAGTATCCGGACAATGGTTGTTACGTCTATGAGCAAGATACCAGCTTGTTGGGGCCTTTAGGATTTTTTAGTTGGAGGCGGGTAAATAGCCTTGGTTCACACACTCTGTTTCTCGGACTCAATTATCCGATTAACCAGGAGATCACCGTTGGCATGGACCTTGATGGCAGAGAGGCTCTGTTCGCTATGGAAAACTGTGTCTACACGGCGAGCCCTAGGAGTTTGGGAGCAAACTACCCTGATTGTCAATGATACAGCCTGCAACCAAAAGAAGGTGATAATGACAAAGGCATCCGGATTAACTTTGATCCTTGGATGTCTCAATTATGACAGGCAGTGATGTGGTTCAAGCCTTCAGGTTGATAGGTAATTGGGCTGTTGCATCGAAAGGGTGGAGTACTGGTGTCTCCAGATCACTGGTCGCTGAAGCGGGGCTGCAAATTATGATGGTGTTGGATCATCTCTTCGAATGACTTTGTTGTCTTTGCTGCTGGTTCTGGATGGGTAGTTCTTTCTTTTGTTATGCATATCCCTTGTCATTTGGTCATCCTCGTCTATGTCACACTTACTATGTAATAGTTGCTTCTGTTTAGAATGTCATTCTCGTCTGGATCACGAGAGTCTGAGCGCTGCAGATGGGTGCGTTTTGGTGGTGTAGCAAGACTTCTTATGTACTATCATGTCTTGCTGTTTATGTCAGTAGTAGTCACTAGTCAGTGTTTGAATGTTGTATATATCGTTGTTTCGAACTGTTTATTGTCTCGAACTACTGGTGGGCTAAATGAGGGCATCACCATTCTCCAGTGTTCAGAGTATATCTCCTTTTTTCAAGTTATATAATTTGAGTTGAGTGTCTTTTCGATGATGTACACTTGTTTGGGCCAGTGAGGTGTCGTTGAATATGGGCCGAGTAGTAACGCAATGCCAAACAGGTTAATTATGACTCTCAGGCTGGGCTCTCAAAAGATCCTGAAAAAAAAGGCCGGGCTCTCCAAAAAAGAAAGAATAAGGACTTTTAGGCCGACATGTGGGTGCCACCGGTGTTTCCGTGCGCTTGCGCGCCGAGAGCATATTGGCGCGTGCTCGAAATTCATGCTACCTTTTCATCCCCAGTCTCCCGCCCCTCCCCCACCTCTGGAATCTCGATTCCTACTCCAGTTCCCCCAAATCCCCCTCCTGTACTCCCTGTACTCAAGCGCACTATCATGTCGCCGGTCAACGCGGATCTCCGAGCCGGAGATCCTGAGGTCCGTCCTGCCTTCGGTCGCTGCGTGCTGTCGCTCAATGATAACCCACAAGTATAGGGGATCGCAACAGTTTTCGAGGGTAGAGTATTCAACCCAAATTTATTGATTCGACACAAGGGGAGCCAAAGAATATTCTCAAGTATTAGCAGCTGAGTTGTCAATTCAACCACACCTGGAAACTTAATATCTGCAGCAAAGTGTTTAGTAGCAAATTAATATGATAGTGGCGGTAACAGTAACAAAAGAAAAGACAGCAAGAGTAATGTTTTTGGTATTTTTGTAGTGATTGTAACAGTAGCAACGGAAAAGTAAATAAGCGAGAACAAGTATATGGAAAGCTCGTAGGCACCGGATCAGTGATGGATAATTATGCCGGATGCGGTTCGTCATGTAACAGTCATAACATAGGGTAACACAGAACTAGCTCCAATTCATGAATGTAATGTAGGCATGTATTCCGAATATAGTCATACGTGCTTATGGAAAAGAACTTGCATGACATCTTTTGTCCAACCCTCCCGTGGTAGCGGGGTCCTATTGGAAACTAAGGGATATTAAGGCCTCCTTTTAATAGAGAACCGGAAAAAAGCATTAGCACATAGTGAATACATGAACTCCTCAAACTATGGTCATCACCGAGAAGTATCCCGATTATTGTCACTTCGGGGTTGTCGGGTCATAACACATAATAGGTGACTATAGACTTGCAAGATAGGATCAAGAACACACATATATTCATGAAAACATAATAGGTTCAGATCTGAATTCATGGCACTCGCGCCCTAGTGACAAGCATTAAGCATAGCAAAGTCATAGCAACATAATTCTCAGAACATAGTGGATACTAGGGATCAAACCCTAACAAAGCTAACTCGATTACATGATAAATCTCATCCAACCCATCACCATCCAGCAACCCTACGATGGAATTACTCATGCACGGCGGTGAGCATCATGAAATTGGTGATGGAGGATGGTTGATGATGACGACGGCGACGAATCCCCCTCTCCGGAGCCCCGAACGGACTCGAGATCAGCCCTCTCGAGAGAGATTAGGGCTTGGCGGCGGCTCCGTATCGTAAAATGCGATGATTTCTTCTCTCTGATTTTTTTCTCCTCGAAAGCCAATATATGGAGTTGGAGTTGGCGTCGGAGGGTGTCCAGGGGGCCCACGAGGTAAGGGGGCGCGTCCAGGAGGGGGGCGCGCCCCCCACCCTCGTGGACAAGTTTTGGGCCCCCTGGTCTTTATCTTTGGCGAGGATTTTTTCATTATTTATTCTAAGATATTCCGTGGAGTTTCAGGTCATTCCGAGAACTTCTGTTTTCTGCACATAAAACAACACCATAGCAATTCTGCTGAAAACAGCATCAGTCCGGGTTAGTTCCATTCAAATCATACAAGTTAGAGTCCAAAACAAGGGCAAAAGTGTTTGGAAAAGTAGATACGATGGAGACGTATCAACTCCCCCAAGCTTAAACCCTTGCTTGTCCTCAAGCAATTCAGTTGACTAACTGAAAGAGAAAAAGAAAAACTTTCACAAACTCTGTTTGCTCTTGTTGTTGTACCTATGTCAAGCCAGCATTCAGGTTTTCAGCAAAGATCATAACTAACCACATTTGCAATAACTCCTAGGTCTCATGTTTACTCATATCAATAACATAATCAGCTAGCGAGCCATAATAATAAATCTCAGATGACAACAATTTCTCAAAATAATCATAATATGATATAACAAGATGGTATCTCACTAGCCCTTTCTGAGACCGCAAAACATAAATGCAGAGCACCTTCAAAGATCAAGGACTGACTAGACATTGTAATTCATGGTAAAAGAGATTCAATCATAGTCATACCCGATATAAATTAACAATAATGAATGCAAATGATAGCTGTGCTCTCCAGCTAGTGCTTTTAATAAGATGGTGATGACTCAACATAAAAGTAAATAGATAGGCCCTTCGCAGAGGGAAGCAGGGATTTGTAGAGGTGCCAGAGCTCGATTTTGAAATAGAGATAAATTATATTTTGAGCGGCATACTTTCATTGTCAACATAACAACTAAGAGATGACGATATCTTCCATGCTAAACAAATTATGGCGGTTCCCAAATAGAATGGTAAAGTTTATACTCCCCCTCCTCCACAAGCATCAATCCATGGCTTGCTCAAAACAACGAGTGCCTCCAACATTCAACGGGTCCCAGAGGGAGTTTTTTGCAATTATTTTGATTTAGTTTGCATAAAGCATGGGACTAGGCATCCCGGTGACCAGCCATTTTCTCGTGAGTGAGGAGCGGAGTCCACTCCTCTTGAGAATAACCCGCCTAACACGGAAGATAAGGGCAGCCCTAGTTGATATATGAGCTATTCGAGCATGCAAAACAGAATGTTTATTTGAAGGTTTAGAGTTTGGCACATACAAATTTACTTGGAACGGCAGGTAGATACCGCATATAGGAAGGTATAGTGGACTCATATGGAATAACTTTGGGGCTTAAAGGATTGGATGCACAAGCAGTATTCCCGCTTAGTACAAGTGAAGGCTAGCAAAAGACTGGGAAGCGACCAACTAGAGAGCGACAACAGTCATGAACATGCTTTAAAATTAATAAACATTGAATACAAGCATGAGTAGGATATAATCCACCATGAACATAAATATCGTGAAGGCTATGTTGATTTGTTTCAACTACATGCGTGAACATGTGCCAAGTCAAGTCACTTAAATCATTCAAAGGAGGATACCACCCCATCATACCACATCATAATCATCTCAATAGCATGTTGGCACGCAAGGTAAACCATTATAACTCATAGCTAATCAAGCATGGCACAAGCAACTATGATCTCTAATTGTCATTGCAAACATGTTTATTCATAACCAGCTGAATCAAGAACGATGAACTCATCATATTTACAAAAACAAAAGAGGTCGAGTTCATACTAGCTTTTCCCATCTCAGTCAGTCCATCATATATCATCATAATTGCCTTTCACTTGCACGACCGAACGGTGTGAATAATAATAAGAGTGTACGTGCATTGGACTAAGCCAGAATCTGCGAGCATTCAATAAATAGGAGAAGCCAAGGCAATATGGGCTCTTGGTTAAATCAACAATAATGCATATAAGAGCCACTTCAACAATTTAATCATGGTCTTCTCCTACTGACCCCCAAAGAAAAGAAAAGAAATAAAAACTATTTACACGGGAAAGATCCCAACAAGCAAAAGAAGAACGGGAAATATTTTTGGGTATTCTTTTTAATTACTACTACTACAGCAGGAAAAATAAATTACTACTAATTTTTTTTGGTTTTTCTTAAGGTTTATTAAACACACAAGAAGAAAGCAGGAAAAAGAAAATAAACTAGCATGGATAATACAGTGAAAAAGTATGAGCACCGACATCTAGCAATGAGTGTGTGAACATGAATGTAATGTCGGTGAGAAGTACGTACTCCCCCAAGCTTAGGCTTTTGGCCTAAGTTGGTCTATTGCCAGGGATAGCCTGGCGGATACCCGTAGGTGTAGCTGTGGTCGTACTGCGATGCAGCCGCTATCGCCTCCTGAGCTGCAGCGTGGCGTCGAGCCGCCTCCGCTCTCCTCTCATACTCATCTGCCTCCTCTCTGGTAATAATACATCTCCCTTTTGTCTGAAAATCAAAGAAGGCAGGAGCAGGAAGAGTAACGTGGACAAGATGCCGTTTGTTGAAGATTAGTTGATACTGGAGAGGTGGTTCAGTCCTCTCAACAAACTGGTGGGAAACCATAGAATCAAAATCCAAATAAGTAGGGGGTAACTCCATATCACCCTCACGAATGTCTATCTCAAGAAAATTAGCTAAGCGGGTTGCATAAATTCCTCCAAAGAAATCTCTGTTATGTCTATTATGATGCAACCTACGAGCTACAATGGCTCCCATATGATAAGATTGGTCTCCTAACACATCACTTCTGATAATGCTGAGATCAGGGGCACACATGTGACATGCTTCATCCTTAGCATTTATGCATCAACCTATGAAGAGAGCAAAATAATGTATAGCAGGAAAGTGAATGCTCCCTATAGTGGCTTGCGTTATATCTCTAGATTCCCCCACAGTTATTCTAGCAAGAAAGTCTCTATATTCAGATTTAGGGGGATCCCTGACACTACCCCAAGATGGAAGTTTGCAAGAAAAAGTGAAATCCTCTAAGTCCATGGTATAAGATTTGTCATAAAGGTCAAACATGACTGAGGGAGAATTACACGAAGATGAAAACTCAAACATCCCCACAAATGAACTTGTGAGATCATGATACTGGGGGCATTTGTCAGCTTCAAAGTCCTCAAGACCGGCATTACGCAAATATGCGTTAAATTCTTCTTTGATTCCCGCTTGATCCATAAAATTTTCCGAAGGCCATTCACAGGGCCTCACAGGAGCGTCTCTTGGTGGTTCCTCGTCAGCATCACGCATTGCAAGCCTGGGACCTTGCTTCCTTGAAGAACCACCTTGGAACATCTTCCTAAACATATTGTTTTCTCTGAAAAAATTCTGAAATTTTTAGTAACTTCAAACAAAAGTGAGCCAACTTCAATAAAATTGATAGCAACTACTCCTACAAGTGCCTAGAGCATATATCAAGCATTAGAACTACTTGGAACCATATAAATTTGACATGCAAGCTCAAGAACATGGTCATCTATGCAGCACAAATTTGCAAAGAATAAAGCACTAGAAGAAAAACTAATTGGACCAATGGAGGAGTCACATACCAAGGAACAATCTCCCCAAGCAAAAGCAGTTTTGCGAGAGGCGCTTTGAATAAGGAGATCGAAAATCACAGCAAAAGTGGCTGGAACACGAGCTTGAGTTGGTTTTTCGGGTTTGTGTGAGGCAGAGGAAGAAGATGGGTGCAGGGATAAGTGGAGGAGGGCCACCGTGGGCCCACGAGGCAGGGGGACGCGCCCAGGGGGGGGCAGGGCGCGCCCTCCACCCTCGTGGCCAGGTGGCAGCTCCCCCCACGGTAATTTTTGCAAAAAGTCCTCAAATATTCCCGAAAAAATCATATTAAATTGGCATGGCATTCTGAGGACTTTTATTTTCGGGATATTTTTATATTGCACGGATAATAAGGAAACAAACAGAAAAAATACTATTTTACTTTATTTCTACTAAAGAACAGAAAATATAAAGAGGGTACAGAAGGTTGTGCTCCTAGTTTCATCCATCTCATGCTCATCAAAAAGAATCCACTAACAAGGTTGATCAAGTCTTGTTAACAAACTCATTCCGATTAACATGGAACCGGAGAAATTTCTAATAACACTATGTTACCTCAACGGGGATATGGACATCCCCAATAATAAGTATATCATATTTCTTCTTGACAGTAGGGAGAGGAAATTCAAAACCTCCAAATATAATTGATGGAATTTTTCCAATAGAGTTGATACTATGAACTTGATGTTGTTTCCTCGGAATGTGTACCGTGTGCTCATTACCATTAACATGAAAAGTGACATTGCCTTTGTTGCAATCAATAACAGCCCCTGCAGTGTTAAGGAAAGGTCTTCCAAGAATAATAGACATACTATCGTCCTCGGGAATATCAAGAATAACAAAGTCCGTTAAAATAGTAACGTTTGCAACCACAACAGGCACATCCTCACAAATACCGACAGGTATAGCAGTTGATTTATCAGC
>LR880966.1:43102204-43118654 GCA_904067115.1 Aegilops sharonensis | reverse complement strand
GATCAAGAACACACATATATTCATGAAAACATAATAGGTTCAGATCTGAATTCATGGCACTCGGGCCCTAGTGACAAGCATTAAGCATAGCAAAGTCATAGCAACATCAATCTCAGAACATAGTGGATACTAGGGATCAAACCCTAACAAAGCTAACTCGATTACATGATAAATCTCATCCAACCCATCACCGTCCAGCAAGCCTACGATGGAATTACTCACGCACGGCGGTGAGCATCATGAAATTGGTGATGGAGGATGGTTGATGATGACGACGGCGACGAATCCCCCTCTCCGGAGCCCCGAACGGACTCCAGATCAGCCCTCCCGAGAGAGATTAGGGCTTGGCAGCGGCTCCATATCGTAAAACGCGATGATTTCTTCTCTCTGATTTTTTTCTCCCCGAAAGCCAATATATGGAGTTGGAGTTGGCGTCGGAGGGTGTCCAGGGGGCCCACGAGGTAGGGGGCGCGCCCAGGAGGGGGGGTGGCCAGCCTCGTGGACAGGGTGTGGGCCCCCTGGTCTTCATCTTTGGCGATGATTTTTTATTATTTATTCTAAGATATTCCGTGGAGTTTCAGGTCATTCCGAGAACTTTTGTTTTCTGCACATAAAACAATACCATGGCAATTCTGCTGAAAACAGCGTCAGTCTGGGTTAGTTCCATTCAAATCATACAAGTTAGAGTCCAAAACAAGGGCAAAAGTGTTTGGAAAAGTAGATATGACGGAGACATATCACTCAACAGTGGCATGGCGGCGCTTGACGACCAGTTTGCCGGCAAAGTGCTGACTGTAATCATCAACGGCGACCGGCCTCCCGTCTCGCCGGACGACCTTGTCAAAGCTCTTGGCATTGCGCATGGCATCCAAATAAGTGACTTGCTCGTCGAAGTCTTTCCGCCACTGGCTGATTTCTTCGTCAGGTTCCGGACAACTTTTTACTGCAGTCGTGTGTTCGAATCTTCCCGGCATTTGTTCTGCGATGGCGCGCTGGTGAGCTTTGATCGGTGGTACCCAGGATGGGGCTCGGTGTCCTCTGAGCTTGAGTTTTTAACATAGCTTACCTTCCAGGGCATGCCTCGACGTGCTTGGAACAGCGAGTCCATGAACGAGCTTATCAATGACCTTGGAGGTGAGCTCGTAAGTATGTTTGTTCCTCCAGACAGCTGGGCTCTGACGGTTATGGCATGGATGAAGAAGCCGTCCACCATACCGAAGGTGATTGGTGTTGAGATACCGGTGCAGGAACCGGGGTTTTACTATTCGTCGCCACCAAGGCCGACGCGGACCACGTTAGGGATGTACCTGTATCGAGTGTTCGTGCATGTCGAAGAAGTGGTCAATCCATAAATCGAAGTCCTGCCGCCGCCGCTAGTGCCAGGGTCCGTCGACGACGTCCATTACAGGAGTCAACGTTAGACTTTCCTCATGTTGCTCGGAACGATGGATGGCGCAGGGCCTACTCCATCGCGCGGCGGAGGCCACTGCTTCTTTGGGAGAAGAGGCGGGGCTGGCTGCCTAGATGTGCTCTAATTTGAGGTAACAACTGAATCTTGTCAGATACTAGTTAAATCCGAGCTATGGGTCTGAAGCACTGATATGCCAGTACATTTGATTGTGACCTGTTCTAATTTTGTACATGAACTTTTTTTAGAAAGGGTTGTACGTCAATTTAATGTGCTAGCAGAACTTATTGTGTTGTCTGTCTGTTTTCTTTGCACAACATCCAAGATATTTCCCCGTCATTTATAAAGACGATGAACCGTTATGTACGACTTCGTTGGTTTCAACATAGCCCTTCCCGTAGCGATCCACTGCTTCCATCCTGATTGTGCCGCCTGCGTGAAATTTTTGTATGCAAGTTCAGTGTGCCATGATGTTCTATATGATTGTGTCAACTATATAAGTTTTTACTGAGCATCAGCAATGCATATGGCTGAAAGATGTATTTACGAGCATTGACCGATGGGTCTCTCTCTCTATCTCTCTCTCTCTCTCTCACACACACACACACATGCACGCACGCACACACACGCGCACATGCACAAGTGGGACCCGTTGAATTATTTATTTGCTCGTTACAGCTTTTAATTAGGTTCCACTGTAATCTAACTTTTTTCTTAAGTTATTAATTGAGCTCAGTGACTTCAAAAAGTTGTACAGAAGCCTTATTTGGGCCTTTCCGGCGTCGCTGAATGTGGGCTGAGTAACCATGTTAGGTTGTACTGTACTACACATGCCTTTTTTTTCAACATCAGCCATGCAACTGGGCCGACAGTTGTACACAATATCCGGCTCAACTTGTTATTCTCCGCCCCGCTGGGCTGCAAACTTTTCTAGGAGGTATGCATTATGCTTAACAATAAAATGGACTTTAAGAAATAATAAATGGGATGTAATTATAATAACTGGGCAGTTACTATGCACCAAACACGTAATTAGTTTGAAAAATATATTATTTTTGGAATTTGGAATTTTTAATTTCATTACTTGTTGCGCGTGCAATATTTCGTTGGATTTTAACGTAATACAACTTTATTTTGAAATTATATTTAACCTGACTAGAAATATCGGATAAAAATATTTCGGATCCCATCAAAATGTGGGAATTTTTTTTGAATTCTGTTCTGAGCGGTTGATTGAAATTATTAATCGTTGTCCTAGCTAGAAGTTGGGCTGTACTTGTAACAAACTGTAAATGGGCTGTAGTAAATTCCATTAGAATTAAAAAATGGGATGTACATTCTTACAAATCGCAAATGGGCTATATGTTCTCTGCCAAATCCGAGCCATGGGCCTACTAAGTTGATGCGTACGAAGGGCTTTGTCAACTTAGTCAATATAAACGATTCTAGCTGAAGTGATCGTACGATGTCCATCCAACAGCCGTAGTGCTTCTTCAACCTCTGGTCTTCTTGCTCCAGCCGCCCAAAGCAGCGCCGGTCGTGTCACGTGCTCCTGCCTCCCGTGGCCGGCTGTGATGCCGCGGAGGCCTCACCGCCCCGTACTACTCCCACCGATGGCCAGGTCATCCCTCTACTCACCCACACCCCCTGTTATTCTGCGGCGACGGCAGCCTCACACCGCAGCCGAACCAGTGACCCTCGTACTCCTCTCCGCGCGGGCTTCCACTGCTGCGTCTTCCCCGGCTCCACGTCGTCCCCTTCCTAGGACTCGCCGTCGTCCAGACCACCGCCCTGGTTCTCTTGGCGCGGCGTGGTCAACGTAGTCAACGACCGACTTCCATCGGAAGAGTACTGTACGTGGAGAGGCTGACAGCTGGGTCCAGGCGGCCGCAAGGAAGTGCCTCCTTATTACGCGCAAAATAATTATTCCTCCACCTGACAGCAGGGACCCACCAGACGGGCCACCTTATTTCGTGAAAAAAATGTTTCCCCCTGACTTCTGGGACCCATCGGACGGGCCAGAGTATTTCGTGAAAAAAACGTTCCCCCCGCTATCAGCTCGGACCCACCGGAAGTGCCTCCTTATTACGCACAAAAAAATGAATACTCCCCCTGCTAGCTGGGACCCACCATGGTGGGAGGTTGACTTGTGGGCCTACTAAGTTGACTGGGACGGGGGCCTTTGTCAACTCTAGTCAATATGAAAGATTCTAGCTCCAGTGACCGTACGATGTCCATCCAACGGCCGTAGTGCTTCTTCAACCTCTGGCCTTCTTGCTCCAGCCGCCCAAAGCAGCGCCGGTCGTGCCGCATGCTCCTGCCTCCCGTGGCCGGCTGTGCTGCCGCGGAGGCCTCACCGCCCCCTACTATTCCCACCGCTGGCCAGGCCCTGCGTCGACGGCAGCCTCACACCGCAGCCGAACCAGTGAACCCTCGTACTCCTCTCCGCGCGGGCTTCCACTGCCGCGTCTTCCCCGGCTCCCCGTCGTCCCCTTCCTAGGCCTCGCCGTCGTCCACCGCCTGGTGCTCTCGGCACGCCGTGGTCAACGTGGTCAAAGAACGACTTCCATCGGACATGGACTATACGTGGAGAGGCTGACAGCTGGGTCCACGGTCGCAGCAAGGAAGTGCCTCCTTATTACGTGAAAAATAATGATTCCTCCACCTGACAGCTGGGACCCACCGGACGGGCCACTATATTTCCCGAAAAAAACATTTCCCCCTGACTGCTGGGACCCACCAGCTACATCTTCGCACGCAAGGAAGTGCGTCCGGGCAAAAACAAAACGATTCGCCCCCCTGACTGCTGGGACCCACCAGCTACATCTTCACAGGCAAGGAAGTGCCTGACAGTCGGGACCCACCTGGTCGAAGCGTACGTAGCATTGTCATTCTGGTCGCGAACGTGTACGTACATACTGTTCGATGTAGAGGCGCGCACGTGTCATAGTAGAGGCGTGCATGTAGCATGTACACGTACGTACAACGGCCAGGGTGCAAGAAAGAAAATACGACCACGTATGTGTACATGCGGGAGGGGTCTCGAACGCCTACTTGCGCATACGTATGGCCAGGGCTCGTGTACTTGGCTGGGTCGGAATAGAGAAACAGCGTCGTCGTCGTCGTGTTCATGGGGAGGCAATGGAATGCCTCGTGTTCATGGGGAGGCAACGAAATGCGTCGTGTTCATCGGGAGGCAACGGAACGCGTGGGAGCCAACCGGCTGGGTCAGAACGGAATGCGTGGTCGTGTTCATCGGGAGGGCTTGGACGGAACAGGCGATGGAAATGAGGCCTGGTGTACCGCAAAATGGAGGAAACATACCTCCTACAGTCGAAATGGGGGTCCTGTTGATCGGGAGGGGTGTGGCGTACCGCAAAACGGAGGAAACGGACCTCCTACGGTCGAAACGGCGGTCCTGTTGATCGGGAGGGGTGTGGCGTACCACAAAACGGACGAAACGGACTTGTGTTGGAGCGTTACGGTCGAAACGGGGGTCCTGTTCATCGGGAGGGGTGTGGCGTTCCGCAAAACGGGACTCCACGGGATATTGTTCATCTCCACCGTCGACCTCCTCCAACCTCCACGGGCTACCGTCGACCTCCTCCAGCCTCCATGGGCTCCTGTTCATCAAGCCTCCACCGCACGCTACTCCACCGGCTACTGTTTAACCACCCCTCCACGGGCACCCCTCCACCGTCTACTGTTCAACCACCCCTCCACACCACGGGGTCCTGTTCAACCACCCCTCCACGGGCACCCCTCCACCGTCTATTGTTCATCCAGCCCTCCACCACACCACGGGGTCCTGTTCATCCAGAGGCAACGCCACCGCTCACTGTTCATCCAAACCCCCCCGCAACGCTCACTGTTCATTCAGAGGCAGCATCGATCGGCTTCAGTTAGCAGCAGTAGCGAAGGAATCGCTCGATCGGGTTCAGTTAACAGCCATCGATCGATCGCTCGGTTTCAGTAACGCGTAGCTTGCAGTGCAATCGCTCGGGTTCAGTTAGAGCCCAACGCCTTGCTCGGGTTCAGTTAGAGCCAATGCCTCGCACACACGCGCGTACGTGTACGAGAGAAACGCGCATCGCTCGGCCCCCGACCACCCATCATAACCGGGAACTCCCCAAAATTTTCCTCGCCCTCGCTTCTACCACGGTTTTTTCCGTCATGGACGGCCCAAAGAATGTCATGCAGCTACGTCTCCGGCCCGCCCAGGACGAAAAGCCCATTTTCTGTCATGATTTTTTGTCATAGAAGTAGGAGCCCACCACATCTATGATGATACCGGGTTTTGTAACAATTATCGTCATAGAAGTGTCATATGTATGATAGAAAAAAAATTGTTCAGCCCAAAATGTCACGGATATGTCTTTTTTTTGTAGTGAGAGGCATGTGAACTCCGTTTTCGATGAACTCGAGCTTGTCATCAACATGAACATAAGCTCTAAGACTCACAAAGAGAACCAAACAAGAACCAAGAAACATGATGCAAGGACGCAATGATTTGAGCTCTCTACAAAGATATGATCAAGCTACCAACTTGAGAACCCCCCTTGATAGTACGGCAAACGATCCTATAACCCGGTCTCCCAACTACCACCACGTGTTGACACCAGATTTTGGCATGACATAAAAGAAAATGAGATGGCTTCAAGTGAAAGGGTTTTTAGCATGGGAAAGTTTTACGTCGCCGAGTGGAACAACTTTGATGTTGAGGCTATCGCCATTCGACATCATCTCAGTGGCCGAAACTGTATTCCGAGTGAAAAAATTTAGTGTTCTGAGTGCTTTTCGGCCGATTACACCCACAATATGACCTCAGATGAAGGAGAACTCTGAAGTAATTGTCTTCGTCTCGTCGAGCCTATCGATTTTCATATATAATTCGTCTCAATCCGAGTTCGTATGCAAAAGTTACAGCCAAAACGGTCTGGAGTGGCCAGAGACCAAAATATTACGCTCGACACCAGACACATGTTGATGAGTGTCTGATGCAATGCGTGAGCAATTCGGCCCTCAATACGGCCTTGAATCGAAAAACCTTCAACATGAAAAAGTTTCGCCTCGTCGAGCCGATCGATTTTCATATATAATTCGTCTCAATCCAAGGTCAGATGAGACCTGGAGGGACAAATCAAGATCAGACTGTGTTTTCAGTCGGGAAATCCAAGTGAAAAAGCTTACTATCCGGGTGGAAACTTACCGGTCGAGTGGAAATTTACCGGTCGAGTAAAAGTTTGCTGACCGGATGAACTTATTATTATCCGAGTAAAAATATAGTCATCCGAGTGAAATTGTCCTTTAGGTAAAAATATTCCGAGTGAAAAGATTACCATCGGAACGAAAACTTGCCGATCGAGTGAAATATTGCCTTCCGAGTGAAAATATAGTCATCTGAGTGAAAGATTGTCTTCCGAGTGAAAATATAATCATCCAAGTGAAAGATTGTCTTGCGAGTGAAAAAGTCTAGTCGGACGATCGGAGTGAAAGACTCTAATATCCGAGTGGATGAACTCGAATCCGAGTGAAACTAAACATGTGCCTGAAAGTTTATCAAGATGACCTCGGATGAAGAAGTGTTCAATACGGAAGTTGTGCGTATCGGCAAAGCGGTAAACTTTGGTTTTGGAGTCATCATCATCAGAGATAGTATATGGCCTGCATATTCACTACGAGACTCGGATAATCCAGTCTGCTGCAAGACCGAGTCCGACTGGAAGATAAAGATGACCTCAAAAAGTGTTCAAGATGGCCTTATTTGAGAAAGTGATCAACATGAGAGTTGTTCGTTTCGTCGAGGCGCACAAGTTTGATATCTGGGCCGTCTTGATCGGAGATCATATGCAAGCTCGACGGCCCGCGCAAGGAGGAAGACAGAAGTTGGCCAGATTCAGACTGAATCCGAGTTGGAATAGAACTAGGACTCTAGAACGTGAATTAATGTAAGTTTTTATAAAGGAAGTCTAGATGAATCCTTTACTTGTACGGGAAGTCCAGCCACCTCTTATATATGTTGGGGGTGACGGCCGATTGAACAACACCAATCGAACCAATCAATCTATTACACTTTTGTGTTCATCTATCTTTATCCCCTACCCTTGTATCTTTCTTTCTCGTTCTTCGTTCGTTCTTCGTGTTGGAGGGCAGAGATCCACGAGGCTCTAGGGCAAGCGAATCGACCTAGGGCAGCCCATTGCCGCCGCACTCCCTGACGGGGTCCCTCCCGGGCATGTGGGGTTTCGGGTCTACAAAAGCGCCCGCCGACTGTCTTGCGTATCGCGCTGTCGGTCACGTCTCCTTCGACGTGAGCTGTGGTTTATCACCCCCAGCGTCGAGGGTACACATGACATGTTCGTGTGTCAACACACTTTTTGGCGACTCCGCTGGGGAAGAAGCTTTGAACAGTCTCCAGCTTGTTCTTGCTACGAGGAGAGCGTCATCAAGCGGCTGCATTCTACAACGGTAACATGTATTATCCATCTCCTTGCGTAGATGCAAATAGCCATTATGTTGATGTCGCTAGATCTTTCAACGAACATCTGATGTCGGCTAGCCCTAATGATCAAAGGCCGACTAGTTCTTCCATTGGAGAAACTTGGAATTTACAGAATCGTGACATGCAACTTATGAATCTAAACTTTCGTGCATCGGCAACATCTTTCAATATGCCGGTGAACAACACGATTTGTTCGAGTGATCAATATAGGACACCTCATATACAGGAGGGCATCTCAAAGTTTTATCCATCGGCAGCCGACTCGCAATATGTTGGTTCATCCCCAAACATGCCGATGAATGGGGGAATCAGCCATGCTTCTGTTAGCTATTTGGCCGGTTATCCTCAAACATCATATACTACACCTCGTCAGATTAATTGTTCAGTGGCGTATGAAACTAAAAATATTCATGACTTGGCTCACCTTCACGGTTATGGCCGAGTGAATGGAGATTCTATAGGAGCATATGTGCCTAATATTGCAGGAGATGAGGTGGCTCTGGCTGCATTAAAAATTTTAGCCCAAAATAAGAAGATTAGTGCTATTTGCCTTGAGCAACATGACAAGGGATTGGTTCCTGATTATGAGGCAATAAGAGCTAGGGTTTTGAAAGAAGACGAAGTGTTGCCGATTGATCAAATTTTCGAGATAAAATATTCAACAACAATGCACATGCCTTCACCTATCATTTCAGCATGTTATACACCCCCTATACAATCGCAAAATTTCGGCAACATCAATTCATTGCCGAAAGATCCTAAAAGTATTGGGGGGCAAGCTGATCCAAGCAAGGCTGAGTTTAAAGAAAAATATGTGGCCCAAGTGGACAAGATCAAGCCAGAGCTCACAGGGAATAGTGTTAACGAATTTACTACACCTACCCTTGAGGAATTACCAGCAGAATATCCAAATGCTTATGAAGCACTGAAGAAGAAGCATGGAGAGGAAGATTTGCGAGTCAAGTGCCTTCCTCCATGCAGCAACCATGTTGGCCCTTCTGCACTGTTGAGGCAAGATAAAAAAGAAGCTTTGCAAGCAAATCAACAAAAAAGGATTCACTCGGCTAATACAGTGGATTCGGTTGGAACCTGATTGAGCACAGAGATGTTTAAGGTCGAGTGCGTTGCATCGTGCCAGCCGAGTGCATCGTTCCAGATGAGTGCATTGCCGGCTAAAGCCATGTGCATCAAGCCAGCTATTACCGAGTGTATCAAAACAGAAGATGCAAGCTTCACTAAGCAAAGGAACGACAAACGCAGCAAATTGGTCGTGCTCGACTTTTCTGGATATAAGGGAGCTTACATGCTACCCTATGAGTTTCGTGCTAAAGATACTGATGAGCATCAAGAACAAAGTAATATGGCCGAACACAATTCAGTTAACGATGAACATCAAGAACAAGAAAATGTAGCCGAGCAAAGTTCAACTAACAAAGAGCGTCCGAGTGAAATCCACTCGGGTAATCCGAATGAAATATACTCAGGCAATCCGAGTAAAATATACTCGAGCAATCCGACTGAAATATATTTTGGCAATCCGAGTGAAATCTACTCAAGCAATCTGAGTGATGAGGCACGAGATCCAGAAGAAGAGGAAGAGGTGTTGGAGAATTATTCAGAAGTGGAGAAATGTATTGTTCCAGTGGTGCAACCATCTCTTCCTTCCAACGTCTTCACAAAGGTACACCTAGCGGACAATTTATTCAATTTTCGATTCGGTCAAAATCATATTGTTGATGCACCTGTTAGTAAGATTCTAATTAATTTTGAAAGACCAATCGAAATGAATAATCTGTTTGTTAGGAATAATCTTGTCACTAATCATGATAGTCAACACATGGTATCATTCGTAGAAGCTAATAGTGACAACTCATCGCAATCAAAGTTGTTCCTGTCATGCCAACCGAACTTTATATTCATATGGACAACTTTGTTTGTTTCATGCCTGGCTAACATTTTGTCTCAGATGAGACATATATTCTGTAATTATTTTGGTTGCAGAAACATGCCAGGTTCAAAGTTCTCCGTGATAGCCGATTCAAGAGCATCGGAAAAGGAGGACAAAAATCGATGCATAGTCGAGTCGGATGACGTTAAGACAACACCACTCGGTTGTTTATTTTCAAAGACGGTATCACAGTATCGGTTATTGGACAAGCAGTTTACCTTCAGTATGGGCATAAGTGATCACATCGTTGGTGCATCGCTAACTAATCCTATTATTATAATTGATCACGATGTCGAGCCGCCAAGGCTAGAGCGAATGCAACGTTCGTTCAAGCAAAATGTCAAAGACTGCAACATGATCCATCAAGTCGAGCAATCGGCCAACATAGGACGATTGGAGTTTGTTGAGGCACGATCATATGGCCAGTCGTATCAGATTGGTCTTGATGGCGATCAAATGTTGACTCGGTTACCTCAAGCCGATTCATCAAAAGGTCGACAGGTTCACACCAATGATGATGGGGTCAAGTCTTCGAGCAAGGATATTGTTAAAAAGTGCATCAACAACAACCTCGAAGATGAGAATTCCATGAAATCTACAATGGAGACATCTAGCACTGGGAGGCAACCAGAAAATTCGAAGACCGATGCAAACACAACTAAAGAAAGCAAAGGCCATGGTAAGCACAAAGGTAGAAAGGCGAAAGTCACTTTCGCACAGTTATTAGAAAAATATCAGAAGATAAGTGAGTCAAAGAGTGCTTATCGTCCGAGTGAAACAAAAGCATCGAATTCACCCCCAAGGCATAAATTTGAAGACAAATATTGGCGAAGGAAGATGTTGAGCAAGCAGACTCCATATCCTCCTTTTGGGCCACCAATGCCGATGTCATGGATACCTCCCCCTACCGACTATTATTCATATCAATCATGGGGCAAGTATAAATCAAGGGCACACCGTCCATCATATTCTAAACCACCTCAACAAAATTATGCAGCTCCGAGGATCATCGTTTGTTAAAGACCAACTCAACCAAAAAGAATCGGTCCGGAGCTCAGCAAAGAAGATGGACGTAGTCAAGCAAGTGTACCGAGTGAAAAAGCATGGCCGCAAGTGTGCTATTTCAGATCCAACTCCAGATGACAAAAAGACAGTCGAGTCTATGTTGGCTACTGAGGACAAGAAAGTGAAGCAAGTAACTTTCAAGGATCCAATCGTCGAGTTTGAAAGGCCAAGCTAGAGGTGCCCAAAGCCAGGAAGAACTTGCTAGTGCGTAAACCAAAGACACAGTCGGGATGCCCACTCGGCTTACCATACTCGCAAGATAAAAAGCTGAATCGACTTAGGGCCAAAGAGCTGGAGAAGAGGAACATGGCTTGGGTTCCCAAGGGAAATCCTCGAGTCAAAAGCGGCACCACATCTCCTATTGTGAAGCCGGCAAGAGTAAAAGAGGACAAGTGTGAAGCCGGTAGGCATAGTCGACAATTTTCATCGCACTATAGCGGACTCCAAATGGCACATCGTTCATATTCTTCGACCATTCCATCAAAGCCAGCGCCCCGGAGCTTAATCCCAGCTGAAACATCTGAATTATTTCGGCTATTCACACTTTGGTGGACGGGTTCACCATGTCCTTCGAGATAAGGACACATGGCCGATATTTGCATATCGCCGTAAGAGTACATTGTGTTGACAAAGATGGCATCTGAATAATTGTGCTCATGGTGGTGTATCTCATATTCCCAAAGCCAATTCTTAGTTTTGCTAACACTGGAAGGCCGACTAGTTATTCGGCCACTAATCGAGAGTCTAGTGCAAGAAAACTTGTCGACTCATATTGTTGGTTTATCACAGGATCCAGGAAAAGTGTGTCACCGAGATGAATGAAGCTCTGTTCATTTGGGGAGCAAGGAAATGTTGACTCAGGAGAACGAAGGAAATGAGCGTTACATCTCATTTATTAGTCGGCGCTCACTGGACGCAAAGATTATTTTCAGGGTTCAGTTTAGCAGCGCCCAAAGTCGGCGTTATTCACATATTTCTTCACGGGCTGGATTTGAAGACTTCATGCTGACCAGGGCTTACACGCTAATAATCAAGCCGAATATGATGTGCTATTCAGGCTAGAGGACTTTTTTCGCTGCAGGGGTGGCATGCATCAAGGTTCACAATGATTCGTTGCCAGCTGTCCAATGGATTTCATCTTTATATACACCGACGAATCACTCGAATGTTAACCTTGTTGACTCGCCAAACGGGATCCAAGAGACATACGTTGTTCGGCGGAGGCTTGACAGAGTATTTTTTTTTCAACAATTAGTTGAGTCAGCGAATATTTGATGGTTCCTTTGAGGAGCATGGACATAATTGTTCAGCAGACGCTAACGCCAAACATTTCTAATATCCCCATGAAGTGCTTGGATAAGGGCCAGGTCAGGATTGACATGAGAGACTTAAGGCATTCGTGACATCGAATGGTTGTTCGCATACGACTATTGTCTGAAAAGGCTCTGCCAAAGAAGCAACAAGCCTAAGCATATGGCCGATAACAATTATGGTCCTCAGCATGCACAGCCGATGTAGTGTTGACATCGTGTTTGTACGAAGTATTTTCTGGCACGCAAGCTCTGCCAGAAAACAGGGGGGCATATGTTGGCACCAGATTTTGGCACGGCATAAAAGTAAATGAGATGGCTTCAAGTGAAAGGGTTTTCAGCATGAGAAAGTTTTACGTCGCCGAGTGGAACAACTTTGATGTTGAGGCTATCACCATTCGACATCATCTCAGTGGCCGAAACTGTATTCCGAGTGACAAAATTTAGTGTTCTGAGTTCTTTTCGGCCGATTACGCCCTCAATATGACCTCGGATGAAGGAGCACTCTGAAGGAATTGTCTTCGTCTCGTCGAGGCTATCGATTTTCATATATAATTCGTCTCAATCCGAGTTCGTATGCAAAAGTTACAGCCAAAACGGTCTGGAGCGGCCAGAGACCAAAATATTACGCTCGACACCAGACACATGTTGATGAGTGTCTGATGCAATGCGTGAGCAATTCGGCCCTCAATACGGCCTTGAATCAAAAAACCTTCAACATGAAAAAGTTTCGCCTCGTCGAGCCGATCGATTCTCATATATAATTCGTCTCAATCCAAGGTCATATGAGACCTAGAGGGACAAATCAAGATCAGACTGTGTTTTCAGTCGGGAAATCCAAGTGAAAAAGCTTACCATCCGAGTGGAAACTTACCGGTCGAGTGGAAACTTACCGGTCGAATGGAAATTTACTGGTCAAGTGAAAGTTTGCTGACCGGATGAATTTATTATTATCCGAGTAAAAATATAGTCATCCGAGTGAAATTGTCCTCCAAGTAAAAATATTCCGAGTGAAAAGATTACCCTCGGAACGAAAACTTGCCGATCGAGTGAAATATTGCCTTCCGAATGAAAATATAGTCATCTGAGTGAAAGATTGTCTTCCGAGTGAAAATATAATCATCCAAGTGAAATATTGTCTTCCGAGTGAAAAAGTCTAGTCGGACGATCCGAGTGAAAGACTCTAATATCCGAGTGGATGAACTCGAATCCGAGTGAAACTGAACATGTGCCTGAAAGTTTATCAAGATGACCTCGGATGAAGAAGTGTTCAATACGGAAGTTGTGCGTATCGTCAAAACGGTAAACTTTAGTTTGGAGTCATCATCATCAGAGATAGTATATGGCCTGCATATTCACTACGAGACTCGGATAATCTAGTCTGCTGCAAGACCGAGTCCGACTGGAAGGTAAAGATGACCTTAAAAAGTGTTCAATATGGCCTTATTTGAGAACGTGATCAACATGAGAGTTGTTCATATCGTCGAGGCGCACAAGTTTGATATCTGGGCCGTCTTGATCGGAGATCATATGCAAGCTCGACGGCCCGCGCAAGGAGGAAGACCGAAGTTGGCCAGATTCAGACTGAATCCGAGTTAGAATAGAACTAGGACTCTAGAACGTGAATTAATGTAAGTTTTTGTAAGGAAAGCATAGATGAATCCTTTACTTGTACGGGAAGTCCAGCCGCCTCTTATATATGTTGGGGGTGACGGCCGATTGAACAACACCAATCGAACCAATCAATCTATTACACTTTTGTGTTCATCTATCTTTATCCCCTACCCTTGTATCTTTCTTTCTCGTTCTTCGTTCGTTCTTCGCGTTGGAGGGCAGCGATCCACGGGGCTCTAGGGGCGAGCGAATCGACCTAGGGCAGCCCATTGCCACCGCACTCCTGATGGGGTCCGTCCCGGGCGTGTGGGGTTTCGGGTCTACAAAAGCGCCCGCCGACTGTCTTGCGTATCGCATTGTCGGTCGGGTCTCCTTCGACGTGAGCTGCGGTGCATCACCCAGGGCGTCGAGGGTACACGTGACGTGTTCGTGTGTCAACACCATGAGACCCGTAAAATAGAAAACCTATCAAGGGCAAACCTTTTCCTTGCACATGATCCACTTGAGCTAGATGATGACGATCTTGTCCTCCTTAAGATGGACCACCTTTCTTGATTGCGTTGGGTCGATGGAGACTAGATAATTGCTCCCCCATACTCCACTATGGGTGAGCCACTCTTCGGCACATCTTCACAAGTTCATTGACACCACAATGGATTGCAAGCTTCAAGAACTTGATCTCTTCATGATGCTCCACCTGAACTTGCACACGGCAATCTTGATGACGATCACCACTTGATGTCACTGTTTCCATGGGTTGTATGATATCTTCCTCTTGACGCAAGCCCATGGACACGTACCTAACCCCATATAGAACTCTCACATAGACCATGGGTTAGTACACAAAGTGCAATGGAGAATGCTTACCATACCATGGGATCACTTGATCCCTCTCGGTACATCTTCTACGCTTTGTGAGCTAATCAACTTGATTCACTCTTGACTTAGTCTTGATCAACCTTGAATCTTTCCAACTCTCTTTATTTGGATGATGCCTTGAAGGTAAGCATGAATGATCACACAATCTTCTTCTTCAAGACATGCTTGCAATAAGCTCAACTCTCACATGACCAATCTTTGGATAATTCCTTAATAGCACCTTGGTCAACACATAAACTCCTTGAAACCAACACATGGACTTCAAGAAATTCCTATGGACAAATCCTTCAAATATAACTCAATGCAACCATTAGTCCATAGAGAATGTCATCAATTACCAAAACCACACATGGGGGCACCGCATGTCCTTTCAATCTCCCCCATTTTGGTAATTGATGAGAATCACTTTCAAGAGAGTTTATATAAGGAATTATGCATCACCATGCAATGCAACAACCAATAATGCATGCGAATGAGACGCAAATGCTAAGTAAACATAAATCAAAGCTTCTCCACAAAACTCTCTGAAACTTCTCCCCCATTGGCATCGATTGCCAAAATGGGCGAAAAGCTTAGAAGGCCAATATAAATTGTGGTCCTCCATAAATTGTGTATTTCTCAACAAGAGAGTGGAATGCAATACACATATCCAACGGTAAATACTTGGAGGAAGACAAACTATATTGAGGCCCAAAGATTGCAAAAGAATGATATGCCGCAAATACACAACAAAGAGAGAAACAAGCAATCAAGCAATCAAAAGATACCAATTGAAGCAAGCTATCAAAAGATAACAATTGAACCAACTAGGCCAATGATCCTATGAGCCACATGAATAAAGGATATTATGATAAGAGCAAAGGAGTGATCTAAAGAAACTAGAGAATCTCCCCACGATTTGTGCACACATAACAATTTTTTGTATTAGGATACCAAGTGCACAAAATAGGATCATAGCTCCCCCAAAATCAATAGAAACTCACAACAAGTGTAGGTGAGAATATAGGAAACAAAGCCTAGCACTTGCAACAAACACATGGTTGAGAAACATGTAAAAGAGGCAACTTAAGAATAGGCTCAACCAACATGATGTGTGCGAGTCATGGCAAAGCACTTGAGAAGACTAAAATAAGGATGAGCATTAAGCATCAACATAGTCTTGGATAAATGAGATACACGGTGCATGACATTCCTTCCTACACACACCCACTAGCAAATGGGTTCACAAGCTCACTAAAAAGATAACAACAAGGCTTGCGACAACCCATGGTGAAGATAGAAGATGAAATCCTCATCAAGACGAGGGATACCAATTAAGATGGCACAAGCCTCGTAGAGATAAGCATGAGGAAAATAATCTTCACCACACAAGAGTGCGTCAAGATGCAACGAGATAAGACATGCACTCAAGGCAAAAGCTTTCATGGAGCCACCAAAGAAATAACATAAGAAAGACAAGGTGGACGTGAAAGAAAGGAAATCATCTAGAGATGTAATTTCTCTCAAGTGTATAAGGTTCTAGGTAGACGAAATCATGATGATATATATCTACAAAGAAGGACGTACACCCGAAATAGTTACAACACGAAGGAACAAGATATCCAAAAGGAAGTCATAGATATACCAATAAGATATTTGCTTGGAAGCATAGCACATGGCTAGATATGGTCTTATTGTATATAAATGAATTCCTACCACACAACCATCAAAGACATCACAACTAG
>LR880966.1:43081908-43093388 GCA_904067115.1 Aegilops sharonensis | reverse complement strand
GCCCATAATGCATCATCAAGTTTCTTGGACCAATTCTTTCTAGATCTGTTAACAGTCTTTTGCAAAATTAATTTGAGTTCTCTATTACTCAATTCTACTTGACCACTAGACTGTGGGTGATATGGAGATGCAATTCTATGATTAACATCATACTTAGCAAGCATTTTACGAAAGGCACCATAAATAAAATGTGAACCACCATCAGTCATTAAATATCTAGGGACTCCAAACCTCGGAAAAATAACTTCTTTAAGAATTTTTATAGAAGTGTTATGATCAGCACTACTAGTTGGAATAGCTTCTACCCACTTAGTAACGTAATCAACAGCAACTAAAATATGTGTATATCCATTAGAGGCAGGAAACGGTCCCATATAATCAAAGCCCCAAACATCAAATGGTTCAATTACAAGTGGATAATTCATAGGCATTTCTTGACGTCTACTAATATTACCAATTCTTTGAAATTCATCACAAGATAAGACAAACTTACGAGCATCCTTGAAGAGAGTAGGCCAAAAACCGGATTGCAATACCTTATGTGGAGTTCTATCTCCAGCGTGGTGTCCTCCATAAGCCTCGGAGTGACACTTGCGTAGGATCTGTTCCTGTTCATGCTCAGGTACACAACGTCTAATAACACCATCTACTCCTTTATAAAGATGTGGGTCATCCCAAAAGTAATGTCTTAAATCATAGAAAAACTTTTTATTTTGTTGGTATGTGAAACTAGGTGGTATAAATTTAGCAACAATGTAATTAGCGTAATCAGCATACCATGGAGCAGTACGAGAAGCATTTATGACATTTAATTGTTCATCAGGAAAGCTATCATCAATAGGTAGTGGGTCATCAAGAATATTTTCTAACCTAGACAAGTTGTCTGCAACGGGGTTCTCAGCTCCCTTTCTATCAATAATATGTAAATCAAATTCTTGTAGCAAGAGAACCCATCTAATAATTCTAGGTTTAGCATCTTTTTTTCCATAAGATATTTAATAGTAGCATGATCTGTGTGAATAGTTATTTTCAAATCAACAATGTAAGGTCTGAACTTATCACATGCAAATACAACTGCTAAAAATTCTTTTTCAGTAGTAGCATAATTTCTCTGGGCATTGTCTAGAGTTTTACCAGAATATTGAATAACATTTAATTTCTTATCAACTCTTTGCCATAGAACAACACCTACAGCATAATCACTAGCATCACACATGATTTCAAAGGGTAAATTCCAATCAGGTGGCTGAATAATAGGTGCAGATATCAATGCTTTCTTAAGTATTTCAAATGCTTCTACACAATCATCATCAAAGACAAACGGTATATATTTTTGTAATAAATTAGACAGAGGCTGAGAAATTTTTCAGAAGTCCTTAATGAACCTCCTAAAAAATCTAGCGTGGCCAAGGAAACTTCTTATACCTTTGATGTCCTTGGGACATGGCATCTTTTCAATAGCATCAACTTTAGCTTTATCAACTTCAATACCTCTTTCAGAAATTTTATGCCCCAAGACAATGCCTTCATTAACCATAAAGTGGCACTTCTCCCAATTCAATACAAGGTTAGTGTCTTCACATCTCTGCAAAACTCGATCAAGGTTGCTTAGTCGTCCATGAAAACCTCACAAATCTTTTCACAAAAGTCAGAGAATATAGCCATCATCCATCTTTGAAAGGTAGCAGGTGCATTACATAAACCAAAAGGCATACGTCTATAAGCAAGAGTACTGAAAGGGCAAGTAAACGTGGTCTTTGATTGATCATCAGCTGACACAGATATTTGAGAGAAACCAGAGTAACCATCTAGAAAGCAAAAATGTGTATGTTTGGATAATCTTTCTAGCATTTGATCAATAAAAGGTAAGGGGTAATGATCCTTTTTAGTAGCCTTATTTAATTTGCAGAAATCAATTACCATCCTATAACCTGTAATAATTCTTTGTGGGATCAATTCATCTTTATCATTAGGAATGCCGGTAATACCTCCCTTTTTAGGGACACAATGGACATGACTTACCCACTGACTATCAGCAATGGGATAAATAATACCTGCCTCAAGAAGCTTTAGTATTTCCTTTCTTACCACTTCTTTCATCTTAGGATTCAGCCATCTTTGGTGATCACGAACTGGTTTGGCGTCTTTCTCCAAATTTATTTTGTGTTTACATAGAGTGGGACTTATGCCCTTAAGGTCATCAAGAGTATATCCAATAGCAGCGCGATGCTTCTTCAGAGTTTTCAATAATCTCTCTTCTTCATGCTCTGAAAGGTTAGCACTAATAATAACAGGATATATCTTTTTCTCATCAAGATAAGCATATTTAAGAGTATCAAGTAACGGTTTAAGCTCAATCACGGGATCACCCTTGGGTGGAGGAGGATCCCCTAGGATTTCAACAGGAAAATTGTGTTTCAGGATAGGTTCCTGTTTAAATAATACTTCATCTATTTCCCTTCTTTCATTCATAAACATATCATTTTCATGGTTTAGCAAATATTGTTCTAAAGGATCATTAGGAGGCACGGCAATAGAAGCAAGACCAATAATTTCATCCTTACTAGGCAATTCCTCTTCACGGTGTTGTCTACGAAATTTATAAAAATTAAACTCATGAGACATATCACCTAAACCAATAGCAACAACATCCTTTTTGCAGTCTATCCTAGCATTAAAAGTGTTCAAGAAGGGTCTACCAAATATAATGGGACAAAAGCTATCTTGTGGGGAACCAAGAACGAGAAAATCAGCAGGATATTTAGTTTTTCCACACAAGACTTCAACTTATCTAACAATTCCCATTGGTGAAATAGTATCTCTATTGGCAAGCTTAATGGTGACATCAATTTCTTCTAACTCAGCGGGTGCAATGTCATGCATAATTTCTTTGTATAAGTCAAAAGGTATTGCACTAGCACTAGCACCCATATCACATAAGCCATGATAACAATGATCTCCTATTTTAACAGAAATAACAGGCATGTCTACCACAGGTCTATGTTTATCTTTAGCACAAGGTTTAGCAATTCTAGCAGTCTCATTATAGAAATAAATAACATGCCCATCAATATTATCAGCCAAGAGATCTTTAACAATAGCAATATTAGGTTCCACTTTAACTTGCTCAGGAGGTGTATAAGTCCTAACATTGCTTTTACGAACCACGATTGAAGCTTTAGCATGATCTTTTATCCTAACAGGAAAAGGTGGTTTCTCAACATAAGCAGTAGGAACAATAGGATCATTTAAGTGATAGTCTTTTCTTCAACTTTAATAGGTGCAGCTACTTTTACTTCTATGGGAGGATGATATTGAAACCACTTCTCCTTTGGGAGATCAACATGAGTAGCAAAAGATTCACAAAAATAAGCTACTATCTCCCACTCCTCCTTAGGGAGATCAACATGAGTAGCAAAAGATTCACAAAAATAAGCTACTATCTCAGAGTCAAGTCCATATTTAGTGCTAAATTTACGGAAAACATCGGTATCGATAAAAGATTAACACAATCAAACTTAGGTGTTATACCTGACTCCTTAACTTCGTCGAGGTCCCAATCTTCAGAGTTGCGTTTAATTCTTTCCAATAAATCCCATTTGAATTCAATAGTCTTCATCATAAAAGAACCAATACAAGAAGTATCGAGCATGGTGCGATTGTTGTCAGAAAGCCGAGCATAAATTTTTTGAATAATCATTTCTCTTGAGAGCTCATGGTTGGGGCATGAATATAACATTGACTTGAGCCTCCCCCAAGCTCGAGCAATGCTTTATCCTTCGCGAGGCAAAAAATTATATATGTAATTGCGATCACGATGAACAAGATGCATAGGATAAAACTTCTGATGAAATTCCAATTTCAATCGTTTGTAGTTCCATGATCCCATATCATCAAATAGCCTATACCATGTCAATGCATCTCCCTTCAAAGATAAAGGGAAGACCTTCTTGTTCATAACATCATCGGGCATACCTGCAAGCTTAAATAATCCACAAACTTCATCCACATATATTAGGTGCTCATCAGGATGCATTGTTCCGTCTCCTGCAAAAGGATTAGCTAGCAGTTTTTCTATCATGCCCGAAGGAATTTCAAAGTAGACATTTTCATTTTCAGTAGGTTCAGTAGGTTGAGGAGCAACTCTTTGCTCTACTGGCCGGGGTGAAGATACCCCGAACAAGCCCCTCAGGGGATTACTTTCCATAGTAACAAGTGATAGTAAATTTCAGCACACTGTATAAATTTTTCCTTACCAAATTCCACCTACCAAAGGCGCTTCACTCCCAGGCAACGGCGCCAGAAAAGAGTCTTGATGACCCACAAGTATAGGGGATCTATCGTAGTCCTTTCGATAAGTAAGAGTGTCGAACCAAAAGAGGAGCAGAAGGAAATGATACGCGGTTTTCAGCAAGATATTCTCTGCAAGCACTGAAATTATAGGTAACAGATAGTTTTGTGATAAGATAATTTGTAACGAGCAACAAGTAGCAAAAGTAAATAAAGTGCAGCAAGGTGGCCCAATCCTTTTTGTAGCAAATGACAAGCCTGGACAAACTCTTATATATAGAAAAGTGCTCCCGAGGACACATGGGAATAATCATCAAGCTAGTTTTCATCACGTTCATATGATTCGCGTTCGGTACTTTGATAATTTGATATGTGGGTGGACCGCTGCTTGGGTCTTGTTCTTACTTGAACAAGCATCCCACTTATGTTAGAGAGAATTCCTTATTTGGCCCTTTCTTAAAATTTGATTCCCTTTTCGGCCTAATTTTATTTTTCTTCCTTATTTGACACTTAAACTTCGTTTTATGTCTAATGTGACACTTCCATCCACTTTTCCATCCAGAGGTGTTAACTGGCACGTGCAAAGACAATTTTTGCCTTGATGGTATTAGGTCACCAAAAAAGGGTTGAGAAGGGTGCTTCGGTGGATGGCGGTGTTTCATCATATTATTATTATTAGCCATATAAATACTTTTTGTTAGAATTAACCATGATAAAAAGACTGCCTAGGGCTCGTATTTGTCAGGGCCGGCCCTGGGGCATGGCGAGGAGTGCGGCCGCCTAGGGTCCAGCTCGAGCAGTGGTGCAGCCACCACACAACATTGAGGTGTTGACAGGAGCGCCGGTGCGGCGAATGCCACAATGTTAGGTGTGGTAGTCAGGGCCATGCCGAGGCAACGGCACATGGCCGGTGATGGAGTTCAGAAGTTCGGACAAGGGCCTCTAAATGGCCAGGGCCGGCCCTAGTATTTGTCCTCACCCAAGCTAGTACCGACGAGTTGATCGCTAGCCTAGGTTCCAGATGAAATCGAGCCACCTGCGTGCCTGCTTGATTCGTGTTGTATACGTGCATATTCATCACGAGAAAATCAATCCAGCTGCCTGTCTACTCACTCGATGTGTACTAGCGTGTTTACCATCGATCTGAAAGCAATCGGCTGCAGTAGTTCGTACGTGCATCTCGCCTAAAAGAACACGACGATCACAGTGTCAAGGTTTTCGCAATAAAAGTAAAAAAAAGATCACAGTGTCAAGGTCAGGCATGTGCCAACACTTCTTTATTTACTTATTCAAACAGGACAAAATATATCACATTATCTTGGTGTTTGCATGTAAATAATCTGTTCACATACTACACTAGGGATAAAACAGTCTTTTCAGGTCAGACTTAACACCGTTACTAGGCAAAATTAACGAAAGTGTCACATAGGGAACAAAATAAAATTAGAGTGTCAAAAAGGGGAGAAAACAAAATTTTGGGCCAAAAAGGGAACCAAACTTTAAAAAGGGCCAAATAAGGAATTCTCTCTATGATTAACCCCTATTGCAAGCATCCGCAACTACAAAAGAAGTATTAAGGTAAACCTAACCATAGCATGAAACATATGGATCCAAATCAGCCCCTTACGAAGCAACGCATAAACTAGGGTTTAAGCTTCTGTCACTCTAGCAACCCATCATCTACTTATTACTTCTCAATGCCTTCCTCTAGGCCCAAGTAATGGTGAAGTGTCATGTAGTCGACGTTCACATGACACCACTAGAGGAGAGACAACATACATCTCATCAAAATATCGAACGAATACCAAATTCACATGACTACTAATAGCAAGACTTCTCCCATGTCCTCAGGAACAAACGTAACTACTCACAGAGCATATTCATGTTCATAATAAGAGGAGTATTAATATGTATATAGGATCTGAACATATGATCTTCCACCAAATAAACCAACTAGCATCAACTACGAGGAGTAATCAACACTACTAGCAACCTACAGGTACCAATCACAGACTTAGAGACAAGAATTGGATACAAGAGATGAACTAGGGTTTGAGAGGAGATGGTGCTGGTGAAGATGTTGATGGAGATTGGCCCCCTCCCGATGAGAGGAGCGTTGGTGATGACGATGGCGATGATTCCCCCCTCCCAGAGGGAAGTGTCCCCGGCAGAACAGCTCTGCCGGAGCCCTAGATTGGTTCCGCCAAGGTTCCGCCTCGTGGCGGCGGAGTCTCGTCCCAAAAGCTTGCTTATGATTTTTCTTCGGACGAAAGACTTCATATAGCAGAAGATGGCCACCGGAGGGCCAACAAGGGGCCCACGAGGCAGGAGGGTGCGCCCAAGGGGGTAGGGCGCACCCCCACCCTCGTGGCCAGGGTGTGGGCCCCCTCTGGTATTTCTTCTGCTCAGTATTTTTTATTATTTCCAAAAACAACTTTCATGGAGTTTCAGGACTTTTGGAGTTGTGGAGAATAGGTCTCTAATATTTGCTCCTTTTACAGGCCAGAATTCCAGCTGCCGGCATTCTCCCTCCTTATGTAAACCTTGTAAAATAAGAGAGAATAGGCATAAGTATTGTGACATAATGTGTAATAATAGCCCATAATGCAATAAATATCGATATAAAAGCATGATGCAAAATGGACGTATCAAGCCACCACCACCATATCTTCTCGCTGTCATGGTGGGGACCGAACGCGCGAGGAAGGGCCGGGCCACCCGAGCAAAGACTCCGCCGGGGGCGCGCCCTTGAGGCGCAATGGATCATGACCTCGCCGCCTCCATCATCCCCTGCTCGGGCTTTGCCCAGCAGTGCTCCGGGGCAACGAGGAGATTGGAGGTGGAGTCGGCGGCTAGGGTTAGGCTCGGGAGGGAGGGACGCGGGCGAGGGCCGTTTTTGTTCGCCACGTAGCAGACGTCATACAAAGGGAGTATGTGTTATGTTATCTAACCATCCAAAATGGTATGCAATGGGATATTTCCAAGCACGTTAACTTTGTAATGGCATGCTTCAAAATCAAATAATAGTATTGGCATATTTCAAACTAGAAAGTTTGTAGTGGCATATATCAAATTTGCAAACTTGTACTGTAATAATGGAGGTTAGGCCTCCAAAAGTGCACGAGACATAGAAATACACGTGAGCCCACAAGTGGTGGCAAGTACAAGCACCATCATTCAAAAGTACCACTCCAATACAAGATAGCAAATTAGTGACAATAACAATAGAACAAGATTCAAATTTAGGTGCACGTCTCACTGGTCTCAGCATGGGGTGGAGAGTGGAAGCTGGGCACCGCATACAACAATCGACGAAGGGAACCGAGGGGTCAGCACGAGCGACAGTTCGGAGAGAATTAAACCGCGAGACGAGGAGCCGGGACGCACTCAACCTTGTAAATGGGCGGCGAGGACGTCGTCGTTGGAGGTGATTGACGCCTGTTTTCAAAATAAACGAATGATGCAAACTTGGAAACACTTGAAATGTTTAAACATCACAAATAATTGAAAGAAATTACAAAAAGGTAGTTTTGGAATGCATTGGCGGGATCTTTACCTTTTCATTTCTTTGTGGTTGTGTTTCTGAATCTCTATTCTATGAATTCCTTCCAGCGGATATGTGCAATTTTTGGCCAGCTTTCTCCATCAGGTGCTCGGCAGCTCTCCTTCAAAAGTTCACAACCCCATATGCCTATGTGTTGGATGGTGGATGGCAGATCTGGTAAAGACGATATGTTGAGGCAATTGCGGATCTCAAGTTTGGTCAGGCTAGAGAGGCACTTCAGATTTCCTGGGAGGGACCTCATTTCGCAGGACCATAACCTCAACCACTCGACCGATGTGAAGTTTGCAGATTCCTCAAACAAAATGGATGCATCCTTGCAGTTTTCAAGAGAGAGAAATGGTGGAAATGTAAAACCTTCACTAGAACACATGTGGTTGAAAATCCCAGGGCTGCTAACAGTGAGTGATTTCTTGACTCTAAACTGTGCAATGCACTCTTCAGTTAGCTTCGGAACATCTGTCAGATGTACATGGTGAAGTTGCAGGGAAGACAGACCTTCAATAAAGCACATATCTGGGAAACCTCCTAGTGAAAGTGATTCAAGGGAGGTCAGATGACCGATCGACAAAGATGCAGAGCTTTTGCACCCAAACATGGAAAGATTCATCAGGTACGGCAAGTCACTACTGAAGAAATTAGCTGTGACCATGCACCACTGTATACGGAGACTCTCAAGAGATAATGGCATAGAATCTGCTCCACGTGCCAAGTCTACAGAAGGGCAGCTTGTCAATTGAAAATTTCGAAGAGAGGTAGCAGCTCGTAACCCCCCTAATGATCTGAGACACCAACAGGACCTAATGTGAAGGAGGTTGAGCTTTGTCAGACGTTGTAGAACCACTTGTGATGGAAGTGTAGTTAAAGTCATAATCTCTACTAAACTCAAATACCTTAGGGAACTGAGGCCATCAAGGCAAGAAGCTAGTGCCATCTGTAAAACTGCATGAACAAAGAGTAAGTCTACGAAGTTCTGATGGTGTAGCCAGCGACAGCGCTGTGCCCCTTTCGTGAATGAGTCTCATCCTCTGCTCGTGGCAACATATCCATGCCTTGATAACATCCTCTTTCAGCATTACCCCGTCTTCTCTTTCCACAACACTTGCAATGGTTTGAACATGTGGCATGTCAGTATCCATCAATGCCGTCAACTGCTTCAGAGATGAATGTTCTGATGATAATACTTCCCTAATTTGTGATCCTGAATCCACCTCCCATATCAAAGCAAGTTGCGATGCTAAATAATCTGTTCTCATGGTGTCCTCCCTCTGATTATGTTGTTCCAATTCATCACTGGTAATAAACATAAGCAGTGGGCAATTTCTAATTGATAGGCGTGTAAGCATTGCTGGAAGATCAGGCAGTGTTTTCAGAGCCGAGACATTCTTGAGCTTCAGATAAGAGCAATGCCGGAAGAGATCAGCATTGACTGGTAGGCCTTCTAACGCACTGCAATTGACAGTCTTAAAAGATTCCAGATTCTCAAAATACGAAACCTTAAGTAACCAACTTGGATACTTGGCAGATTTGTAACCCTTGATTTTAAGGCCATTCAATTGAGGCGGTGGCGTCAAACCTTCTAATATCTCAAACTGTAAAGTATCATCTGTGTTCATGCCATTATTGCAACTCCAAACAAGGCCTAAGCTTCCAAGATGAACTTTCTGATATAGCTTCGATTCTAAGGCTTCATCCTTTCCGGTGACGTTCTCAAGATTTCTGGCTCTTAAACTACCGCTAAGTTGTTTCATGTCTCTGAGCTATCGCGGCTCAAATCCCTTCTCCTTTTGCACACAAAATTCTTTAACATGTTGGAGCGAAGTTAGCTTGCCTATATAAGGGATCTGAGGAAGAGCTTTTGGAAACACCTCATAAGTCAGATCACGATATGCTTCAAGATATTGTAACTTGCTTAAATTGTAGAGTTTGTCAGGAAAACTCTTAACTTTATGGTTCAACTGAAGTAACTGTAGGTGGTAAAGAACACATAATGATCCAGCCAATTCGGTAATGGAAGTTTTGGTGAGGTTTAAATACCGAAGGTGCTTGAGCTCACCAACAGATTCAGGTAGCTTGATACTATTGTAAAAGCACAAATAGAGTACACATAGCTTCTTCAAGTGTTGCAGTACCTGATGGAAAATATAAGCCACGTCATCTGTAAGTGGGTCAGTGCAGATAACAGTGTGCAAATGATGTAGCTTGCAGATAATGTGCTGATGTTGTTTCATACTCTCAACACGAACAGATAGATGTTGAACAATGCATGGTATGTCTGTCACATTATCATCCTCTAATCTGAAGCAGTCTTCTTTAGAGAGTGACTCTGCCAAATCATGAAGAAGATTATGCATAATGTAGCATTTCTCCTTATATTTTTCAGAAAATGGTTGCAAGAAAGACCCAGAAACTATCTCATTGAGGTAATCTTTTCCAACATCTACCATTCTCCTGTTCTGTTGGCATGGATCAACAAATCCCTCCGCAATAAGCAGGTGAACGAACTCATCTATGTTATACTTGTGCCCTTTCGGAAACAAGCTGCAATATATAAAGCACCTCTGCAGGCGTGGATCTAACTTTTGATAAGTCCATAACAGGGCTATTTTGGGCTCGTTTAAGTTGTCGATCTTTAAAGTTAGAGCTTCTTTCCAGTTAGAGATACTCATTTTCCCTTTCAACTGGGAACCAACAACTTTTGCAGCCAAAGGAGATTTTCCAAGCCTTTTAGCTATCATCTCTACAATTTCTTCTAGCCTTCCACGCAACTGTGGATTTCTGATTTCTTGTCCAGAAAAGGCATGGTGTATGAAGAGTGCCAGGAACTGAGCATCTTTCATGCTTTGCAAATGGAACAACTTCTCACAGCAAAGAGCAGCTGGAAATGTATGCCGTCGGGAAGTTACCAAAACTCTGCCTCCCCTATGCTGAGAAACTAGAGGAGCTAAACGTAGGTCCCATTCCATCTCACTGTTTGAATCATCAAACCAAACATCATCCAACACAAGCAAGAATTTCTCCGATTTTTTCAGTATGTCCCTTAGTTGGCACTGGAGAGTATCCAGATTATCAACACGTGGGCACTACCTCTTAGCAGCGGATTCAATGATCTCCTGTGTATGACGACGGACATCAAGTTTGCGTGAGATGCACACCCACATCCGGACATCAAAATGATTATGTACCTTCTTATTACTGTAAACATGTTGTGCCAAGGTGGATTTCCCCATGCCTCCTACTCCAACAATGGCCAAACCTGAATACAAAGCTGAATTAGCCGCACCACCAACCGGCTTAGTAAGAAGCTTTATGATATGATCGCGATCCTTGTTACGACCTATTACTTTCAGAGGAGGAAATGATATGGTCGGAGGAACAACAGATGTTTGTGCAACAAGGCTTTCTGCACTGTAGTTACCAGCTGGTAAACAAAGAAGCTCACGGAACTCCTTCCCTTTTCCCAGAATGACCTTCAGTTCATTCAACTGGCGAATTAGCTTCTTCTTCTTCGAGCCAAGATTGGATAGCCTAGATAGAGCATGCAAACACTTACAAAAAGTGCTGTTGGGCGAGGCACGTGAATCTCTCCCACTCTTACCTTTCCGCTTGAGGAGGTTATACTCATGCT
>LR880966.1:43062453-43072660 GCA_904067115.1 Aegilops sharonensis | reverse complement strand
AAATAAATAAAATGGAAGAAGCCCAATAGAAATAAAAGAAGAAAAACAAAGAAAACAAAAAAAAAGAAATGATAACTGAATAAAACCAATGTAAAAGAATGAAAATAGGTAAAACAAAGAAGAAAAATGATGAAAACAAATAAAGAAACAAACAAAAACGAAGGAAATAGAGAAAGAAAGAAAGGCAAGAAAAAAGTGAAATCTAGAAAGAAACAAACAAAAAAATGGAAATAAAATAAGAAAAAAGTAAAACCAACGAAAACCATGAAAGAAAGAAGAAACCCATGGAAAAAATATAGAAAAATAAGAAAGCTAAGAAAACCGGTGAAGAAAAAGAAAAAAACAGAAGAAAATAAATAAAAGAAACAAATGAGAAAAAAAAAATGAAAGAAGCGAACGCAGCCAACCCCCGAGTGAGCGAACTCGAACGAAAATATGGTACAGTGGGCCCACCCCGTACTCTGCATCCAGGAAAAAGCTTCAAGTGTGACGAAAGCTACTCTCGCATTAAGCGAGATATAGCTCTGGCGTAACGATACCCTTCCTTGAAAATAAATACTAACGATATCCCTCCGGGGACCTCCATGGGTCACTTTTGATGGTCTGGGAGAGCGTCAAGTGATGCGTCCTGACGCCGCTACATGTCGCATGCTGGGTGCTTCCTATGGATTTCGTTTTTCTATTTTCATGTACGTGTCTTCAGGTTAGATTGTTTTTTTTTTCATTTTTAACTTTTTGGTTTTCCCCAGGATTTGGAGATTTCTTTGTGAAACACAGCTGTGCTTCTTGAAAAAAGGAAAAGAACTGTGCTTCCACAAGAAGCACATATGAGCAATGTGCTTCTTGAAAAGAGCAAAAAATATCATGAAAGCCGATAAAATGTGGAAAACCGCAACTGTGCTTCCGGGCTCCGGTTTTTTCTTCTTCTTTTTTTTTTTGCTTCTGGGCTCCGGAAGCATACCTCATAATTGAAGCCATGAACAAGTGCTTCAGTTCTGCTGGTGGCAATCTATTGCTTGAGGTGACATCGTGTGCAAGATTGTCCCCATGGAGGGTGCTGGCACGGAGACACCCTCCTCGATCTACTGATCCCGTGACTTAGGTTAGCTTATTCCCATTTCCTCGTGACACGATTATGCGAAAAATTGCTACGAGGGTACTATCGATAGTAGTCTTTTGTTTTCTATCTGTTCTCCACTGGTCATTTCCTATGCCGTTTGTTTTCTTTTATATTTGTGCTTGGTTACAAATTTTTAAGTACTTGTTATAAATATCGAACAACGTGAACATGATGGATAAGGAGTAGAGTAGTATTCGTGCATTGTTTCTTAATAGGGTCAGCACCTGGTGCAAGAAGTGGGGCTATTACTTCCTACCATGTCATACAACATCCCAGTTTAAGCATGCGAATCTTTGAAACATCTACCACTTAATGTATGTGAATCTTTGTATGAGAAGCACCCGGTGTACCAATGCATTTGAAAATTTGAATGATGTGTCTGCTACTGTCCCGATCACATTTTGCTCTCCTGGGAGGTGAGCCAAATCCAACTCTGGCATAAGTTGCTCTTTTTTGTGTGGAACAAGGACGGTATACATTGCATTATCCTATGTAATGATGCGTTCAGTTCTTGGTCAGTATCAATATGTTCTTTCCATTCGAAGAACTCATTGTCTCATAAAATAAAGGTATGGAATATATATCTTAAAGTTTCCTCATAATATTCAGATAATATAGCCATTGGGCAAAAGTAAGCTTACCACTACAAAAGGCATAAATATAAATCCAATATTATTGTTTCTTGTGAAGTGGGTTCACTTTATTCCCTTCTCGTTAGAGCTACTGCTTGAGATCTAGGGCCTAAACAATTTGGGATCATAAACTGCTCAGAGTTGTACTATTTGATCTTCATGTGCAATCCTTCATTTGTTCTATTGCATCTCTGAGACATATTAGCATACATTTCCAATCAACAATTGGAATTCTTTCTGCATTCGCCCGGTAAACAATTAAATTCACTGTGTGCCTTGAAGTTCACTGCAAGTTTGCTGCACATTTTTTATTTGAGAGATATAAGTGAGATTTTTTATTTTTTGTTTATGCTTGCTGAATATGAATTATTCATTTGAGAACACATGCAAAACATGACAAGCAAGGGGAAGAACTAACCTACAGGGAACACATGCAAATCAGTTGTTATTTCTCGTGAACATGCGTTTGATATTTTTCTGCTTGCCCAAGTCGTTGGGACTAGCATCCTCGCGCCTTTGCCGATCTAGTATTGGTTCATTTTGGGAGACTAGCATGCACGAAAAAGCTACCTAGATAAGCTTTCAACCATGCATTTTTTCTTTTTTGAAAAGGAGGATGACCTTCGGCCTCCGCATCAGAACAATGCATGCAACCATATATTATTAATGATGCAAAATCCAGCAGCCGAACAAACTCGACTCGAAAATAAAGCAGAAAAAAACCCTGAGGCTGTATACCACGCGACAGTAACTCCCCCAGATAGCCACTAACCCTATATTACAAGACACATCAGAAATGAAAAATACACAACTCCTAGGCTACGCGTCCCCAAAGTCAAGCTTCAATCCACCACCTTCAGCAAGGAAACGACGTAGCCGCGCGTCAACATAGCCGATCTGAGATCTTGTGTTTCCACCGGAGTGCATAAACTCGTCGTTGAAGCCATCTATACCATCCACCCTTATCCGTCCACTGACGCCTTGATAGTCGGATACCTCTGTAGAAGACAACGGAAGATAAAGACGTCCCATACCGCTTGCCTCCCGCTACTGTCACACCACATTCGAACCAACAGCAACAAACTAAACATGACACCTCCGCCAGAGCCACCGTGCATCACCTGCCGGTAGCAGGCATGAATTGACGTCTCCACATAAGACGTCGTGCGTAGCATCCGCCGGTAGCGCATCCACCGGTGGATTTACCTGCCGGCGACAAGCTCTACCCGATAACTTCAAAAGAGGCACATGTGTCACCCGCCGAGCCGCATCGAACACGATCTGTTTATGGAGGGGACGTCCCATACCGCCACCAGCCTCAGAAAGGCATTCACCCAATTTAAGTAATACAATCCCCTTCCCCCTGCAAAAAAACATGCCAAGATGTTGTTTATTGTGATTTGAAATATAGTGTTTGGATAGTGATATGCAAGGCAAAACACCTGCACGGTGAACCCAACCATATGGAATGCTCTCAGCTGTGGGACCGTGTGACCGCCTGGTTTTGTTCCAAAGCCGCCTTAACATAATGAAGATCATCCGCCGCTGAACCTGGCGGTTGGACCGAATCAGCTATCCTTGTGGCTGCCGCCAAATTCTGCACTGAAGTGCTGAGAACAGGACAAGCTCCCGCATCGGCTACCGGGAACAAACACCTCCGAACCTGACTAGCTAGTACCGGCAACGTCCTGGGCTTGTTCCAACAAGTTCTGCTACGTACAAGTCATATGTTCCCATTCGGCCAGCGTGGCCAAATGCGCAGCCTCTAAATGAAGGGCTTCGAGTGTGGCAGTGTAACCGGCATCAACATCGTCCGCTTAGAGTATCACGTCAATGTTTCCAAATGCTCCCGAGTGGGAGCGCCAACACAGCCAAGTGCACCATCACCACCACCGACAATATCTGGATTGTCTCTCACAGGTCGCAGCCTCACATAAAAAATTCTAAACACACGGACTAGTTTATTGGGTTTTACGGGCGTATTCCAAACTAATCTTCTCTTACCCCCTTGATTTTCAGCAAGGGTGGCCCCCCTCACCATAATTCTACCCAATCAAAACATGCCAACCAAGCTATTCCATTGATCCCGTAAAAAGATGTCCGTGCGTGTAGCGTTGCTCGCTTCACACTCTCCAGCAGATGGCTCGGCATGAGGCGATCTTGCCGGTGGGGTATCTGCCATGAAAACCTCTGCTACAGAAGCAGGGCTCCTCGTAGATCTCCTCACTGTCCGAGATGGACTCGAACAGGTTGTGTAGCGAGTCAGAGGGCTGATCTATCACAACCTGCCGCATCATCGGGCAACACGACGAATGGTGATGATGGGGCTTTCCTGAGTGCTTCTGGCGATGGCGAATAGCGAGCTTCCCCATAGCTCAGTACGGAACCAGCTCCTGGATGTACAACACGCTATAGTCGTCGGTGCGGAAGCGCTGCTGCTGCGAGCAGGCAACGAATCGCCAATCAGCGAGGCCCCGGGAAGCCACGCCAATCCATTAGCGGAGAAACCAATCGAAATGAAGAATATCGTCTCCCCCGTTATCAACTGAACGCCGGAAATTGATGAAGAAACCATTTGCACCATGGATCGATAGATGCGCAGGCCCAAGGTGGGCGCCAAGCCGCCAACTGTCGATGCGCTAAATATAATGGTAAGAGAGGTAGGAGAAACGAGCTGCATCTATTGAGACACGCGGGGCGTGTGCAAAGATGTATATAGGTTCGGGCCCTAGATGGAGGTTGAGACGTGTTCTTGCGTTTGAGTATGGGATTACAATGGTTGCGAACCTGTAGCTGGATGTTGGGGATAGGGTTATATAGATTGTGCTATACCCCCAGGGCACCTAAGTACCTACTTACATGGTTTCTTAAGATGTAGTAATTCGTGTCCACTACTAGGGTAAGAGACATTTTTAATCATCATTGGTAGTGGCCGATGAAGTCAGGCTTAAATGTGTAGTGGCATTGCTTCGAATAACGTCACCATTAATCTGACCGGTTGCTAGCCTTCTATATAACCCAATTGAAGGTAAACCAAGTGACAGTATACCACTTGAAACATAAACCGTGTGAATGTCATCCGTGTGACAAAATATCCCTTAATAATTAAACCGACGAAGGATTTTCTGACAGGTTACATTATCTTATTCGATTATGCAGAAATTTACGAAGGCTTCAATACCATATCACTTCATTGTAGACTGATTACATTATCTTACTCTAGTACTCCCTCCGTCCGAAAATACTTGTCAGACAAAAGCATAAAAATGGATGTATCTAGAACTAAAATACGTCTAGATACATCCATTCCTCCGACAAGTATTTCAGGACGGAGGGAGTACTTACCAATAGCCACTGCATATCAAACATTAATGTTTCATGTCTATAGATATCTTCACAAGTTCCTATTATTCTTTCGTAAAATATATAGGTGCCGCGATGCGCGCCATCATGGTCTAGTGTGTCATTGCCATCGTGGCATCCCACTTGCACGTGTTTAGCTCTAGCTAGGATTGTTTAGACAAAAATGAATGGTCGAGCGAAGTTTATGGGTTAGTTAATGGTATGGGTTCATTTGGTGTACTAAAATGAACCCACACGAAAAGTTCACGCTATAACACTGGAATTACCCGATGGGAATGGGAAAACCTTATGAGATGCTTAATTTACTGAAGGCAATTGAGGATAATACTGAAACCCTCGATGACAATTAAGCTCCCTCTACTTCTGGTTGTAAATATTTAGTTTCTATGCCATCAGGAGAACATGCTAATTAAGCAAAACAAAATAAGTACACAAAATAATAAGATAATGTTGTTCGATACGTCCTCTTTGAAATGACCCATTATTTCGTGATCACTCGACTTATATTTTGGAATCAATAAAAGACATTAAGTACGTAGTTGCAATGTTGTCATTGATAACCGGAAATAAGCAGCACATGCTTGTCGCGACTTATCACCGGCAGTATTGGCGACAAATAACCGTAGCGTTTATCATGTTGAACGTTTCATATTACTTTTTAGTACCCCCTCCCTTTCTTGCACTCTATATAAGAGACCCATCCTCAGATGCTACATGTTCTTACATCTGAGAAAAAACTTGGGTGCTAGTGATGACATATTGTTGCAGTGTACAAACATGTGTTCCAGGTGGTTGCCGCGCTGATGATAGTTGTCAAGCCTATCCTGACCTGAAGCCTATACACATCTAAGGTTCTTCTCTTCTTTCACATACTAAGATGTTGTTTGTTGTGATTTGAAACATAGTGTTTGGGTAGTGATATGCAAGGCAAGCCACCTGTGTGGTGAACGCTAACATAATCGTTGGGTCGTATTTGCCTCACACAAACATTTATACTACAAAACCAAATTATAGAGTTGACGGGGTTGATGTGAATTGTCCTTGTATCTATTTCTGAGCAATGCTATTTTTATACGTAGATATAGATGCCACGTGTATCGGTGACAAAGATCCATGAAAAAAGATCTAGACCTCTCATGTTCCATTCATTCGAATTTTAAGTGAGAAAGGCTATTCTCATCTGTAGAATATTACGTAGGAACATGCAATTTTTGTGTGGAAACGTATGTAGTCTATTTGCATGTTGAAGACACAAGAAGTGTCTAAAACAACATTAGGCATTGTATATAGTTATATAGCACTGAAATGGACATAATTGTGTACCGTAAACTTCAGCTTCCTTGAATTTAGAATGTGCGAGAACAACAGTGATTAGCTTAATTTTTGATTTAGGCCAAGAAACCATGCGAACTCCCTCCTAGAATCTGGCTAAAATTTCAAAGGTTTCAGGAGACACTTTGGAAATTCAAAAGAACCCAGTGGCACCTTTTACATGCATCTGCAAGTGTTCTTTTCCTGAAATATATTTCTTTATATACTTAAAAAGAACTTTTAGTAATGTAATATGTGGAAACAGCACATCCAACATCATTGTATACTCTGCATAATCTTTGGCAGTTTTTAATGGCATGACCTGTTCTAAAGGGTTTTTGCCTTGGCAATAAAACATCAGCTACTTAAGAAAAGCAATTAATATGGGAGAAGATAACAACTAGCACCACCTTATCTTTTCTGAGGATAAGGCAGCACCGCAGCAGTTACTACTTACGAGCAGATATTAAGGAAAAGGGAAAGTTGGGGTTGTGCGGAGGGGAGGAGGAACATGTACATATCCCAAGCAAAACCATGATCTGTTTGTCTTCTTGAGTTCATCACAAAGAACTATAGAGCCATCTTGGAGATGTAAGAATTCAGGTCATAATGCTCGTGTGTGGTTGTGGACATGAGGATATCCTTGCATCACAGAGCTATTATTATATTCGGGTTGTACAATTCAAAACCAATATGTAACTGGCCCTGAAATCCAGTGAAAACTCCCACAGTTTTCGTTGGCATACTGTAAAGTAGTTTTTTATCAATAGCTCACATCTTCTCACAAGAAACAATCAAAGCAGCCTTTTGCTTTAACTAATCTTTATTTTGTGCTAAAAAATATAAAGAGTGAGACCAACCTGATGGTGAAGTTCTCCTATAAATATAACTCATCATTCTTAAGGTTCTTACAAACTAGAACAACAAGCCCTCACCTAAACATTGATCATCTTGTATTTTGATATGGCTGCAGCCTGCAGGTGATAATAGAGATAATTCAGTAAGGGGGCACATCAAGGAATTCAAAGCATGCGTAAATGGCATCATGATATCTTAGAGTATAAGTCTATTCGTATTGTAATCTATTTCTATTAGTCTAGTCTTGGAGCCCAAGCTTTGTAATCTATATAAACAGCCCTTGAGGCCCCGATTAATACAACAATTACTTCTCCAATATCTCAATCTATCATGGTATCCGACGCCTAGGTTTTCCGCACCTGGTATGGCTCCACCACCCGCGCCGCCGCCCCGGCCGATTCGGCCCCTCTTCTCCCTGGCCGAGTTCCGCGCCGCCGGTGCCCCACCCCCTGCCTCCTCCTCTACAACTACCCAAACACCTCCCCCTCCAAACCCTATGTTCTCCCTAGCCGACACCATTGCCGACGTCTCTCCCTTCATACCAATCTCATTAGACCTCGGCATCCACAACTACTACCATTGGCGCCACCTCTTCATCATCCATCTCGGGCGCTGCGGCCTACGCCACCACATTGATCCCTCCTACCCGCCACAGCCCGCTGATCCTCGCTGGGTGAAAGATGATCTCGCCATCATCCAGTGGGTTTACACACGCATCTCCACGGAGCTTTTCAATCTGGTGTCCGACGATGACGCCACCGCCGCCGATCTCTGGGCTTCCCTTCAACAGCTATTTCAGGACAACTCCGACGCGCGAATCAACGCGCTCAACACCGAGCTACGCACAACAATGCAGGGAGATGTCCCAGTCTCCATCTTCTGCCAGCGAATCAAGGCTATTGGCGATGAACTCCGTGAACTTGGTGATCACGTCGAGGATCGCACTCTCATCAACGTCCTCCTCCAAGGTCTCGGCGATCAATTCGAGAAGCAGCAGTCCTTCATCCCCATGCTCAAGCCGTACCCCACCTTCAAGGAAGTCCGCTCGATCCTCCAGCAAGAAGAGAAGAACCAGGCTCGCAAGGCGCAACGGGCGCCGCAGGTGTTTCATGCTGCCGTGCCCTCTTCTGCAGCTCCCACGCCTGGGCTGCCACGGCAACCGACCGCCCCTCCAACTCTTGTTGTGGCTGCCGCGGCCTCAACACCACCACCAGGCTGGCGCCCGAGTCCCAACTACAAGGGCAAGAATCCCGTCTACCGGCCTCCTGCATCTCGTCTTGCCGGACCTGCACCAGCCTCGTCATCCACCGCTCCCGCGCCACCAGCTCCGTCAGCATGATCCTTGGACTGGCCTCGTCCAGGCTTGGTCGATGCCATGGTCGGCCCCCTCGCCGTATGGTGCCCCTCCTGCGTACACGGGCACGTGGAGCCCCGGTCTTCGTCCAGCCACAGGCTCTCCGGGACTCCTTGGACCCAGGCCGCTGACGCACGTCTACACCGCCACTCCTACTCCGCCTACCAGCACGCCAAGACCACCGTCGCCCTACAACACCATGCCGGCCTTCTACGGCAACATGCAGGCCCCAATCGCATACTACCCATCCGCTATCCCCTACGTCAGCATGCAAGTTCCTGGCCCCTCTGCTCCTCCCCAACAGCCGGCTTGGGACCAAGCCGCCTTCATCAACGCCATGAACAATTTTGTCCTCAACGACGCAGGTACGGATTGGATTTTCGATTCTGGTGCATCAATGCATATGTCTTCAAATATGAATTTATTGTCAGCTTGTTTTCCTTCTGCTTTTTCCACTATCACCATTGGCGATGGCTCCACCATCCCTGTTTCATGCACTGGTCACTCTTACATCCCTTCCTCTCATGCCAATTTTCTTCTACGCAATATTATTGTGGTTCCTTCCATCATCAAAAATCTTATCTCTGTTAGACAATTTTGCATTGACAACAAAGTTATCCTGGCCTTTGACCCTTTTGGTTTGTCTGTGAAGGATCTGACAACGGAGGCGGTCCTCGCTCGGTACAATAGCACGGGCGATCTTTATCCTCTTCATGGCGCGCCCACATCCACCTCTCGTGCCATGCTCGCCTCTGTTGATCTATGGCATCGTCGTCTTGGTCACCCCAGCAAAAACACTTTGACGTCTTTACTCCAAGAATTTTGTATCCCTAGTTCTAGCAGTCCTCATAATCCCTCTCTCTGTAATGCATGTCAATGTGGCAAACATGTTAGATTACCTTTTGGAACCTCTACTATCATTAGTACTTTTTTTTGAGTTACTTCACTGTGATTTATGGACCTCTCCAGTCCCTAGTGTTTCTGGTTATAAATATTATCTTGTGATCTTGGATGATTATTCTCACTATACTTGGACCTTTCCTCTTCGCGCTAAATCTGAAGTACCTGCAATCTTTCTTAACTTTCGACAATATGTAATCACACACTTTGGCTTGCCAATTCGACTTATTCAATGTGATAACGGTTGTGAATTTGATAACACCCAAAACCGCACCTTATTTCTCTCTCAAGGCATTCTTCTTCGCTTTTCATGCCCTTATACATCTTCTCAAAATGGTAAAGCTGAACGCTGTCTTCGCTCTATTAATGATGTTCTTTGCACATTGCTTTTACAAGCTTCTCTTCCTTACCGTTTTTGGGTTGAAGCCCTTCGCACAGCCACACTACTTCTTAATATTCGACCAACTAAAACTTGCCCTCTTTATTCGCCTTTCCAATCTCTTTTTCTCTCCCACCCTGACTATTCTTTTCTGCGTGTTTTTGGCTGTCTATGCTTTCCCAACATCGCCTCTACCGCCTCCAACAAACTAGAACCACGCTCACTACCTTGCATTCACCTTGGTCTTTCTGATGATCACAAAGGATATCGTTGTTTCGATCCATCTTCTG
>LR880966.1:43033835-43060976 GCA_904067115.1 Aegilops sharonensis | reverse complement strand
CCTCTCTGGCTTTCCGCTATGCGTGATGAATTTGAAGCTCTTCAGCAAAATAATACATGGACTCTTGTTCCCAAACCTTCTGGTGTTAACATTGTTTCTGGCAAATGGGTTTTTCGTCATAAATTTCATTCCGATGGCACTCTCGCTCGTTACAAAGCTCGTTGGGTGTGTCGTGGTTTCTCCCAGCAGCATGGTATTGACTTTGATGAGACTTTTTCTCCTGTTGTTAAACCAAGCACTATTCGTGTTGTTCTTAGTCTTGTTGTTTCCTCTTCTTGGCCTATTCATCAACTTGATGTTAAAAATGCTTTTCTTCATGGCACTCTCAATGAAACTGTTTATTGTCAGCAACCCTCTGGTTTTGAGAATCCCTCCTCTTCAAATTTTGTTTGTCTCCTCCACAAATCTCTTTATGGTCTTAAGCAAGCTCCTCGTGCATGGTTTCAATGCTTTGCTACTTTTATTCAAACCATAGGCTTTATTCCCTCTAAATCCGATTCTTCTCTCTTTGTTTATCAGTCTCCTACTCACACTGCCTATCTCTTGCTTTATGTTGATGATATCATTCTCACGGCTAGTTCTGATTCTTTTCTTCAACATACCATCTCTTCTCTCAATCGGGAGTTTTCCATGACATATCTTGGTCCTCTTCATCATTTTCTAGGTATTCATGTTTCTCGCACAACATCTTCCCTCTTTCTTTCTCAACGATCATACATTTTGGACTTGCTTCTCGTTCTGGTATGTCTGATTGTCAACCCTCTCGTACTCCAGCCGACGTTGGCGCTAAACTATCGGCTGATGGTGATCCTCTTTCTGATCCTACTTTATATCGTAGCATTACTGGCGCTCTTCAATATGCCACTCTTACTCGTCCTGAAATTTCCTATTCTGTTCAGCAAGCCTGTCTCTTTATGCATGATCCTCGTGCTCCTCATCTGGCTCATGTCAGACGCATTCTCCGCTATTTAAAAGGCACTCTTGATCACGGTCTCCTTATTAATTCTTCTTCACCTACAAGCTTGACAGTTTATTCTGATGCAGACTGGGCAGGTTGTCCAGATACTCGACTATCTACATCCAGATTTTGCGTTTATTTGGGTGATAATCTTTTTTCTTGGTGTTCTAAAAGGCAGGTAACAATTTCCAAGTCTTCTGCTGAGGCTGAGTATAGGGCGGTTGCTCACGCTGTGGCCGAGGCGGTGTGGCTACGGCAGCTTCTCGTTGAACTTCATCGTCCGCTCCCATGTGCTACCATTGTTTACTGTGATAACATCTCTGCCGTCTACATGGCTTCCAATCCAGTTCAACATCGTCGCACAAAGCACATTGAGATTGACATTCACTTTGTTCGTGAAAAGGTGGCTCTTGGCGAGGTTCGCGTTCTTTATGTTCCTACAAGTGCCCAATTTGCTGACATTTTTACCAAAGGACTCCCGACTGCATCGTTCACCTGACGTTGAGACTGCGGGGGGATCTTAGAGTATAAGTCTATTCGTATTGTAATCTATCTCTATTAGTCTAGTCTTGGAGCCCAAGCTTTGTAATCTATATAAACATCCCTTGAGGCCCCGATCAATACAACAATTACTTCTCCAATATCTCAATCTATCATGATATATAACCAATGTTGATTTTTGTACTTTCGTCACTGTGGGGAGTGTCTCAATGTTTAATTGTTTACGATCTCGTTGTTTCACAAATACCGCTCAACCGAGGCAGCACTTTTTCCTATCTATCAATCAGAAGAACACATATTTAAGTTAATTTTTAGCACAACTGTATCATATATACTTGCTCATAATTTGTGTATACGATGACATTGTTGGCAGCTGGCAAGGCGGGAGACCATGAATGCAAAAGAACTAATGTAGTATGGTAAGGCAAACAAGGATATGCTTAGCAGTGAAATGAGAGCAGCATTTAACAAGGTAAGCCTTGTATATATTCTCCACTAGTTAATTTCTTGGAACTTAGTTTATTCGTACAGATACCATAGTCCGTATATATGTGTGGATCCGATTAATTTTCTCAAGACTGAGGAATCCAGTTTTGCAGCTTCTTCAGCAAAAGAAACAACAACCACCCAAGAAGAAAAACAAGAGGACTGGGTTTGGTCCAATATTAGGTGCAGTGTTTAAGTTCCACAAGGACAATGATGACGATGACGATGGCGACGGGAACCCTCTAGGAGGAGCTCCTATTGCATGCTGAAGGGTCTTTGTTACCCGCCTTGATTGGTTCTATATGTTAGTACTGAAAGGTGCTTTACTAAATTATCCTTAGGGCTATCTATGTATCGTGGTAATAAACAAGTGTCTGCAGTTCGTGTTGTTCATGTTGACTCAGTGTGGCTATTTCGGTATGGCCTTGGATCTCATTCCATGTAAATGCATGTTTATGGTAATAAAAGAGGTGTCCTATTGTGTCCTACTGTAGGTTCCTCTTAAGTTATATACATATTTCTTCCAGAAATAATCTTTTGAGAACTTGATTGTCTACTGTTTTTAGGCACATACAGTTCAATTGCTTCCATTGTCGATTTGCAGAAAAGGCTTACACGGAGCAAAATGAGTTCCCAGTTTGGTAAGAAAAAAAAACTAGTTCAATTTTTGGAAGATAAGTTGGGGTATGTTCGAGCTTGACACGTATTCATGCGCAAAAGGCAGGATGTCTGAAATGGTGGACACGATGAGTATGGCTATTAATATGTTCGCGCGATTTTGTTGCTCCAAATACGATTCCAACGCGGTCGTTTGGAACAGAGCTGAGCCCAGGTAGCAATAGTTCGACCTTCCTTGCTGCTCTCCATCTGTGACGCCAATTGCCAAACGGCCAAACCACAACAGAAACAAAACTAATAAAGGATCTAATCGATAAAGAAACCAAGAACTAAGCACAGAGCAGGTCGATGGAAGCAATTCTATATACTACTCAGGAGTATGAGTTTCAGTCATACAAACTTGGGGTACATCACTAGACCTGGAGCCGATTCATACAACCGGGGGATTGTCTACCCTACCATATATAGTTTGCCAAAGAGAAAGGTACTTTTTGCTCCCTCAAATTTACAAGAAGTCTGACATTTGGCCCCTCATATTTTTTTGTCATTATTTAGTCCCTCATGCTCCAAATCACCTTTCGCCCAAAAACCAGAAATGAGAAGAAAACGGCTGACATGCCATTTGTTTTCTGTCTCGTTCTTCCCCCTTTCTCACACAATAACATTTTCTCGACCACCTTCTGCGTTTATGCTGCACACCCACGCCTTAAAGTAGGGTTTCACCTAATTTGCCCCGCTTTATATATATATATATATATATATATATATATATATATATATATATATATATATATATATATATATGAACATACTTAAAATGATAAAGTAGAATATATACTACCATAAGATAGTATATGAGACATATGGGATAACTACCCCAGATGGTAGGATAAGGATTTTCTATCATAGCTTACTGTGGACATAGCTATCGGAACCGCTAGAACGGCCTGGAGATTCGTGCCACTGTTTGCGTCTGGTTCCTTTTCTATCTCAGTTGGTAAATCATGGGAGGTATCTCCCTGACTACGCGTTGACCACTTTATGGCTTACGTGCTGACAAAAGCCTGTATCATTGATCCCGGTCCACATATTTGTTCGATTCCCCGTCACGCGCATACATAGTTCATGTTCCAACATCTCTGAAAACTTCTGTGCAGGTTCGCTTTGCTACAGGACACATTACGGCTTTACGAGTCACGATTCGACAAACCGTATGACCCGACCGAGGAACCCATGCCGTGGCGAGCCTCATACATCCATGCCGTACGTGCCTCATACGTCTTCTGTAGGCTGTATCCCATATACATGTTCTAAACCGTATGACCCGATCAGTTCAAAACGTATGGGTGTTTAGAATTTTTTTTTGGAAATGCATGGGCTGCTCCTTGACGTGCTTTCGGCCGTATCTCTTCAGGAAACCTGCAGCGTATCTCATCAAAATGTATGAGAATTATTATTATTATTCATGGGCAGAATAGATGGGTATGCACGTGTATTCAAAAACGTATACGTACACGCTGGATGTAGTTACATACTTGGCCCATGCGATGCATGCATGCATATAGTGCCGAAGTATTGATTGACTCCATCACAAATTACCATGCAAGAAAAAAAAGACTCCATCACAAATTGTGCATATGCATAGGACTGCACGTATGAGTGCACTTTATACATATACAAGCTCCATGATCATTGGAACTTCCGTGAATGCCCTGCTCGGTACCAAATCTAGTCTCGACGGTACCCCGCGCGCGTGTGTGTGAGAGAGCGGACGGTTCCAATGTGAGCGATCATCTGATCTTTCATGAGTACCCTACTCAGCACCACAAGTAGTTTCAGCAGTTTTGAAAAAAAAACGTGGGTTCATAGGCAGTCAGTTCCAACATGACCGATCATCGAAGCTTCCGTAAATGCCCTACTCGGTACCACATGTAGTGTCGGCGGTTCAGTGTGTGTGTGTGTGTGTGCGCGCGCGCGAGCGTGCACGCACGGACGGTTCCAATGTGACCGATCATTGAATCTTCCATGAATACCCCACTCGGTACCACATGTAGTCTCGACGGTTCCGTGCCGGTCGGTCCCATGTGAGCGACCACCGGATCTTCCGTGAATAGCCTACACGGTACCACATGTAGTGTCGGCGGTTCCGTGTGTGTGTGTGTGTGTGTGTACACGCGCGCACGCGCGGACGGTTCCAATGTGACCGATCATCGAATCTTCCGTGAATACCCCACTCGGTACCACATGTAGTCTCGACGGTCCCATGTCGGTCGGTTTCAATGTGAGCGACCACCGGATCTTCCGTGAATAGCCTACTCGGTACCACAAGTAGTTTCAACAGTTCCTAAAAAAATGAGTAGTTAATTTTACCTCCTCTAAAGGGTTTTTCCGGTTCCAATAATTCTCTGTGTGTATTTTCCACTTGAAGTTCCTATAGCCAATAAACCATAGTATCTATTGTCTAGGCTCTAGAGAATATTACATGCAACGTGCGCCTGGGCACTCCTTGTGTAGTACTAGTACAGAGTATGGAGGTGCTCAAAGGATGCACCACAAACTCAACAAATCACTCTAACCTTACTAGTCTTGTTGCACTGTATAGGCATGAACTATGGCCCACTTCAATGTCATGTGAGCATCTCCACGCATGCAAGATGATTGGAGTCAGCAGCCATTTCCGTTTTGTCTATCGGTTCCATCGGGTGAGAGGAGGCATTCACATGAGTGGTCTAGCCCCACTACCGCCGCACACGTCAGATGGACCACCGTCTCCCGGTCCCTACATGCACAGTACCTTTACTAGCACATGCACTGCAGAAACAGTTCTAAATCCTTTCACCTTTTTTGCGTTCCTCTTTCAGCACGAATCACAGAGCACGGGCTTGTGGCTCAGATAGCTGTTTCTGTAGTAAGCTATTGTAGACACAATATATATATATAGTAATATGAATATATTTAAAATAATAAAGTATATCTAAGATATTTCAAAACAAGTTACATGAAATTTTTTTATATGAGCCCATAGTTTTTGTTATATTTGTGAAATACGTACATATTTGTACGTAAAAAAGAGCATACTCATAACATGGTATATACTACCTAAAAATTAGTATATATACTACCTAATCATTGTTATATACTACATACTACACGTACATACTCTTGATTTTGACAGATACTACATACAACATACAAAACGCAAGTGGTGGTAACTACCACTGCTTGTAGGAAACATTTGCATTTAGGAGAATGGCATACAAGCTGATCAAACTAAAACACGACAAAACAATCCGAACAAGTTAACAAGCACAGGAAGTGCACTAGAAGACACCCCCAACATGTCGTTGAGAAGAAAGAACAGGAGGGGCCGGACCACCTAGAAGCACACCCAAGGTCGTCCACGACATGCAACCACGCACCACCTGGAAGAAAGCACCAGACTTCTTCACACTATATGACCACCAACACGCCGCTGGAGAGGACACTCTACCCTCTCGCTCCGGACCGAGGAGTGCCGACCTTGTGGACAAGCAGAGCTGGCATAGAGTGGTCGTCATCACGTGTAAAAGGTAGGCAGAGACGAGACCGCTAGTCGCCAAAGCTGAGGCGTGGCTGAAAGAAGCTGCAAGCCAACCCGAACAGGACACCACGGTCTAGGGTTCACCCACAGTGTTTGACGATGCCCCCAAGAGAGACACAACACACGGCGCCACCGCAGCCTCGTCCGTTCAACATGGACAAAGATTTTCACCTTGTGTGCTAACTAAATTGATAGGGAGGGAAGCCAAGGCGAGTCCCCAAAGGGACACAACACTTGGAAGCATCTCCATCATTGGTGCCTAAGCGCAAAGCTTTCACTCGACACCTCCCACAAACCTCGCCAAAAGGGACCCAAGCCAACATGGCCCCGATAGGGACCAACGACTACGAGTGGGAACTCCAGATCCTCATCAGGGTAACATTTCCGTCGATGAAAACCCCCTCTGAAGGATCACCTTACATCGAGTAAACCATCATCCACATGACGAAGGAACACATCCAACACCATTGCAGCACAGCTCACCGAATAGCCAAATGGGCAACCCACCATCCAAGGATATCGGCTCGACATCCATAGCCCCAAGCCTGCACTCCGTGCCACACCTATAGTTGTGAACCACTGGAGGAAAGGGAGGGAGCACAACTTCTTCCCCAGCACTGGACAACCCCAACCACGAGCACATCAAGGAACCTAGTCGGATCTAGATCTGAGGACTGACACACCCCGTTGATACCAACCCACTCGCCCTAAGTAGGGGAGGTCACTTCATACTACAAGGACCGCATCCCCACTAGCTACGGCTGGATCTACGAGATGAGCAACCCCACTGGCACCTCTGGTGGGTCCCACTCGAATCTAGGCAAGGACGACAAGTGGTGGCTCGCACCAACAAAAGGCCCAAATCTGGTTAGACCCCACCCTCCTAGCGCGAAACCACGTCGGAACGAGACATCTGCAACATGTGACGAGGACTGGGGTCACCGTCAGCTACACATTTGAGCTCGCTAGGCATGCACGACGCGGGGGAAAGAAGGCCTCGAACGGGTGCATGTTTCCCCTTTTTCAAAAACCTACTACACACCTAGGAATCCCAAGCGAGACTTCTTTGCTTGTGGTGGCAACGAAAGCATTGTGTAACGAAAATATGTTTATGTTTGCAATTAGGTGTATATTGAATTCATGCTCTAGCCAACTCATCCAAAATTTCGAACTGATGGAGAGAGGCGAGTAATATATTTCAACAACACCACCCCCCCCCCCTCACGTCTATACTTATTTAGTCCTTAGACGTGAGATATGTAGGACGTAAAATATTTTTTAATACTGTGTTTGTAGAGTCTTGAACTCAAGAGCACCTGGATCTGATACCATATTAAATTCATGCTCTAGCCAACTCATTCAAAATTCTGAACTGATGGACAGAGGCGGGCAATATATTTCAACAGTGTACGGGTTTAGTCTCTGAAAATATTATACGCAAGCAAAGAGGATTCACTTGCAACACATGGATATAGGTCGATCTCGTAATGCTTTATGTAAATCAAATTCTTGACTACTACTATCGATCAAGGAGAGAAGCTAGATGATGTGCCCATAGATGCATGCGAGAAGCAAGCCCAAATCAACAAGAAGCAAGACTAAATGGACGAGAACCAATTCCAAAATGACAGGAAGCAAGTCCATAGGAGCAAATTTAAGAATCTTTGCCTTGCACTCCTAGTTGTTGCAATCATTTTTTTTTTCATTGCCTCTACCAAGATGCACATCGTGAGCTATTTGAATCACATTTCTGGTATCTTCTTCATCTTGTCGAAGTACACCTTCGGGAGCCCAACCCGAGTGTCTTGAATAACATTGATCCAAGTGAACATTGTCTCCTTAACTTGCTCTACCTGATGTTCGTAGTAGAGGCCCCCTCCTACAAAACTCATGACCCCATCTGCCTTTATTAGCACATAGCAAAACTTGATATATCACATACATAGGTACACATCCATATACATGCATACATCAAAATTAGATTGATGACACAATAAGAGTATTAGTCAAGAAAAAAATGTCACAAGGAAGTACAGAAGTGCATGACATGCATGTTTGACGACAAAATGAAGAGTTTGACAAGTTTGAAAGGATTCTAGCTAGCGGTAAACGTCAGCAATCAAGAACAACTGAGGGATGTCATCCTATAGTTTATTTAGGTGAACATCCCATTCCTTGTCATCTCTCACATGTTATAGAACATCCCGCCCTCCCTGACGATGTCCTTGTTGATGATCTCCGCCATCACATTCTACAAGTGCCTAAAATCTCTCAGAAAGTTGTGTTACCCACACTTGACCTGTGTGCACAACTTGTTGAAGGATGCCTGATTTTTGAACAATGATTTAGAGTGCACATAGCAATGAGTAACATGACATAGTAGCTACATCGGAAGCTCAACCCATTGTGTGGTTCTTGCGTGCAACAAAAGCTTGTGTGTTATTAGAACTCTGTATGTGTTGTGCGGCTTCCTTCGGAGTGATAATACTTTTAGAGAGCACGATCCAGAATGGTCTTCGCTGGGTTCTAGTCCTTTTTTTGTGTTTTTCTTCTAATCAAAGAAATAAGCATGTCCATGCACTGAAAACAGTAAGATTATGATCTAGTGTTTGCCGTTGTGCAAAGGATTGAACAAACCAATATGAGACGACCCTTGAATTCGGTATATGTGTAAGCCTGAAGGAGTGAATGACTTACATGGAAATGGTAGGGAATGAGTGTGTTGCCCTTGTACACATTCACAAGCATGCCTTCCTCGAGGTACTCCACTGTGAAGTCATGGTCATGTTTGGATCGTATGTTGTTCACGTGCATGTGATAAGGATCAAGGATGGCAACACCTGACTTTCAGAATTTGGCCTCTATGACTTGATAAAATGCCCAGAGCCTTATGAAGGGTGGGAAGATGCCAAAGGAATTACAAAATATTAATGTGGAGCCCCTCAAAGGGAATATATATTTTATGCATGAGGTAATCTTTGACGAAATGAGGCCCATCTTTAACCTTGGCTGTGTAGAACATGAAGTTTTTTGTTTCCAATGTTCGCACGTCCTCGTGTAGAAGCTAAAGCTATATGGAGAGGACCTTCAACTCATGCACTGATAACATCGATTCACCAGGGAGATGCTCAGAGAACATGCACCCACTAGGAACAACCACATGTTCTATTGGTGCATTTCCCACAACCGGATTCTTCGAATATCACTTTCTCTCTTTTTGGATTCTTTGTTGCTCTAATCGGTCATCACGTCTTTGGCCACAACTTCATCCCTTGTTAGTGGCGTATTGGCGGGGTGATTTTAGTCCATTGCTGGCGGCATATCTTGAAGTATGTCCATAGTCTCAACAAGGTAGATCAGCGGGTCAAGGCCTGCAAAGGTAGGATTGTTGTCATGATCAGTTGGTGGGGACCTGAATCACCTCTATGTCAGGATGCAACCACCTCAGCAGGTATGTCATGCATTGTCCCAAATGGATCATATACATCATGCCAAGTTTCATATTTTCAAAAATTGTTTGTATTTTTCAGAATTTAATAAACACCAATAATCTCCATGTTCGGGGTCGGGTCTTGGCACCCTAATTTCAGTATTCCTATTTTCTTTTATAAGGCCTAAACATAGACTCCAAAACAAAAGTATTTTCCAACACAATTATGAGAACTTTTTCATGCACTTGCACTTCAAATTTGAACTATATTTATTAAATGACTCAAAATTCACCACATGACTTAAATATAGCAAACAAACCCCAAAAATCACAGATTTTGACATGTAACATGTAATGTTATATATTGAGTGCAGAAAAAGTTTCAAGGCCAACAGATGAAGCAGCGGTCGCGGTGCCTTCTAAACGGACATGTTCCCTTTGGAAACCCTGTTTGGGAGATGGTTTTGTTTATAAATAGTGTTCATCATAACTTGTGCCAAACCTTCTCAAATTTTTACCACAACATGTATATATTATATAACGACACCTTGCCAAGTGTCATGTTTTTTTTTACTTTGTTTGCATTATTTGGAATTAAAAAAAAACAAGAAACTCCATGTTCAGAATCGTGTATTGACACCCTCATGTTTGCAGTTCCTTTCTTTTCCCTATAGAGCCTAAAAATAAAATCAAGAACACAATTAAGACTTTCCAACCCAATTTTTCAAACTTTTTTATGCACTTGCAGTTCAAGTATGCATTATGTTCACTAGATGTCTGGAAATGCACGTAATGTATTAAATATAACAAGCAGACCCCAAAAATGCCAAAAAAAATACATGGATCATGTAAGGGTATATCTGGAGTGTATAAAAACTTTCCAGGCCAACAGATGACGCAACAATTCCATCGCCTTCAAATATGACTCATTCTGTATTGAAACACAATTTCTTCCTCGGAGATCGTACGGACTTTTAAGCAGTGTACGCCAGATCTTCTGCAAAAACTTTTCAGCTTTTTACCACAAATGCTATATGTTATATAATGACACCATCCAAGTTTCATCTTTTTGCGACTTCGTTTGCATTTTTCGTAATTAAAAATTAGTAAGCTCCAGGTTTGCTGTCAAGTCTTGACACCCTAATATTTGGAATTCCTTCCCTTTTCTTGTATAAGGCCTAAAAATATAATAAACAACACAAATAAAATCATTCAACTCATTTGTTTCAACTTTTTCATGCTCTTGCAGTTCAAATTTGAATTATATTCACTAAAGCCTAGGAATGGACTTCATGGCTTAAATATAACAAATGGAACCCCCAAAATACCAAATTTTAACATGGATCATTTAATGGTGTATATTGTGCGTAGAAATATTTCAAGGCCAATGGATGAAGATGCGGTCACATCACCTTAAAACCAGACCCATTGCTTTTTGAAACCCAGTTTTTTCCTCGACGATTTCGGTTTCTTAGTAATGTGCATCACAACTTTTGTGAAACCTTCTAATTTTTTGACCACAACCTCTATTCGTTAAATAATGACACCAAGCCGAATTTGATGTTTTTTGGACTCTGTCTGCACTTTTTGGAATTAAAAAACCAGCAAGCTCCTTGTTTGGGATTGATTCTTGGCATCCTCATGTTCCTTTATTTTTGTTTTATAAGGCCTGTACATAGACAAAAAAGATTAGAATTTTCTCACCTAATTTTGCCAACTTTTGTATGCACTTGCAGTTCAGATTTTAGTTATATTCATTAAATTCCAAGAATGCACTTAATGGCTTAAATAAAGATAATGAACCCTATAAATGCCAAATTTTGAAATGAATCTTGAAATTGTATATCTCGAGTGTAGAAAACAAGTCAAGTCCAACGAATGAAGTAGCGACTGCATCACTTTCTTGCCTGGGACTTTCCCTCTTGAAATCATGTTTCTTCCTCGGAGATGCTTCGATATCTAATTAGAGTATGTCATAACTTCTGCGTGATCTTCTAAAATTTGTATCATCGCCTCTAGATGTCATATAATGAAACCATGCCAAGTTTCATGTTTTTCAAACAAAAATGCACCTTTTAGAATTAAAAATAAAATAAAATCCATGTTCATGATTGAGTCTTGGCACCCTCATGTGTCACTGCCATTGTAGCATTCGATATGCATGTTTTTACCCCGAGATCACGTTGTTTAGAACAAAATTAACGCCTAAGAGATTTTGTGGATTGTTGTATCCTATATACCTAAGAGAGTCATCACCACTAACCTATTTATCCCAAAATGCAAGCATGCCACATCATCATATAATTATAGATGGGACAAGGCTCGCCTCGACATGCAACCATGCATGGGAAAAGACCCACCACCACATGCAACCATGCATGGGAAAATATTTTTCACTCTGTTATTCTAGTTATATTCAGTAAATATGTTACAACTACACATAATAAAATATAATAAGCCGCATGTATTTTTAATTTTGGTTCACGTGTTATTAGTCTAAATATTTATATTACACATAATCGAATCTCATTGAAATATACCGCAACTGATTCCCGCAGCAACGCGCGAGGTATTATCTAGTTTAGAAAGTTACTGTACTAAAATGAACAGACACGACAAGTACATGTATTAACGTTGGAATTACTCCCACGAGAATGATAGAAACTTATGAGATGCTTAAGTTACTCAAGGCAATTAAGGATAACCTTGAATCCATCGATGAAAGCTAAGCTCCCTCTGCTTCTACCTGTAAATATTTAGTCTCCTTGCCATCAGGAAAATGCACCCCAAACCCCCATGTCGCTCCCATGAGCGACACGGGGGAAGCCTGTATAGCAATGTCGACACCCCCACTATCTCCACCCTCCCTTGCACGTGTAGTGGACAACAGTGGCGGGGAGTACTCCCTTGGCGCATTGCTCTCTTCCCTGAGTTTCTTGGTGAATGGTGGTGCTCTCCATTGATGTCGGTGTTCTTTCCCATCGGTGTAGTGGCCCAACTAGAGTGTAGCTCCTCCCCCTCTCATGGTGGCGCAACGGTATGGCTGTAACGCCCCGGATTCGATGCGCCAGGTGTCCGCCAGTTATTCGCCGTCGTTGCCTTGTCATTTGCTTGCGTGTTGCATTTTGCCATGTCATCATCTGCATTTCATATCATGTCATCATGTGCATCGCATTTGCATACGTGTTCATCTCATGCATCCGAGGATTTTCCCCGTTGTCCGTTTTGCAATCCGGCACTCCTATGTCTCCCGGCGCCCCCTTTTGCATCTTTTCGTGTGCGGGTGTTAAATGTTGTCGGAATGAGTTGAAGCTTGGCTTGCGGTCTTATTATAGTGTAGACAGAGCGCCTGTCAAGTTTCGTCGCATTCGGAGTCCATTTGATAGCCCTACAGTTAAACTTATAGCGGCATCGTAGACGGTCAAACGTCGGACGTTTTCGGTCTCCAAAAACTGTTGCCGGGCTGCCGTCCTCCCTCTCTTCTCAGCCCACAACCATCTACACAACGCACCTGCAGCCCACCTAGGCCAACCCACCTCTCCTCGCGTCCGGAACCGTCCGATCACGATCGGAGGGTCCGAAGAACCCCCTAGACCAAATCCTAGCCAAAAACTGCTATAAATGGACACCCCCACGTCCATTTTCGGGCTAAACCTACCCCTAGCCTCCTCCCCTAACCTCCTGCCGCAGCCTCCTAGCCCCTCCTCCTCAGATTCCGCGCCCGACCTCAGCCCCGCCGCCACTTGGCGCCGCCGCCAGCGCCCTACGGCCAATCAGGCAGCGCCACATCGCGCCCTTTCCACCCCGCAGCCAACCAGGGCTGGCCACGTGCCCCCTGCTCCTCCCCGCCGCCGCAGGCCCTCCCGGCCCGTGCGAGGCCCGCCTGGGCCCCGATCTGGGCCGAGGCCCGAGCGCCGCCGCCCCGTGCCTGGCTCCCTCGCCCGCACGGCCGCCTCCCGAGCGCCTCCCGCCGTCGCCCGGACGTCCCGCGTTCGCCGCCGACCTCGCCTCGTCGGAGATCGCTCCGCCGTGCCTCGCGTCCCCGCCGCCCGCGCCCAGCGCCTCCGCCGCCGATCGCCGAACCCCGCCGCCTCCTCGTCGCCAGTGCGCGTCCGCGCCTGCCGGATTCCGCGCCGCCTCGCTTCCCCACCGGAGCCGAGTCCGTGCCTCGGTGTCAGTTGCTCGCCGCCGCCCGTCCTGCTCCGGATCCGGCCGGACCCTGCGTCCCCGAGGCCGGATCCGCCAGCTCCCCTCTGCCCCGGCCTTCCCTTCGCCGCCTTCGCCGGGCACCCTCGCCGCCGCGGCTCCGTCTCGTACCCGCGTGCGGGCACACGCGCAGCCGGCCACGTGGGCCCTGCGGCCCGTCCCAGCCGGCCTCCTCGAGGCCCAGCCCAACCGGCCTGCTTCCTCCTCCGCGACATGGGCCGAAGCCCAATGTGAGCAGCCCCAGATCCCCACTTTTGGCCCAGCAAGTTTTTTTTTCAGATCTGTGAAAATGACTAAGTCCCGATTCTGTCAAAGTTTTATTGCAATTTCATCGCATTATATCTCTGTCATCGTTGCTCCGTTTTGCACGTGTAATATGTCAAAATGTTCGTCTCAAAGAGTAGATCATTTCATCTAATTGCATCATTTTCATTTGAGCTCATCTTGATGCCCGAAATGCTGTTGGAAGAGTGCTATGTGATGTTAGTTTCTGATTTTTATCAGAACATGCACTTTTGTCATTTTTGCCATGATTGATGTGTGCATCCTATGAACTTGAGTTCTACATGTGTTTTGTAATATGCCATGCCATCTTTCCAGGGGTATATGCCATGTATTTTTGTGATCTATGTGGTGACTAGCACAAGCATGCAAACTAGGTGTCCTGATGTTGCTGGTTTCAGCCCTGTTTTGCTGATATTTTGATGCCATGTTAACTTGATGCTACAGAGTTATCCATGCATATTTTGAGATACTTCACTAAGGATGTTTTGTTATACATGTCTTGCTCTATCCATCCATGCCCTTGTTTGCAATTATGGAGTGCCATAGCTTGAGTCAATCGAGCTCTACTTTTGCTATTAAATGTTTCATGGCAGATTGTTTACATGTTATTCAGTTTTGCCAAGGTTGTTGTAGTTGATCCTTGCATGCTATATTGTTGTTCTTGCTATGTATAGCTTCTATGCCATGTCTTCTTACTGTTGGTTGCCTTTCCATGCCATGTATTGCTCTGTGGTGAGCGGTTCAAGCTCACCAACATGCCTACTCATTGTTGTTTCTGCCATGTTTAAATCTGTTATATAACTTGCCATGTTTACATGGGTGCCATCATATTTTGTGATCCTTTTTGGCTTATGGTCACTAAAGGACTTTTGTTCTATGAAATTAGTAGATTCATGCCATGCCTTTGTTTGCCATGATAAGTTTCTGTAACATGTTGTTTGATAGCTCTAAACATTGCAACCTGATATTATTTTCTGCAAAGTCTGAAACTGTTATTAGTTGCAATCTTGCCATGTCATTTTGAGCATGTTCTAGTGATTTCTGGAGATAGCTCAGTGCTCATGTTTTGTAATGCTTTACCTGTACATCATGCCCATGCCTTTTGTTTTCTTGTTGGGGTCCTGTAGCTTGTTGTTTTGATGCTTGCAATATGCCTACTTGCTGTTATGGACAGTTTGTTGTCATAACTTGTATAGGGTGTATGTGTTGAACCGTTGCTCCATTTTGAGTGTGCTTTATATGGAACTTGCTTGATTTTGCATGTAGTTTCATATTATCATGTTGCATCCATGTTTTGATAGTGTTTGCTTGATGTTTGTATGCATTTTGCATCAATGCCATGTTTAACTTGTTTTGCTCATATCTTCTAGGCCGTAGCTCCGAATCTAATGAACTTTATATGTAACTTGACTAGAATTTCGTGTAGATCATCGTGGTGCATCTTAAATTGCTGTTTAACAACTTGAACATAAAGTTATCCAGATCTGGACCAATTTCGAAATTTGCATATGAGGACTTACCGGAATTGTTCTATATTGTTCCCGGCCTCATCTAAACTTGCTTTGATGTGTTGCTCTTGTTTGCATCATCTTTTGCCATGAGTAGCTGCATGTAGATTTGTCATGCATCATGCTTGGTTGTGCATCATGTCTTGTTCATGTGTGGTTTGTTTACTATGTTGTGTGCTTCTTCTTGTTAGTCCCTGTTTCGTTGCGATTGTGAGGATTCGTTCGTCTACGCTTGGTTCGGCTTCATCCGTTCGTCTTCTTCATGGACTCGTTCTTCTTCCTTGCGGGATTTCAGGCAAGATGACCGCTACCCTGGATCTCACTACTATCATTGCTATGCTAGTTGCTTCGTTCTATCGCTATGCTGCGCTACCTATTACCTGTTTATCAAGCCATCCCAAATTGCCATGTCAGCCTCTAACCTTTTGCACCCTTCCTAGCAAACCGTTGTTTGGCTATGTTACCGCTTTGCTCAGCCCCTCTTATAGCGTTGTTAGTTGCAGGTGAAGATGAAGTTTGTTCCTTGTTGGGACATGGAGATGTTGTTCCTTGTTGGAACATGTTTACTTGTTGGGATATCACAATATATCTTATTTAATTAATGCATCTATATACTTGGTGAAGGGTGGAAGGCTCGGCCTTATGCCTGGTGTTTTGTTCCACTCTTGCCGCCCTAGTTTCCGTCATATCGGTATTATGTTCCCGGATTTTGCGTCCCTAACGCGGTCGGGTGATTTATGGGACCCCCTTGACAGTTCGCTTTGAATAAGACTTTTCCAGCAAGGCCCAACATTGGTTTTACCATTTGCCTCACCTATACCCCTTTTCCCTTGGGTTTCCGGAGCCCGAGGGTCATCTTTATTTTAGCCCCCCCCCTCCCCCCCGGGCCAGTGCTCCTTCGAGTGTTGGTCCGAACCGAGCAGCCTGCGGGGCCACCACGGGGCAACTCGAGGGTTGCTTTTACTCGTAGCTTGACTTATCCGGTGTGCCCTGAGACCGAGGTACGTGCGACTCCTATCAGGATTTGTCGGCACATCCGGGCGGCTTTGCTGGTCTTGTTTTATTGCTGTCGAAATGTCTTGTAGCCGGGATTCCGAGACTGATCGGGTCTTCCCGGGGAGAAGGAATATCCTTCGTTGATCGCGAGAGCTTATCATGGGCTAAGTTGGGACATCCCTGCAGGGTATAAACTTTCGAGAGCCGTGCCCGTGGTTATGTGGCAGATGGGAATTTGTTAATATCCGGTTGTAGTAAACTTAAAGCAAACTCTCATAAAATACACCAACCGTGTGCGTAACCGTGAGTGTCTCTTTTCGGGGTTGATCGAGAGGAGAACACGGTTTCTGGGTTATGTCTGACGTAAGTAGGAGTTTCAGGATCACTTCTTGATCATTACTAGTTGACGACCGTTCCTTTGTTTCTCTTCTCGCTCTCATTTGCGTATGTTAGCCACCATATATGCTTAGACGCTGCCGCAACCTCACCACTTTACCTCTTCCTTACCCATTAAGCTTTGCTAGTCTTGATACCCATGGTAATGGGATTGCTGAGTCCTCGTGGCTCACAGATTACTACACCACCAGTTGCAGGTACAGGTTTGCGATGATCATGACGTGAGAGCGATGTTTGCTTGTTGGAGTTCTTCTTCTGCTTCTTCTTCGATCAGGGGATAGGTTCCAGGTCGGCAGCCTGGGCTAGCAGGGTGGTTGTCATTTGAGCTTCTGTTTATGTTTCATCCGTAGTCGGATGTTGATCTTGTATATGATGTTGATGTATTCTTGTGGCAGTGGTGCCTTATGTTTGTATCCCTAAGTATTATGTAATGTTGATGTAATGATATCCACCTTGCAAAAGCGTTTCAATATGCGGGTCTATCCTTGGTGGGACCTTCGAGTTCCTTCTGGATAGGGTCGCATATTGGGCGTGACAATGGCATAGCTCCATAGCGAGGCAATCCAACCGACGGCGGATGAGGTTGTTGGTGCCCGGCTCCGGTGGACCAACACTATGGTGTCCTCGGCTTTTAGGTGGCGTCTTCAGTTAGCTTCCGGTGCCTTTCACGGCAAGGCCCAGGGCTGCATGGAGCTCTTGATCTGGGTTCCAGATCATGATCTAGGTTCCAGATCAAGTAGTTGTTGTCTCTTGGGTTGACGGGCCTAGGCGAGCTCTCTCTAGTGGGGCGTAGGCGTTGGTGCGGTGTTAGGTGCGCCGGTCAACCATGAATTTGGGAGATGTAACTACCAGCGAATGTTGGATCGTTTATGTTTGGGCAACGATGGTGGGACCCACAATCGTCTGACAATGGAGATGGTGTCATTGCTTTAGTCGTGTCTCTCCGCCCAAGTGCTCCTGAGAAACCCTATATCTAGATTATTTTGGATTGGATGATGGCTTCAGTCTGTGTTGCGTTTCCCTCTTGGGTACATCGTCCTGGAGTTGGATCCGGTTGGGGTGGGGTTGCGTTCGGTGATGATTGTACGAACGACTCATGTTGCAAGGCAATGGGGCTGAGTGAAGATTGGGCCGCGACAAGGTGGTCGTAGTCGACTATTCAACATGTTTGCGTGGACATTGAGGCCTGTTTGTCGCCAAGGAGTCGGAGCTACGGCTGTGTGGTCCATGCGGTGATGATCATGTGCAATCAGTGGCTCAGATTGGTGATTCTTCATGGTGCCAACCTTGATATTTCCTCTTTGTAGTTTGCCCCTAGAAGTGGCACTTCCTTGTTGGCGACATATGTACCAAAATGTTTGGCAATTCTTCATGTGCCATGTGTTTCGGTTGTGGTGAGGGCTTCACTGGTGTTCATCGGTGGTGGAGTGAGAGTCTCTCGCTCGAGGATGAGTGATGACGATGATGCTACTATACTACCTCGTGGATGCCTTTCTTCTCGCCGCTTTGTGTGGTGTCTTGTGTTGTGTGCCATCTCGGTTGGCGGAGCCCCCAATGTGGGGTAGTTCCATTGGTTTTAACCTGGTTTCCTCAATTAACCAGGCAATTATGTTCTTTCCTAATTAATTTGTCGTAAGAGGCAATTGCCGTTGAGTTTAAAAAAATCATGAGAACAGCTACGCAAAACAAATTAATACTCGGCCTAATAAGATTGTTGTTCAACATGTACTCTTTGGAATGACCTATTATTTCATGATCACACAACTTATCTTTTGGAAGAACCTCCTAGCGCAATGGCGAGTGCGTTCTGTTTCCACTCAAGCCACCTGGGTTCAAATCTCCCCACCTACCTAACAACGAAAGCTAAGGGAGGGAACTTCCCCCCTTAGTCACGTTTTTTTTGGAATCAATAAAGTGCAATAATCATATAGTTGGAATATTTTCACTGAGAATGGGGAACGAGCAACCCATGCTTTGTCGCGACTTATCACCGTCACTACTGGCGACAAATAACCGTCGCGATTATCACGTTGAACGTTTCATATAACTCTTTAATGTCCGCCTCACGCACTCTATATAAGAGACCCGAGCCTCATATGCTACATCATATTACATATGAGAAAAACTTGTGTGCTAGTGATGATATATTGTTACAACATACAAACATGTTCTCCGGGTGGTTGCGCCGATGATAGTCTTCAAGCGTATCATGACCGGAGGCCTATACACATCTAAGGTTCTTCTCTCTCACATGCTAAGTTGTCCTTTGTTGTGATTTGAAATATATTGTAGTGTTTGGGTAGTGATATGTAAGGCAAACCACCTGTGCGGTAAGCCCAAAACATAATGGTTTGGTTGTATTTGCCTCACACAAAACTTACATATATACTACGAGAAAAAAATAGCTAGAGTTTACCGGGCAGATGTGAATTATCTTTCTCTCTATTTGTGAGCAAGGCTATTTCTATATGTAGATCTAGACCCCTCATGTATGTGTCAAAGATCCATAAAATGGATGGGATAAAGTATCATTTATGTGTTAAGTTCAGGCGAATTTTATGTATATGCATATCTAGATCTAGACTATCTCACGGATAAAGTGTGTCCATCTATGTGTTCGATTCATTAAAATTTTAAGTGAGCAAGGGTATTCTCATAAGTAGCCAATTACGTAGGAACATGCAATTTTTTGGTGGAAAAGTAAGTATTTCATTTGTGTGTTAAAGAGACAAGAAGTGTCTAAAACAACATTATGCATTTTATATAGTTTTTACTGCAATGAAATGAACATAGTGTGTACCACAAACTTTTACTTTCCTTGAATTCAACATGTATGCAAAACAGCAGTTACTAGCTTAAATTTTGGTTTAGGCCGAGAAACCACGCGAACTCCTTCCCTAGCATCTGGCTAAAATTCTAAAGGTTCAAGAGACAGTTTGCAAACTGAAAAGAACCCGGTGCCACCTTTTACTTGTCCATGCAAGGTAAGTGTTGTTTTTTGTGGAATATATTTACATGTATACTTTTTATTTTCATACACGAGTATTCTTTCACAAGATATTCGCATGCTCGTGACCTATACACCGAAACAACACATGCAACCTTCTGCATAATCTTTGGAAGCTTTTAATGGCGTGACCTATTCTAGAGGGTCTTATCTTTGGCAATAAAACATCATCAGTTACTTAGGAAAAAGCAATTAATATGGGAGAAGGTAACAAAACGCACCATACCTTTTCCGAGGATAAGGCAACAGTTGCTAATTACTACTAGCAGATATTACGGAAAATAAAGGGAGGAACTTGTACATATCCCCAGCAAAACTATGATCTGTGCTAAAGGGCAATCCTGCAGATGTAAGAATTCAGGTCGTAAAGCTCGCGTGTAGTTCTGGACCCTGAAATCCGGTGAAAAGTCCTACATATAATTGGCATGTTGTAAACGGTTTATAGCAACAGCTCACATCTTCTGATAAGAAACAGTCAACAAGTGGCCTTTGGGTTTAATTAATCTTTATTTGGTGCTAAAAAGATAAGGAGTGAGAGAATTCTGATGGTGATGTTCTCCTATAAATACTCCTCATCATTCCTAACGATCTTGCAAACCAGAACAATCAGCCCTCACATATATAAGCAGTGATCATCCTGTAGTGATATGGCTGGAGGTGATAATGGAGATAGTTCAGGAAGGAAGCACACCCAAGAATTCAATTCATGGGTAAATGGCATCATGATATACTATCAGTGTTGATGTTTGTGCTTTCTATTACTGTGGGGGGTGTTTCAATGTTTATTGTTTATAACCTCCGCATTTCACAAATACCGTTTGACCGAGGCAGCACTTTTTTCTAGCTAGGTATATTGAAGTAATTTTAGTACAACTGTATCATGTATACTTGCTCATCCTTTCTGTATATGATGATACTGTTGGCAGGTGGCATGGCTGGAGACCATGGATGCAGAAGACCTAAAGGAGTATGGTAAGGCAAACGGAAAGATGTTTAGCAGTGAAATGAGAGCAGCATTTAAGAGGGTAGGCCTTATATATATATTCTCCTCTAGTTATTCTTGGAACTTAGTTTATTCCTACAGAAATCATAGTCTATATGTGTGTGGATCCGATTAATTTTCTCATGATTAAGTAATCTGCCTTTGCAGGTTCTTGAGCAAAAGAAACAACAACCACAACCACAACCACAACCCAAGAGGAAAAAGAGGAGGACCGCGTTGAGTCCAATATTGGGTGCAGTGTTGAAGTTCCACAAGGACGATGGACGATGAAGGGTCTTTGTTACCCCCAATGGTTCTATAGGTCGGTACTGAAAAGTGCTTGACTAAATTATCCTTTATGGCTATTTATGTATCGTAATAATAAATAAGTATGTGTCTGGAGTTAGTGTTGTTCGTGTTGACCAAGTGTGGCTTGGATGTCATCCCATGTAACGCTAGTTTATGGTAATAAAAAGGTGTCCTATTGTGGAGCTCATGTTGCCATGTTAGCCATACTGTAGGTTCCTCTTGAATTGTAAGACTTGGTTCCAGATACCACCGGAGTTTGTATGCTCAGTGGTGGCCTCGGAGTATGTCGTGACGCGATTTCCAACTAAAAAACAGATTCCTCTTAAGTTGTATATTATAAAATATTCATCAACAAAATAACCTTTTGAGAATTTGAGTATGTACTGTTTTTTAGGGGTAGAGTGTGTACTGGTTAGGCGTATACAATCGCATACAAGTCAATTGCTTTCATTGCCGATTTCTGGAAAAAAATACACAGACCAAAATGAGTACCCGGTAAAAAATAGCGGTTAGATATTTGGGAGATAAGTTTGGTATGTTCGAGCTTCACATGAATTCATGCATGTGCAAAAGGCAGGACTTATGAAATTGCTGGGTCCGCAAGCTCACACCGGTGTTGAGCAGCGCTACCACACGGAGTGGTGCCTTAAGTTCCTCACACAGGTAGCTATTAATATGTTCGCGTGGTTTCTAATTCCAAAGCGGTTGTTTCCTTTTTTTTCTCCTTTTTTGCGGGGACCAACGCGGTCGTTTTGAACAAGCTGAATCCAAGTACTCCCTCTGTATCGGTACATTACACATCTTAGGTGGTGCATCGTGACTAAGACCGAGAGAAAAATGACATAGCTTAATATTTATTTGTTAATTAATACCACTGCATGCCATGCTCGGTAGTCTGTCATTGAAGGCACACACGCCCCACATTTCCTATTGGCCATTTTCTTTTTTCGTGGCAAGAAACAAGGAACGAGGTTGGAAGTTAATGCATCGCGCCTACGCGTTTTGGCATTATTTAATTTTCCTAATGTGTCTAGTGCACCTGTACGAAGGGAGTAGCAATTGTTCTCCAGCGGTGACGCCAATTGCCAAACCACAATGAAAACTAAAACCAAGAACTAATTAAACACAGAGCTAGCAGGTCGATGGAAGCGACCAGATTCGACTTCAACCTCAACGCTCGGTTGACATTCCGGTAATTTTAGGGAGTGAGAGTGACTAAACATCATATGTCTGTTTTTATATTTGTATCAGACGGTTTTTATTCCAATCATGGGTTGACTGGTGTCTACGCTGACTACACAGCCTAAACTTAGCTACAAAAAACATATGTTTCCTTTCCGAGTTCAGGATGAAAATGCCTGGCGAGCCTCTTTGGCCTTCGATTGACTAGCGCGTCCTCCTATACCTAACGGGCCGCCTAGCTAACCCGTTAACACATACAATAGCTTCCCCTGTTAGTGGGCTGGGCAATAGCCCCCAACCTCCTCCCCTGGTACCCCAGTCCAAGCTTTTCATTTCCATCACTTACTTTGAAAAATCAGAAAAGAAAAAATACTAAAAACAGAAAACATAACCTTAGTAGGTTGAAAAACATAGATGAAACATATGAACAGCAAATGTCAATTCCTCCCATTTCTTTACAACAAAAGGGAGCACATGAGTAACACCTACTGCTATGTGCATCTTTTCCCCGTCGAAAAGATGTATAGGACTCAAAACAAAAACTGAAAAATCCAAGAACTTGACTGCATGTAAAATCCCATTTCTTTTCAAACATAATGGTGAGTACTAGTGGCAGATTACCCATGTGGCAACAAAAATGTGAAGATTAAACTCAAAAAGTTGTTACTACTTGTACTGCATACTGGTAAAACTCTAACAAAAATACATACGGAAACTGAAAACCTGACAAATACCTCCAATAAGAAACAATGATGGGGGGATTAGATTTTACCAGCATAGCGGACTGAGGACTGGCATAAGGAGCATCCCAGCTACTTCGCCTGAGCTTCCATTTTCCCTGGATTCGATAAAAATCTTTTTTATGTTAGTGTGCTGAATTACAAAAAAAAAGTATAGTATATAGCAGTGTTTTGAGTGTTTTGAGTTAGAGGGGAACTTACTTGGGCCCTTTGATAGTATACTGAATTTTAGATAATTGGAAGTTACTCCCAGCATTGAAATGCTCGGTCCGAAAATTCCAAAAAAAAAAAAAACAAAGCTGAAGAAAACTAAACACACAGCCCCTACTGTTGCAGCCCTCCACCAAGTCACTAAAGAACATAGAAAAAACTAAATACTGGCATTAAGAAAAAGAGGCTAATAATTGACCAAGGACAAAAAATTAAGGTCTGGATAAACAAAGGACTAGCATTTAGAACGTCAATAAAAAAAGGAGAAAACTATGGCCATAGCAGAACTGAAGTTACTAAAATTATTGGGAAAAAAAAGATAACAAGAAATACTGATAACTTACAAATCAAGTACCACACGAAAGCATGAAAAAAGTTTCAGACTCCATGGTTACATACTTCTTGATGGTGCATACCCTGAAATAACAAAATAAGAGAAAACACACACAGTTCGCCAAAATTGAGGCGCGACATAGTTAACTGACAGCAGAACAAAGACGGCGACAAGTTAAGCATTGACCCTGATGGTCATCTTAGATTGGGTTGAAAACAACCATCATGTTGAATTCGTCCAGTGCACTGTTCCTGATGATGATTAGCACCACTCTGCCAACCTTTAGGTCGTTCTCCTCCATAAATTCCTCCCAGTCATTATTGTTGAAGGCGATATGACCTACGCCTACTCTCTTATACGCGCAGTGCTTACAATACCTGACCCAAGGCATAGCCCAGTCATGCCTGCCGTCAGGGTGGCTGTCAGGCTGGAAGTTTCCTTAAAAGGTAATTTCTGTTTTTTCTTTCCCTGTCCATCCAAAAGGTGAAGTAAAAAATAGAGAAAAAACAAAAGGCACAAATGTCAGTGGCCAACCCACAATTTTTTTTAATAAAATGAACAACACAAAAATAGAAGGAATTATGAAGAAACAGGACTGATGCATGATACGAACAACTTAACACGCGCAAACTGATACTAAGAACTAAACCAAGCTGAGAGAAACAGTGCTAAAAATATAGATTAGAGACTGAAAAATCATAAGTAGATAATGACTAAATTGTCAAGACTGAACTGTGAATAGCTGGACACTAAGACTGAAATATGGGCAATCCTAGATAGCGACAGGAAGTCAGGAACTAAAACAGACCATAAGCAATGATAATCTAGATTGACTAGAACTAATAATGACTAAGCGTAGCAGATAAGGAGATTTTATGCCTGAACAATTGAATAACACAGACAGGAAATCTGAATAAAAAGAAGAGAAGAAACTGATAAGGGAGGAAACCCGATAGGAAACGAATTTTCAGGCAAAATATAAAATGAGATGTTCAACATACATCATAACTGACCTACAAAATAATTGTTAACCCAAAAAGTTTTCTCTGAACTATGCTATTGAACATGATCACCACTGAATTTCTCATTTGAAGAAACTAAAAGGAGAAACTACAGCGAAGCTGCTTATGGTCTCTGAACTAAAAATGGAAAAACATGTACGCACAGCTCTCAACTTCCTGCTGAAAAAACATGTGTTCTAGCTCTGACCAGAACAGACGCGTCGCCGAGCACTGGGATGCTTTTTGCCGGCCCCAACCCTGGTGCCCTCTTAAAGCATCTTTAGCAGACCTCGTATACCACCAACCCGCAAAACTCGTTTACAATTCACGGAAAAACGATTTTACAGGCCGGCGAGAGCGTCAGCCGAGCAGACCCCACATAGCGAAACTATAAAACGGAATATTCGCGGATATTTCGTTTTACAGTTCCGCTATGCAGGGTCTACTCGGCCGGCGCCCATGCCGGCCCGCAAAATCATTGCAGTTTGATCTGAATTTGACACATATGCCAAATATTCAGAATGCAAAGTTAATAAAAGAAAAAATGTCAATATTACAATACTACAATCATCCAAATTACAATAATTATTCAAATCACCTAAGCAAACTAAATAATTCAATATAAAACTTGTTCCGAATACAAATCACACTTGAATTATATGAAAATGAATGAAAAAATGAAATGTGTTTACTGCCCAGCCCTTTTCCAATGATGCTCAATGAGATCCTCCTAAAGCTGAAAGTGGGTGTTTGCATTTTCAATCTTCCTGTAGGTTTGAAGAAAAGCTCTAATGCGGTTAGGGTCTCTAGCTGGTTTGACACGGCTACCCACATTGTCATAGAAGAACTCCAAGTTCATGCTTCTCTCATCTTCGAAAATCATATTATGAAGAATAACACAACATGTCATGATGTTTTAAGAATCGCTAGTCCAAAAAATAAGCAGGACCACGAGCAATGTCAAACCTAGATTGCAAAACCCCGAATGCTCTTTCAATGTCTTTTCGGGCTGCCTCTTGTACCCTTGCGAATTCACATTGGTTCCTAGTTTGGGGGTCTTTAATGCTATTGACAGATGTGCACCAAGGAGGGTATATACCATCTGCAAGATAGTACCCCTTTGTGTATTCATGCCCATTGATAGTGTAATTGCAAGCAGGAGCATCACCACTAGCAAGCCTAGCAAACAAATGAGACTGTTGCAATACATTGATATCATTGAGAGTACCCGGCATGCCAAAAAAGCAATGCCAAATCCATAAATCCTCTGATGCTACGGCCTCTAGCACAATTGTTGCAACACGAGACTGGCCACAATACATTCCTTGTCATGCCTTCGGGCGTTTTTTCAAGTCCAATGCATACAATCAATGCTTTCTAGCATGCCAGGACAACCTCTTCTCTCATTAGATGCCATCAGTTTTTTTGTGTCTTCCTCATTGGATGCCCGAAGATATTCAAGACCAAACACACGATGATCACTTTGGCAAACCTACGCACTGACTCGATTGTAGTATCTTCACCAATGCAAAGGTACTCATCGTCATAGTTAGCCGGAATGTCGTATGCAATTACCCGCATAGCTCCGAGATTTTTTGATATGCACTAAATCCCTTCAAGCCCGCGTCATTTCTTCTTTGAGTAAAATACCGACAATTGGCCCCGCAAGCTTGAACTATTTTTACAAACAGGTATCGGCGCATTTGGTACCTTCTCCGGAAGAGGTTCGGCGGATGTGTTGGATTGTCCGCGAAGTAGTCTTATATCAACATCTCGTTCCCGGGATGGCGATTTCGAGGAATGTAAAGATGGCCGACGGTCGATCCTCGTAGTCTCCTTCGGTTCTCATCTTCATGTTCCTTCACGGTGAGGGCCATCACCAACGTCTACTAGTCTCCTTCGGTTCTCATCTTCATGTTCCTTCACGGTGAGGGCCATCACCAACGTCTACTGGCGATAGTTGATAAGCAGCGTCTCAACATCAGAGCCGTTCGAATCGGACGAATCCTCGAGCAAAAACTTCTCGCACGGGCTCAATTCCATCTAAATTCACAAATACGCATGCCGCGTTAACCAACTATGCATACCGCTCGACAGTGGCGAATCTAGCACGAAATTGAAGGGTAGGCTCAAACATCAAGTTTCCAAGTCTAGTTAGCAAATGCATTGCAATTTACATGTTAAACACCTCAATAAAATTGTCAAGTAGTATGTTTAGCTGAAATAGGATATTTGGAGGGTAGGTTTCAGCCTGTTGAAGCCCCCCTAGTGGAATCGCCACTGCCGCTCGACACAAGCACAAGTACAAGTACTCACCGGCGGCTCTGCAGCGGTGGATCCCGGGGCGGCGACGACGACTAGGGGCGGCTTGAATCGGCGGAGCCGGGGAGCCGGTGAAGCGGCTAAGTGGAA
>LR880966.1:42972649-43027144 GCA_904067115.1 Aegilops sharonensis | reverse complement strand
AGAGAGAGAGAGAGAGAGAGAGAGAGAGAGAGAGAGAGAGAGAGAGAGAGAGAGAGAGAGAGAGAGAGAGAGAGAGCCATCTAACTACTACTATGGACCTGTAGGTCTTGAAGGAACTACTCACACACCATCATGGAGGCAGCAAGGTTGATAAAGATAGCCTTCCCAATCGTTTCCCTCTCCGGTAGAGTACCGGAAAAGGCCTCCAGATGGGATCATGGAAGAACGTCTTGAAGGAACTACTCACACACCATCGTGGAGGCAACAAGGTTGATGAATATAGCCTTCCCAATCGTTTCCCTCTCCGGTAGAGTACTGGAAAAGGCCTCCAGATGGGATCATGGAAGAACGGAGGCTTGCAGCGGCGAAAGAATTGTTTCGGGTCTCGCTTCAAGGGTTTTGGAATATTTATGAATTTTTAGGCCATAAATTAGATCAAGCGGAGCTTTAGGGGGCATGTGACGCCCCCGATTCAATCATACACTAATCATGCATGCAAATGTGTACGATCAAGATCAGGGACTCACGGGAAGATATCACAACACAACTCTAAAACACAAATAAGTCATACAAGCATCATAATACAAGCCAGGGGCCTCGAGGGCTCGAATACAAGTGCTCGATCATAGACGAGTCAGCGGAAACAACAATATCTGAGAACAGACATAAGTTAAACAAGTTGCCATAAGATGGCTAGCACAAACTGGGATACAGATCGAAAGAGGCAAAGGCCTCCTGCCTGGGATCCTCCTAAACTACTCTTGGTCGTCGTCAACGGGCAGCACGTAGTAGGCACCTCCGGTGTAGTAGGAGTCATCGTCGACGGTGGCGTCTGGCTCCTGGGCTCCGTCGTCTGGTTGCAGCAATCGGGTAGAGATATGGGGAAAAAGGGGGGACAAGGCAACCGTGAGTACTCATCCAAAGTACTCGCAAGCAAGGAGCTACACTACATATGCATGGATATATGTGTAAAGGGCCATATCAGTGGACTGAACTGCAGAATGCCAGAATAAGAGGGGGATAGCTAATCCCGTCGAAGACTACGCTTCTGGCAGCCTCCGTTTTGCAGCTTGAAGAAGAGAGTAGACTGAAGTCCTCCAAGTAGCATCGCAAAGCATAATCCTACCCGGCGATCCTCTCCTCGTAGCCCTGTTGGAGAGCGACCACCGGGTTGTATCTGGCACTTGGAAGGGTGTGTTTTATTAAGTATCCAGTTCTAGTTGTCATAAGGTCAAGGTACAACTCCAAGTCGTCCTGTTACCGAAGATCATGGCTATTCAAATAGATTAACTTCCCTGCAGGGGTGCACCACTTAACCCAACACGCATGATCCCATTTGGCCGGACACACTTTTCTGGGTCATGCCCGGCCGCGGAAGATCAACACGTCGCAGCCCGACCTAGGCCAACAGAGCGGTCAGCATGCCGGTCTAAACCTAAGCGCCCAGGGGTCTGGGCCCATCGCCCTTAGCACACCTGCACGTTGCGAACGCGGCCGGAAGCAGACCTAGCAACCTCCATTACAAAGGAAGTCACGTTACGCGGTCCAATCTGGCGCGCGTCGCTCAGTCGCTGACGTCACGAAGGCTTCGGCTGATACCACGAAGCCGAGTGCCCATATCTTTCCCACGTAGTTGGTTAGTGCGTATAGGCTAGTAGCCAGACTCAGATCAAATACCAAGATCTCGTTAAGCGTGTTATTTGAAGTTACCGCGAACGCCGACAGGGCCAGGCCCACCTCTCACCCAGGTAGTCTCAACCTGCCCTGTCGCTCCGCCACAAAGATCCATCCAGAGGGCCGTCGGGACAAAGGTCCTTTCAGCCCCCAATCCGTGAATCACTCGCGGTACTCTTCGAGCCGACCCGACTTTAATCACCACATGTATCATGTATAAAGTATATAGTATATACCCGTGATCACCTCCCGAGTGATCACGGCCCGATAGTATGGCACAGCAGACGGACAAGAATGTAGGGCCACTGATGGAAAACTAGCATCCTATACTAAGCATGTAGGATTGCAGGTAAAGGTATCAACAGTAGTAGCAAGGACAGGCTATGCATCAGGATAGGAATAACAGAAAGCAGTAACATGTTACACTACTCGAATGCAAGCAGTAGAGAGTAGAGTAGGCGATATCTGGTGATCAAGGGAGGGGGGCTTGCCTGGTTGCTCTGGCAAGAGAGAGGGGTCGTCAACTCCGTAGTCGTACTGGGTAGCAGCGGCGTCGGTCTCGGTGTCTAGCGGAAGAAGAGGGGGAAGAAACAATGAATACAATGCAAACATATGCATGAAGATGCAAAGCGTGATGCTGGGCGTGCCCTAACGCGGTATGAGGTGATACCGGTGAAGGGGGGAAACATCCGGGAAAGTATCTCCGGTGTTTCGCGTTTTCGGGCAGAGGAGCCGGAGGGGGAAAGTTGCGAGTTTGATATGTTAGTGGTGTGTGGCGGACGAACGGGATGCGTATCCTGATTCGTCTCGTTGTTCTGAGCAACTTTCATGTAGAAAGTATTTTCATCTGAGCTACGGTTTATTTTATATGATTTTCTAAAGTTTTAAATCATTTTTAGAATTTATTTAATTAATTTAAACTAACATTATCCAGAATAGTGCTTGCTGACATCAGCACGACGTCAGCATGACATCAGCAGTCAACAGGGGGTTGACTGGGTCAAACTGATGTGTGGGACCCGTCTGTCATTGACATATCACCCTAACTAACAGATGAGTTAGGTTAATTAGGTATTTAGGTTAATCAAGTTTAATTAGTTCAACTAAACATGATTAATTAAGTTAATTATTTAGTTAATTAATTATTTTTATTATTAATTATTTTTATTATATATTATTTATTATTTTTTAAATCCTTTTCTTTTTGGAAACGTTTTGTGGGGTGGGGCCCCCTGTCATAGGCACAGGCGGCCTGAACGGGTTTTGGGCGCTAGCGGGTGCTAGCGAAGGCTGGGCAGGGCACAGCCCGAGCAGCGCATGCCCAGGGGGGGCGCGGGTCGGCAGACCCGGCAGGTCGCCAAGGCAAGGGGGGGCCAGTGGCCACGGCGAGGCCGGTCGCCTGAGGCGGCAGCGGCGAGGACGGGCGGTGGAGGCAGCGGTGGTGGCCGGAGAGCAGCGACGCGCGGTGACAGGGGAGCAAGGGGGTCCACCGGTGCGGTCCGGTAGCCGTGGATGCCGGCCGACGAGCGGAGGCAGGCGGTGGGCGAGGTCATGGCCGCGCGGGCCGATGGCCTCGGCGAGCAGCACCACCAGGGATGCGCGGGGTAGGGGTGGCGAACAGGGGGCGCGGCCACGGGCGAGCGCGAGCACGGGGCTCGACCACAGGGGCGCGCGAGAGCGCAGACGGGCGCGGGCACGGCGCGATGAGGGAGAGATGAGGAGAGGGAGGCGCGGGCGCGTGAGCGCGCGCCAGGTCGAACGCAAGGGGGAGGCGGAAGGGAAGAGGCCGGGGGCCTCACCGGGGTGCGTAGGGACAGGGCAGCGGGCTCGGGGAAGGTTGGGGGGGACGAGCGGCGGAGCGGGAGGCAGTCCTGCGAGGCGGCAGCTACCTGGCGTGGGGGGCGGCGAGCTCCTGATTGTGGCGGGCGACGACGTTCGGCGGCGACGAGGGCCTCCTCCCTCGATCCTGGTCGAGTCGGGGGCGGGGGGGGGGGGGCGCGGGGGGGGGGGGGCCCGGGCGGGGGGGGCGGGCCGGGGGGCGCGGGGGGGGGGGGGCCCGGGCGGGGGGGGCGGGCCGGGGGGCGCGGGGGGGGGGGGGCCGGAGCGGCGGGCGGGTGGGGCCGCGGCCGCCCTGCGGCGGGGGGGGGGGCGGGGAGGGACAGTGGGGGCTGGGGGTCCTCGCCGTGGGGGGGATATGGAGAGAGGGGGGGGGGGCGGCGCACGGTGGGTCGGCCGTCGGGGCCGGTTAGGCCCGGGGCGTGGGGTGGCGTGGGGTTGGTGTTTTTTTAGTGGACGGGGGCCCCCGGGGTCTTCCCCCTTTCCCCCCCCGGCGCTTTTCCGATCCGGGCCGGGCAGGCCCCGGGGGGGGGGGGGTCCCACTTTTATCTTTTTTTTTGTTGTTGTTAGTTTTTGTTTTTTTGTTTTCCTTCTTCTTCTTTTTTTATCTTATTTCTTTTCTATTTTAATTCCTTTTAAATATTTAGGCCTTTTATAACAGCACAGTTCATTCACCATAATTACCTAGGCATTCATTTGCACACTTTGAACATTTTTGTTTTAATGTTTGAAAACTTTTGTTGTTTGACATATTTTGAATTTGACTTTGAATCGTTTTTGAACCATCGCGAGATCAACAACAGTAACCGAGGTGACGTGGCATCATTAGTGTGTGATTACTGTAGCCTAGTTATCCGGGCGTCACAATTCTCCTCCACTACAAGAAATCTCGTCCCGAGATTTAAGAGGGGGACTAAGGGGAAATGGTCTGGTTACAAAATTCTAACGAATCTTATCGGTCTTGGTTGTTCTTCTCGAAGAGGTCGATCCATTACGTTGATGCCTTCATTTCTCTTCTTCATGTCACCATGATGAAATCGTCATCCTTTCTTCGGGAACTCCATCGTACTTACGAAAGAATAAAGGGGGTATTCCGGGAGAACGGACCTCTACAAGGTTAACTATCTGGTCGATAAGATCGGGGAAGGTGGCGGAAAGTAACTCTCGAATTGAAACTTAACGAATTATCGAGAGCAAAGTAAGAAAGCACCACGAGAAGTTCCAAGCGAGTAGGCAATCGTTCGATGCCTGTTACCAGGCGTGAAAGGGGATCAAAGCAACGGAATAATTATTGTGTCTGATGCCAGAATTGATTATCTCATCGGTAGGTGGCTCATGAATTTCATACGAGTCCACGCGCGAGGAATAACTTTGGAAACATGAGGGTGTACAGGAGAGTCAGGTTTCGATCCTGTGGAACTGTGGGTTATGGGCCCACCATGTGGTTTAAAAGTAAGAAGGGCGAGGACGTCTTGCACGATCATGTAAGTAAGGCATGCCAGAGGATAGCCCGTCAGTTATGTAGGCAACAACATCTGTACCAAGGGCGAGGGACGAAGAGAACCAATTCCTGCTCGTTGATCGAGGCGGACCAGTAGGCAAAGTTCTCGTCCATCGGTCGTTACCGGAATGTCATCAACAAAAGTAACAGGGTCTTACTGACAGAATTGTACACCAAGGGGTTTACATAAGCAGGGAATTAATACTGCTTAGACCATAATGATCACCAGAAAGGTTAAACAAAACAATGGAAAGGAAAAGGTGTTTATTAGATTAACAGAACAATGGAAAGGAAAATGTGTTTAAACACATATTTCAGGGGTATATCCTTCCCAAGGCTAAACAGAGCATGATATCCATGACATGATAGAAAGTAGAAAACCATTTAGGTAAGTGGGGAGGAATCTCATGATATTACCAATACAACGGTGTTAGGATAAATGATAAAGAAAGTTTAGCATTGTGCTTCAAATGCTCTTATTGAAAATCGGATTACCACAGACATGCTTCGAGATAGCATTGACATGGTCTTCAAGCAAAGGTCAGACTTTGGATACAGGAAGGATCCATCAGGAACAACTNGGGCATTCCGGAAGAACAGACCTCTGCAAGGTCGACTATCTGGTCGATAACATCGAGGAAGGTGGCGGAAGTACTCTCGAATTTAAACTTAAGAAAATATCGAGAGCAAAGTAAGGAGGTACCATGAGAAGTTTCAAACGGATAGGCAAGCGTTTGATGCCTAATCAGAAGGTGAAAGGGGTTCAGAGCAACGAGAATAAGTATTGCGTCTGATACCAGAATTGATGATCTCATCGGTAGGTGGCTCATGAATTTCATACGAGTCCACGCGCGAGGAATAACTTTGGAAACATGAGGGTGTACAGGAGAGTCAGGTTTCGATCCTGTGGAACTGTGGGTTATGGGCCCACCATGTGGTTTAAAAGTAAGAAGGGCGAGGACGTCTTGCACGATCATGTAAGTAAGGCATGCCAGAGGATAGCCCGTCAGTTATGTAGGCAACAACATCTGTACCAAGGGCGAGGGACGAAGAGAACCAATTCCTGCTCGTTGATCGAGGCGGACCAGTAGGCAAAGTTCTCGTCCATCGGTCGTTACCGGAATGTCATCAACAAAAGTAACAGGGTCTTACTGACAGAATTGTACACCAAGGGGTTTACATAAGCAGGGAATTAATACTGCTTAGACCATAATGATCACCAGAAAGGTTAAACAAAACAATGGAAAGGAAAAGGTGTTTATTAGATTAACAGAACAATGGAAAGGAAAATGTGTTTAAACACATATTTCAGGGGTATATCCTTCCCAAGGCTAAACAGAGCATGATATCCATGACATGATAGAAAGTAGAAAACCATTTAGGTAAGTGGGGAGGAATCTCATGATATTACCAATACAACGGTGTTAGGATAAATGATAAAGAAAGTTTAGCATTGTGCTTCAAATGCTCTTATTGAAAATCGGATTACCACAGACATGCTTCGAGATAGCATTGACATGGTCTTCAAGCAAAGGTCAGACTTTGGATACAGGAAGGATCCATCAGGAAAAACTTGTATAATAAGTCTTACAATTTCCTCATGGAAGAATGGATAACCTTGCTAATAAGTAAACTATAACAGCCGGTCATCCGGCCAGGTGTGTTGGACATGCCATCACCTTACCGGGTCATAAAAGACCAGTGTTATAACTCCTGGAAAAATGTTCCAACCATCATATCTGACCGAGATTCAGATCTGATCGGTGTTAGGATACCTCAGACTCAGGATGCCTGAGATGAAAAGGTGCAACACAAAATAACGAGAAGACATCGTAAGATCCTCGGGAAATGAACTATGGAAGCGAGTTTCGAAACATGAGTTCATTAGTAAACCAACGAGAGGATGAGGAGGTGGCTGATGGAATCAGCGGCAATTCATCGAGATTAACAAAAGATGGATTTCCACAATTATGTGAACAAGGAGATAACATTTGTCAGATCAAATGGTATAATGATGTATGCTCGAGGAAAACATACACAATTTAACATTGGTTGAAAGGTGCACCCGAATATGGGGATGGGGTGCACGATAAATATTAGGACGACGACTTAATGAACAAAAGAATTAAAATGAATCAATCGACCATTCACTTCAAAGCAATAGGTTTGCTAGGAATTTTGAATTCACACATCATAGTTCAATTGTCGGTATTCCGGTTAGAAACAACACGGGGACCAAGAAAGAATGGTGATGATGAGAAGTATCACTATACCAAGAATTCTTAAGAGGTGGAGTAATCCTCACGACATTCTTGACATAAAAGATGGTAACACTCCAAGGTAAAGAAGCAAATGCTGGATAGCAAGGAACTCAAGGTATAACACAGAACACGGACAAGTTTGTGTTGGAGGGAAGGCAATAAAGTGGTTGATGACAACACAAATCATCGAAGGCAAGGATGGTATTTCTCATCATGAATTCAATTGATATCCTTGAGGAGCTCGGAATGTTGATGATGATCATGACACATTTGTCGAGAGGTTCCATGACATCGGTCGGCGATGACATCAAGTCAAATGAATGATGAAGCGAAAGGTTATTGGAACCATGGGTACGGCACAAACTCAAAATCAAGTCTGTTCAAGGAGAAATGATATGACGAGGAAGATCACGGAAGATTAGCTTACCATCTAAATTTGTGCTCCGGAAAGAGGGCCAGGTAGCACAGTTAAAAAGTTGTGCGATAATGATATAGCCGATCAGGCTAGCAATGACTTGAAGGATTAATAAACTCATAAGCAATGAAGAATACTTAGAGTTATTGAATCGAAGTGCGGAATTGATTCACTTATCAGTGTTCTCGGTTGACGACAACCCAGAACCCAGGAAAATTGGAATCGGTGGGAAATAACAGTTGATGAAGAACCCATAAGAAGTTATGTAGTTCCATGATATTCTCGCGGTACCAGAGGGTATACTCAAGGGTAGAGCGGGATAGAGGTTGGACAAGTGAAATCATTTGCAGAAGTCAAGCACTTAAACTTGTCCAAGAAATGGGATCAAAGAAGAACAATATGGTCAAAACCACGGTCGCAAAAGACCAAGAATAGATAAGAGGATAAGTTATAACAAGGGGATTATTACTACTACAAGAAGCTTCCATGATAAGTTCCACCTCGGGTCCATGGGTGTCGGTGTACTAGAGTAGGGGTACCCTAGTATCCCGAACTCGTGCACGGGCAGTCGCAGCACCCCGCGGCGAGGCTTGCCACGTGACCGCCTAGATCCTCCGTGGTTCCTTTGGAACCATTCAAGAGCAAAGTATTTAAGCCAAGGAGACAAGGCCCCGGCAAGAGGAGCTTGCCGGGAAGGCCAACCAAGGCACCTAAGAGACAAGGCCCCGGCAAGAGGAGCTTGCCGGGAAGGCCCGGTAAGCGACAAGCTTCCGGGCGCGACAAGGAAACCACCGCGGCAAGGTGCTTGCCGCGATAAACTACCACCTTTGTAACTGCGCTCCAGCACATCCACCAACATGTCGCCCCTGGGACCTTTCCAGGCGCGCGTGGCGAGAGGCTGTGCGTCCAGCGGAGCACAGTGGCGGGCGGTGCTGACAAGATCGCCATCGTGGCAAGCAATGGTGTCCTTGACGGTCCCTTTCTGCACTGTTTAGGCGACACAGACGGGCATTTAATGCCTTTGTCCCCTGCCGTCAGGGTTAGGTATGATACACTGTACAAGTAGCTGTACCAACCGCAACTCATTTTCTGTTTTTTCCCTTGACTACGTTGCCACCTGTCGGTGACCCCTTGAGCATATAAAAGGAGGCCCATGCGCAACGTAGAAGGGGTTCGGTTCATTCGAAACCAGAGAACTCCCACGCTAGGTCTTGTAGCTCTCAGCGCTCCCTAGCAAGAACACAATACAATCAGACAAGCAACAGTAGGAGTATTATCTCTCCGGAGAGCTCCGAAGCTGGGTAAACTGCTCGTGTGCTTCGCCTCGATCCGCTCTTCATGCGATCTCCGCTCCCCGCCGAACCGAAAGGGGCTCGGTCCGCCGGTCCCATAGGTGTTCGTGGGTACGATCAGCTTCCCCGACATCTTTGGCGCGCCAGGCAGGGGGCGTCGAGGCTGTGTGAACCTGATCCGGCATTCACACGAGCAACATCTTCGTTTTCTTCATCAACATGCCACCGAAGAAGAAGGCTTCGGCGGCAACTGCTCCGTCCACGTCGAACCCACCACCACCGGAGCAAACAAGTGGTGGGGTAGACGCCGGCGGAAGGACGGGCGTCGACGAGGGAGCCCATGGTGCTGCCAAGTCCAAGGACAAGGCCACGCAGACCTCGGCGTCCGTGCACGCACCGCGTCCATCTCAGGAGGCGCGGGACCGACATCGTCATGGAACTCGCAGTACCATACGTTCGTTGGGCCAAGATCGAGCTGGTGGATCCGGGGACGCTCAAGACCAGCATGCGCGCCAACAGGCTGGTGCGAGCGGGGCACGGTCGCCTGGACGGGATACTGCTCCTTCTAACGTATTTAGAAGTCCGAGCATATCCCGCTCCTCGCACCGTTCGCCACTGCCGCCCACCACTCAAGCAAAAGCTCTGGCGCGAGCTCAATTGCTCCTGGATTACCCTCCAACGGCAGACAAGGTCGACGAATGGAGGGCCACCATTCAGAGTCTCATCGGCTTTGCCAACGGCGACACTCCGCGGCAACCAAGTGCATCGCTGCCGCGACAGGACGACAAGGCACGAGCCAGTGGCGACGAAACCTGTGGGGGTGCAACCACCATGCACTCTCCACCCCGAAGGCCAAGATCGCCAACTCGCCGGATCCACCTTGACAGCGACTCCACCGCGTCATCGGATCCACGAGCTCGTCGCGATCAGCGCCAAGTTCTTCACGAACGACAACAAGAATACACTCGGACTCGCATCGAGCGCCGAAGAGAAGCGCGGCGTCAATCCGACCAGCGCGCTGGGCCCTCTGTCGACATGCATGCGCCAGGGGAACCAGGCGACTTGCCGTACGCGGTAGGTTGCCCTGCGTTCACTCGTGAGCTGCGGCAAGTCCAGTGGCCCAGCCAGAATAATTTCAAGCCAGATGTACCAGAGAAGTACGACGGCAAGACGCACCCGTCAGAGTTCCTCAGCATCTACACCATTGCGGTGCAAGCTGCCGGGGGGCGAGACGACAAGATTCTGGCCAACTACATCTCGCTGGTACTCAAGCCCAATGTCAGATCTTGGCTCATGCACTTGCCGGACAACTCCATATCCTCCTGGGCAGATCTGTGCCATCAGTTTGTCGGCGCCTTCACAGGCGGCCACAAGCCCCATGGCCAAGAGAGCGACCTTCATCTGCTCGCCCAGAAGGAAGGAGAGCCCCTGTGCAAGTACATTCAGAGAGTCAGCCGTGTACAGCATAACATCCCAGACGTCCACCCTGCCGCGGTAATCAGCGCGTTCCATCAGAACGTGCGCAACCGCAGGATGCGGGAGGAAATGGTGATGTGCAAGATCAGAGACGTCAGTGAGCTCTATGCCCTGGCCGACAAGTGTGCACGTGCTGAAGAAGGGAGGAGACTCCCCAGAGAGAATGTAGAAGCAGTAGGATCTGACAGTGAGGAGGCAGCCCCAGCAAAGAAGAGCCGACGGCGGAATAACAGGAAAAAGAAAGGCAAAGAAGTGCTAGTTATTGAGCAGTCCGGCAACAGAGGTAGCGCCAAGAAAGCCAAAGTTGGAAGCTCCGGCAAGGAGGTTGCCGCTGGCACCAACTGCCAGGCTGTGGCGGTCGCCGACAAGCAGGACAGCTCCAACAAGCAATACTGCAAGATCCACCGCACCAAGGGCCATGACCTCCAGAGCTGCAAGAAGGTCGAGCAGCTTGTTGAACAACAGAAGGCTGAATACGAGCGACGCGACAAGGAGAAGGCTCAAGAAGGTGCTAGAGGAGCCAGCAAGAAACGTCCCGGCCGGGGAGGACGCCGCGGCAAGGCCAAGCAGCGGCAAGGAGACAGACCTCCCCGCGGCCGCGACAAGGATGAAGATGACGACGACGATGAAGACATGGAAGATGTTGGTTTCATTGAGGACCACCCTGATCGCATAACTGCGGTCGGGTGCTTGCCGATGTTGGTTTCACCAACTATCCGCAACCTCAAGGTCACTAAGATGTTAGTTGACGGCGGGGCCGGCTTGAACCTGATCTCCTCAGCGGTACTCCAGAAACTCCAGATCCCTGACAGCGAGCTCGAAGAGACCGGCACATTCCAAGGAATCAATCCGGGAAGGAGCAAGCCGAAGGGGAAGATCATGTTGCCCGTGACATTTGGCAGCGAGCTGAACTTCAGGACTGAGAGGGTCACTTTTGACGTTGCTGATTTTCCATTGCCTTACAATGGGATACTTGGTCGTCCAGCACTCGCCAAATTCATGGCAGCCTCTCACTATGCATACAACATGCTGAAGATGCCCGGCCCAATAAGTGTCATCTCTGTCCCTGGCAACAAGAAGGATGCCCTTATCTGCGCCGACAAGATCTACCAGGAAGGAGCAGCCGCAGCCGATCGCAAGTCACTTGCCGCTGAAGCTCCCGGGGGGGGGAAGAAGAAGACTAAGTCCGGCAAGAGTTCTGATGCCCACTCCGGCAAGCGCACCTCTTCGGAGTGCTGCGCTACCGTCGAGGACACACCATCGAGCTCCACCGGCAAGTGTAAGAAGACGATGGCAGCTCCAGAGACCAAGAAGGTGTCCGCCAAGGAGGACGGCACTGGTGGTACCTTCACCATCAGTGCCACTCTCGACCCCAAATAGGAAAGCGCGCTCGTTACTTTCCTGCGGGCGAATGTTGACGTGTTTGCATGGCAACCGTCTGACATCCCCGGTGTTCCCAGGAAAGTAATTGAGCACCATCTCGCTGTCTGTCCTCATGCGCGGCCCGTCAAGCAGAAAGTCAGAAAACAGGCAGTGGAGCGCCAAGAGTTCATAGCAGAAGAAATCAAGAAGTTGGAAGCAGCATGCCTTGTTAGAGGAGTGCTCCATCCTACGTGGTTGGCCAATCCTGTAGTCGTGCGTAAGGCAAATGGGAAATGGAGGCTTTGTATTGACTTTACCGATGTTAATAAAGCTTGTCCCAAAGACCCATTTCCCTTGCCACGTATCGACCAGATTGTTGACTCCACGGCCGGATGTGACTTGCTTTCATTTCTTGATGCATACTCAGGATACCATCAGATCTTCATGGCAGAAGAGGATGAGGAGAAAACCGCATTCATCACCCCATGTGGCACATACTGTTTCATACGGATGCCCTTTGGTTTAAAGAATGCTGGTTCAACATTTGCAAGAGTAGTCCATCACGCTTTTGAGCCGCAAGTACACAGAAATGTGGAAGCCTACATGGATGACATAGTGGTCAAAAGCAAGGACAGGGCAACTCTGATTCAAGATTTAGACGAAACCTTTGCAAATCTGCGCAAGATCAACCTCAAGCTCAACCCCGAGAAGTGTGTGTTTGGAGTCCCCTCCGGCAAGCTCCTCGGGTTCTTCGTGTCTCAGTGGGGAATTGAAGCCAATCCCGACAAGATTAAGGCCATCGAGCAGATTGAAGCACCAAAGCGCGTCAAGGATGTACGAAGACTTGCCGGTTGCGTAGCTGCTCTCAGCAGGTTTATCTCTAGGTCTGCTGAGCGCGCCCTGCCATTTTTCAAAATATTGAAAAAGGCAGGTCCAATGAAATGGACTCCGGAAGCGGAGGCTGCGCTGCAGGACTTGAAGAGATACTTGTCCTGCACTCCAATACTTGTCGCACCTAGGCCACAAGAGAAGTTGCTGCTCTATATAGCGGCAACCAATCAAGTGGTTAGTGTTGCGTTAGTAGCAGAGAGGGAGGCGGATGATGAGCTAGCAACCACGGCAGAGACATCCAGCGACAAGCAGGGGGCTTCACCGGCAAGCTCTGGTCCCGACAAGGATAGATCTACGCAGGCGTGTGAGAATATGCATAAAAGGATGGTGCAGCGCCCAGTTTACTTTGTCAGCTCCCTTCTGCAGGGAGCTAGATCAAGGTACTCTGGTGTACAGAAATTGCTTTTCGGCCTCCTCATGGCCTCGAGAAAGCTGCGCCATTACTTTCAAGCACATGAGATCACAGTCGTCACTCGCTTTCCGCTGAAGAGGGTATTGCAAAATCCAGAGGCAACATGCAGGATTGTCGAGTGGGCACTGGAACTGTCAAGCTTCGGCCTCAAGTTTGAGAGCACCTCAACTATCCAAAGCAGAGCATTGGCAGAGTTCATAGCAGAGTGGACGCCAACACAAGACGAAGAAATTCCAGAAACGAGCATCCCCGTCAAGGAAGCAAGCAAAGAGTGGCTCATGTACTTTGATGGTGCCTTCTCGCTTCAAGGCGCAGGTGCGGGCGTGCTACTTGTCGCACCCACCGGAGAGCACCTCAAGTACGTAGTACAGATGCACTTTCCCAAGGAGCAAGCAACGAACAATACTGCAGAGTATGAAGGTTTGCTTGCCGGTCTCAGGATTGCAGCGGACCTTGGGATCAAGAAGCTCATTGTCAGGGGTGACTCACAGCTTGTCGTCCGCCAAGTGAACAAAAATTATCAGAGTCCGTTGATGGAAGCTTATGTTGATGAAGTGAGGAAGCTAGAAGAGCACTTTGACGGCCTACAAATGGAATATATTCCAAGTGCTCAGAATGACATTGCTGATGGCCTGTCGAAGTGCGCCGCACTTAAGTTACCTGTGGAACCAGGGATCTTCGTGCTCAAGCTGACTCAACCAACTGTAGCACCATCAACTGGACAAAACAAGAAGAGGAAGTTGGTTTCTGGTGACTACTTTCCGGCAGAGCTCCCTGAAGCCGCCGCCAAGAAGGTCCCCAAGGTCAACACCAAGGATGCTGAGGAGCAGTCTGCTCCGACAAGCCCAAGGGTTTGTTTCATTGAAGCAGACGCTCCTGACAAGTTTTGCTCCGGCAAGCTTGCCGGGGAACGTCAAGCTCCGACTGAGCCGCAGGTTCTCGCCGTAGAAGCGGATGTTCCCGCAGCAGCAGATGCACCTTTAGTCCTTGTTGTCGAGCCGCAAGCTCCAGCATGGGCACAACAGATTGTCCATTTTCTTCAGACAGGAGAACTTCCCGAAGAGCAAGAAGAAGCGGAAAGAGTAGCCCGGCAGTCAAGTATGTACCAGTTTGTCGACAACACACTGTACAGAAGAAGACTCAACAGTGTGAAATTGAAGTGTATTCACCGGGAAGATGGACAGAAGCTGTTGGCAGAGATACATGGAGGCATATGTGGTCACCACATTGGCGCAAGAGCACTTGCCGGCAAAGCATTCCGGCAAGGTTTCTTTTGGCCAACAGCCCTCCAGGATGCAACTGCACAAGTAACCAAGTGTGAAGCGTGCCAGTTCCATTCCAAGCAGATACACCAGCCAGCTCAAGCTCTCCAGACGATCCCTTTATCCTGGCCATTTTCGGTCTGGGGGCTCGACATCCTCGGCCCCTTCCCCCGAGCTGTCGGGGGCTTTGAGTACTTGTACGTTGCAATCGACAAGTTCACAAAGTGGCCGGAAGTGGAAGCAGTGAGGAAGGTGACAGCACAGTCAGCAGTCAAGTTCTTCAGGTCAATTGTTTGTCGTTTCGGGATTCCTAACAGGATCATCACCGACAACGGTACACAATTCACGAGCCGCACCTTCATGCAGTACGTTCAAGATCTTGGCGCCAAGGTCTGCTTCGCTTCTGTTGCTCATCCAAGAAGCAACGGTCAAGTGGAGAGGGCGAATGCTGAAGTGCTGCGAGGGCTCAAGACCAGAACTTTTGACAGGCTGCACAAGTGCGGAAGAAACTGGATTGAGGAGCTGCCGGTGGTTCTTTGGTCGATCAGGACGACGCCAAATCGAGCCACTGGCCAGACACCTTTCGCTCTAGTCTATGGAGCAGAGGCAGTTCTCCCCACGGAACTCGTACACGGGTCACCTCGAGTGCTCGCTTATGATGAGCTGGAGCAAGAGCAGCTGCGACAAGATGACGCGCTGCTCCTTGAGGAGGACCGTCTTCAGGCTGCTGTACGAGCTGCTCGTTATCAGCAAGCTTTGCGTCGCTACCATAGCCGCAAAGTTAGTGCCAGAAGTCTCGAGGAAGGCGACCTTGTTCTTCGGCGCGTTCAGTCCGCCAAGAATTCCAACAAGTTGACACCAAAGTGGGAAGGCCCTTACCGGGTGAGACGAGTCACTAGGCCTGGCGCTGTCTGCCTTGAGACCGAAGATGGCATTCCGGTGAGCAACTCCTGGAATATCGAACATCTTCGTAAGTTTTACCCGTAGGGCGCGGTTGCCGGAACCTGTTCCGGCAACCATCTTTTGTACAAGTCTTGCCGATGTTGCATATAATCCTTTGTACAAAGCCGGGCGCAGACCCCGTGCATCAGTAAAGCTCATGTGCTCCGCACATCTTGTCGATTTCGTGCTTACTACTTTATTTTTGCATGCATTATCTGATACTTTGTGCAGCACCTATTCCGGTAAGCAATAACGAGCCATAAGGCTCCATATCTTTATTTTCTCTTCTTTCTCTTTCCCAAAGAAAGGAAGTTTCCCTCGCACACAAGTTTGCCGGGGGGGAAGGAGAAGATAATGATGTGGACCAGGCATCGTTCAAGGAAGTTCCGCCTTACCGGGAAGCAAACGACAGAAAAGCTAAGTTGCCAAAGTTTGAGCAATCAGTTTTAAAATTTTTTAAGTTATTTTCCTCGAATGACCGTACTTTGTATGGAAAACATGTGCGCGGAGGAACCAACTCGTAGCTAGTTGCGCCCTTACTTTGTTTCGAGTCCGCTCAACAACTTAAGTGAGCTGCAACTAGTCGCGACAAGGTTGCTTGTCGGAAGCGGCACCGCCAGCAGGCTGCTGACGTTCCGCACTCAGCGCTCGCGGCAAGGGTGCCTGCGCCGACAAGTTCCCTAAAAGCGTAGGGCAAAAACATACAAAGGAAGGAATCAAGTAAAGGAAATAACATTGCAATCACTACTCAAGTTAAAGTTATATTACAAGATAGCTTGTCGTAGCTCTAATAGATTGTTCTCCTAACATGATCAGCAGCGACAAGGAAAAGATGAAACGGGCGGCCTAATCTACGCGGTCGCCATCAACCCTCTTGATCCCGCTCACCCTGTCCACAATGGGTGCGACAAGGGCCTTGAGTGCCTCCACATCAGCATCCGGCGGCAAGGACTTGAGGACATTGGCGAAGCTAACGCTTGGATTGCGGAAGGCCACCTTCATCAGCACCTTCTGAAGAGCTCCCGCACAGATCTGACGCGATTCGTCAGCCAGCTGCTTTGGGATCTCTTCCCGGAGCCGTTGGAGAGCCGTCACCACGCCCTTGAAGAACAAGCTGAGCTTGGCGTTGAGTTGGAGGTGCTCGTCAGAGGAGTACCCGAGATCCACCATCCCCAGCTCCACCAGCTCCCTGTCGATGGCGGCGGCAATATTCACAAGACCCTCGGTCCAGTGCTCCACGTTCTCTCTGAAGGTGTTCTGGGCGGTCGTGGCACTCGTCAGCAGCGCCTCATCGGCCTTGATCTTCTCCAACAAGGCCACCTCCCGCTCCTTGGTGCCGTCCAGCGTCTGCATCAAAGTAGTTAGCTTCAGCTCAAGATCTGCCTTGGAGTCCTTGACGGCGCCGAGCTCCTTGCTCCTCTCGGCAAGACGGCCCTGCAGCTCGCTAAGAGTGTAGGCGTCCTTCTCGCGCTCGTGCTTGAGTGCAGCAAGCTCCTCGCCGCTCTTTTGAAGGCTGGCCTCCAGCTGCGTCACCTTCGTCTCCAACTCCTTCTTGGCGGCCTCGGCAGCTGCGGCAGCATCCCTCGCTTCCTTGAGAGCTCCGCCAAATGTTTGCTCGCGCGCTGCAAGCTCTTCCTCATGGCTGTCAAGATTGATCTTCCGTTGCGCCAGCTCGCCTTCCTGCGCAGACAGCTTCTCGGCAGCAAGCCACTGCTGCTCCTCAACCTCAGCCTTCTCGAGGATGAAGGCTGTGCGCTCTTCGGCGAGTCGCTCCCGCTCTTCTACCACGCTCCGGAGAGTTTCTTGGTTGATGCTCCGGAGCTCCTCCGCGCGTTTCTCTATGTCTGCTCCCGCCTTCACGACAAGCGCTTCCCGGGATTCCAGCTTGGCTTGTCGGGTGCGGTAGAGCGACAGCAGCTTTCGCAACAGCTGCTCCTCCTCACACTCACCGCTGCTGCTGCTTGGCGCGTCGACCAGCGTCAGCCCAGCGGAGGCGAGCAGCTCTTCGTCAAAGGTCTCTCCTTCGACCGGCGCCCTGGAGCTTGACGCCCAGGGGAGCTTGATGAAGACGCCATCGCCGACCTTCAGATAGGCGCCGGGCTGGGGCTCTTCGGAGCCTGGTGCTGCGGCAGCAGCGGAGGATCGGCGGTCGGTGTAGCGCCTGGCGCTCCTGCGGCCTCAGGGTCGTCAGTGCGATCGCCGGACCCCTCGCCAGCTTCTGCGGCGGCAGCCTTGGCGGCCTTTTCGCCGGCAGGCTCGTCAGCGCCGGCTTCCTCCTCGGCGACGGCGGCGTCGTCAGTGTTGCCGCGCACGTCTTCCTCGCCGGCGACCTCGGTGTCCATCGGCTCCATGGCAGATGGATCTGACGACCAGAAAATGAAGAAAAGTCAAGCAGATATTCAAAGAAGAAAATCAGAAGAAAAAGAACCCAAGGGAAATTTTCAGGCAAGAGAATTACCTGCAATGGGATCTGCAGCCGCGGTCTCAACCGCTGGAGGATCGCTGGTGCCATCTCTTGCCGGAGAACCGCCCCTTGCCGGAGACGCCTCCCTTGCCGGAGAGCGCTCCCTTGCCGGGGGATCCTCCCTTGGCGGTGTAGTCGAAGCAGATGGCATGTCAGGAGCGGCTTCAAAGCACTCCTGGTGGGGCTGCTCTGCTCCTACACAAATCAACAGTCAGATATCAGCAAATAAAGAGCACCCATGCGCGCCTAACAGCAGAAAGTAAACCATATACTTACGCTGGGGGCTGCGCTGGGGGCTGCTTTGGGGAAGGGTTGCCGGGTCCGGCAAGGTGGTCTCGGGCACGCCTCTTGCTGCCACGGTGGGTTCATCCTCGATGACAATCACCGGGGCCTTGGCTCTCTTCGAAGCTCTCTGGGCCGGCGTCCTGAAAAGGAAGGGGTTCAGAGTGAAGCGAATCAGATACAAGACAAAGCAACAGATTGAAGAATTACAAGTACAGCAACAAGATCTTACTCTTCTTCTTCCTCAGAGTTGAGCGCGGAGAGATCGAATTCCGGTTCGCCTCCGGTGCGATGAGCTGGAAGAGTAGGTTCCCTTGGTCGCTTGGCGGGTGCAGGAGCTGTGGTCCCAGAAGGCCCCGCTCCAGTTGCTGCAGCGGCGTGAGGTGCTCCCGCGGCAACAGTGCTTGCCGCGGTGGAGCGCGTCGCGCGGTGCGACGGCTGTTGGCCCGTCTGCCGCCCCGCCACTTCCCCGGCCTTGTGGAGACGCCTTCTTGGTGGAGCTGTGGGCTCCGCTCGCGGCAAGCTACTTGAAGGTAGGGTGGAGGCGCCCTCGGCAGGCTCGCTCGGATCAACTTCGGGCTCGGCATTCTCTTCCTCGCTGACAAGCTCCTCTCGATCGACAAGCCTTGCTACCTCTGCTGCCTCTGCCTCCTCCACAGTAAATCCAAACTCGCCCGCGGCAGCAGTTGCTGCCGTCTCTTCCAACCTGGTGGCGATGCGCTGCATCTCGTCATCAGTGGTGTCGCGGGTGAGGCCTTTCTGCTCGTCGGGGCGGATCGGCACTTCTTCTAAGCTATCGAAGAACTGCCGCACAACGTCATCTGCAGGCTCTTGCCAAGTTGGAACAATTCCATGCGAGTCGCACAACGGCATCATTGCACGGATGCGGTCGAGCGAGGAATTGTTGCATAGCGGGACGATTCCCCTTGGCAACCTGAACCATTCGGGATGATCAGGGTCATGCTTGAACAGCTCCAAGAGCATCGCGTCAAGCTCCAAGACGGTGAAGTTGAAGTTGAGGCCCGGGCGCAGCCTCATGATGTCTGCCGCGTTCTGTAACTCCCAAGTAGGTCTCCTCCTCTCCTGCAAGGGGGCGATGCGGCGGCGAAGGAAATCTGCGCCAACGGCGCCTACAGTGAGTCCGGCAAGCCTGAGGCGCAGGATCCGGGTGACGGCAATTTTCAGTCTAGCATCTTCCGGCGCCAAGTTGCTCCAATCATTGTCGCGCACTATTGGGGTTTGGCGCTGGGCGGTGAATGGCTGCGGGTTCTCCTCTACGATCCAACACCAATCTGCCCTCCATTCCTCCCACTTGCTGCGGAGCTCTCCTTCTAGATAGGCCTCCTTCTTGCCGATCCTTGAGATCCAGGCGATTCCTCCGGCAAGAGGCTCTCCTCTCTCTACTCGAGGCATGAAGAAATGGCGGAAGAGGGCTATGTTTGGGTGGACACCGACAAAGTTTCCGCAGAGATGTGCGAAAACTGCCATGGTCAGGACAGCATTGGGGGTGAAGTCAAGGAGGCGGAACCCGTATGTGTTCATGATGTCACAGAAAAATTCAGAGAAGGGCGGGCAGAGCCCGCAATAGAAGAAGAGCGCGAAGAAGGGATACCCGCTCGGAGCCAATTCAGATGCGGCGGCTGAGAGTACCTTCGTGCGCGGATGCGATCGCGTCTCCGTCGACCAGAAGAGGTAGTACCATTCCCTCAGCTCCTTTGCGGCGAGGTGAGGGGGGAAGATGGCCCGCTCCTTTCGCAGCGCCGCGAGCCGCTGCGCCTCGGCCGACTTCACGCCCTTCCCCTTGTCGGCTTTCGGAGCCATGGCGGAGGTGGTGGGGGAGACCGACGGCGTTGGTGATGCTGGTGGCGATGGAGGGGCGGAGCGCTGCTCTCTTTTCAGCCTTGGGAAGAAGGGGGAGCAGCGGGGGTTTTTCGAGATTGGACAGCAATTGCCCCTGCTTCCTCTGCTTATAAAGAGGGAGGGGGCGGACGTTCCGCTTTTCCTAATAAAGAAACCCCCCACGATCTCTCCCACGACGCCGCAGTCGATGCGTGCCGTTCGTGGGAGGCGTGGTGGGTCCGGAGCGAGTTATGGCGTAACCAAGGCCGCGTGTGCCCGTGCCCTGTTTTGGGCCTGGCCCAACAGCGCTCGGCACCGTGTATGGCCCAGGCCCGGGGGCTCCTGTCGGTGTACTAGAGTAGGGGTACCCTAGCATCCCGAACTCGTGCACGGGCAGTCGCAGCACCCCGCGGCGAGGCTTGCCACGTGACCGCCTAGCTCCTCCGTGGTTCCTTTGGAACCATTCAAGAGCAAAGTATTTAAGCCAAGGAGACAGGCCCCGGCAAGAGGAGCTTGCCGGGAAGGCCAACCAAGGCACCTAAGAGACAAGGCCCCGGCAAGAGGAGCTTGCCGGGAAGGCCCGATAAGCGACAAGCTTCCGGGCGTGACAAGGCAACCACCGCGGCAAGGCGCTTGCCGCGACAAACTACCACCTCTGTAACTGTGCTCCAGCACATCCACCAACGTGTCGCCCCTGGGACCTTTCCAGGCACGCGTGGCGAGAGGTTGTGCGTCCAGCGGAGCACGGTGGCGGGCGGTGCTGACAAGATCGCCATCATGGCAAGCAATGGCGTCCCTGACGGTCCCTTTCTGCACTGTTTAGGCGACACAGACGGGCTTTTAATGCCTTTGTCCCCTGCCGTCAGGGTTAGGTATGATACACTGTACAAGTAGCTGTACCAACCGCAACTCATTTTCCATTTTTGCCCTTGACTACGTTGCCACCTGTCGGTGACCCCTTGAGCATATAAAAGGAGGCCCATGCGCAACGTAGAAGGGGTTCGGTTCATTCGAAACCAGAGAACTCCCACGCTAGGTCTTGTAGCTCTCAGCGCTCCCTAGCAAGAACACAATACAATCAGACAAGCAGCAGTAGGAGTATTATCTCTCCGGAGAGCTCCGAAGCTGGGTAAACTGCTCGTGTGCTTCGCCTCGATCCGCTCTTCATGCGATCTCCGCTCCCCGCCGAACCGAAAGGGGCTCGGTCCGCCGGTCCCATAGGTGTTCGTGGGTACGATCAGCTTCCCCGACAATGGGCATGAACACAAAGCTCAAGGTCGACTCCCACTTCTCCAAAGCATAACCTTACATTCACTTCTCGCTTTCGATGAAGTTGTAGTGTTGAAATTTTATTTGGCAAAATACCAGGAGAGTATGACTCGTGAAAAATTTCGAGTTCACACATATTAAGGAAGGCATAGGTTCAACCCATCGGGGTATCTTAGAAACATATACCACAAGCTTCAAGAGTACTAACACAAGCTCGAAAATAGAGCATGGTTGAAAAAGGGAGAGGATACAATTTACCAAAGGCATTATGTATCGGAGAAAGAACTCACAAGGTGATTAATTATGAAGGACACCGTCGGATAATAATCCAACAGTGGATATGGCGATCCACAATGGAGCTCATGTGAGTATCGATACCCAATCAGAGAAAGAAAGAATGCAAATGCATCGATTTATAGAACATAATAACTCAACGTTCAAATAACAAGGAATTATGATTTTCAAATCAAGGGATCAGGAGCAAACTCTCTAATCAAGGATGGATAAGCTGAATAGACTTAGGGGTACAATCGATGGCAATCTGATTGGCCGAGAACTAGCTCATGTTCGAAAGACGTCTGAGACGGAAAGATAATTTATAAGGATCAACTGATTATTGCGTGCATTCGCGCACATATAGAATCAACAGACTCAAAATGATAGTGTCAAAGGATGCCAATAAGATTACTAGACTTATGGGATTAATCATAATGAAAGCAAGCAAGGATTTCAAGAGCAATAGACCGCTCAGGATTTTCAAAAGATCGAATACTATTTCAAAGACTTTTGTGAAACATCTGAACAACTGGGGATGAGCGGATACTCGGAAAGAGCGAGGAGTTATCCGTAGGGGTATTCATGTGGCAAAGAACTGCAAGGCAGTAGGCACAAAGTATTCTTGAAACAATAGAGAGATTTCGGTGTATCTTGTAATAACAAGATCAACTTGGAAGCATTGTATGAATGGCGAGTATATGTGGTTATCCATAGGGGTTTATCGATGGAGGGGAATTGCAAAAGCGACGCCATAAAGTCTCAAGAGAACATCGGAGAGTATCTTTGGATTCTTCTGGTGCAGCAGACGATCATCTGTAATAAGGGGCTCTCCGGGAGAAAGTATTATCGAGAACCTAGAGTCAGAGTTAGTAAAATCGTTTAACCCGAATAGAAGAGATGTCAGAGTCCCAGAGTATAGGTCGAGGAATAAAAGATCCTACTACCACCCAATGGCGACGTGTGCCCGTAAGACCCACAACCATGTTAGTAAAAGTTTTTGTACTGTCTAGACTCAACTTCGGCCAAGGAGTTGGAGAGGGGGATTCCTACAGGAAGTCGGCTCTGATACCAACTTGTGACGCCCCCGATTCAATCGTACACTAATCATGCACGCAAATGTGCACGATCAAGATCAGGGACTCACGGGAAGATACCACAACACAATTCTAAAACATAAATAAGTCATACAAGCATCATAATACAGGCCAGGGGCCTCGAGGGCTCGAATACAAGTGCTCGATCATAGACGAGTCAGCGGAAGCAACAATATCTGAGAACAGACATAAGTTAAACAAGTTGCCATAAGATGGCTAGCACAAACTGGGATACAGATCGAAAGAGGCGCAGGCCTCCTACCTGGGATCCTCCTAAACTACTCTTGGTCGTCGTCAGCGGGCAGCACGTAGTAGGCACCTCTGGTGTAGTAGGAGTCGTCGTCGACGGTGGCGTCTGGCTCCTGGGCTCCGTCGTCTGGTTGCAGTAATCGGGTAGAGATATGGGGAAAAAGGGGGGACAAGGCAACCGTGAGTACTCATCCAAAGTACTCCCAAGCAAGGAGCTACACTACATATGCATGGATATATGTGTAAAGGGCCATATTAGTGGACTGAACTGCAGAATGCCAGAATAAGAGGGGGATAGCTAATCCTGTCGAAGACTACGCTTCTGGCAGCCTCCGTCTTGCAGCATGTAGAAGAGAGTAGACTGAAGTCCTCCAAGTAGCATCGCAAAGCATAATCCTACCGGCGATCCTCTCCTCGTAGCCCTGTTAGAGAGCGACCACTGGGTTGTATCTGGCACTTGGAAGGGTGTGTTTTATTAAGTATCCAGTTCTAGTTGTCATAAGGTCAAGGTACAACTCCAAGTCGTCCTGTTACCGAAGATCACGGCTATTCGAATAGATTAACTTCCCTGCAGGGGTGCACCACATAATCCAACACGCTTGATCCCATTTGGCCGGACACACTTTTCTGGGTCATGCCCGGCCGTGGAAGATCAACACGTCGCAGCCCGACCTAGGCCAATAGAGCGGTCAGCACGCTGGTCTAAACCTAAGCGCCCAGGGGTCTGGGCCCATCGCCCTTAGCACACCTGCACGTTGAGAACACGGCCGGAAGCAGACCTAGCAACCTCCATTACAAAGGAAGTCACATTACGCGGTCCAATCTGGCGCGTGCCGCTCAGTCACTGACGTCACGAAGGCTTCGGCTGATACCACGACGCCGAGTGCCCATATCTTTCCCACGTAGTTGGTTAGTGCGTATAGGCTAGTAGCCAGACTCAGATCAAATACCAAGATCTCGTTAAGCGTGTTATTTGAAGTTACGGCGAACGCCAACAGGGCCAGGCCCACCTGTCACCCAGGTAGTCTCAACCTGCCCTATCGCTCCGCCACAAAGATCCATCTAGAGGGCCGTCGGGACAAAGGTCCTTTCAGCCCCCAATCCATGAATCACTCGCGGGTACTCCTCGAGCCGACCCGACTTTAATCACCACATGTATCATGTATAAAGTATATAGTATATACCCATGATCACCTCCCGAGTGATCACGGCTCGATAGTATAGCACAGCAGACGGACAGGAATGTAGGGCCACTGATGGAAAACTAGCATCCTATACTAAGCATGTAGGATTGCAGGTCAAGGTATCAACAGTAGTAGCAAGGACAGGCTATGCATCAGGATAGGAATAACGGAAAGCAGTAACATGTTACACTACTCTAATGCAAGCAGTAGAGAGTAGAGTAGGCGATATCTGGTGATCAAGGGGGGGCTTGCCTGGTTGCTCTGGCAAGAGAGAGGGGTCGTCAACTCCGTAGTCGTACTGGGTAGCAGCGGCGTCGGTCTCGGTGTCTAGCGGAAGAAGAGGGGGAAGAAACAATGAATACAATGCAAACATATGCATGACCATGCATGACAAAGCAAAGCGTGATGCTGGGCGTGCCCTAACGCGGTATGAGGTGATACCGGTGAAGGGGGGAAACATCCGGGAAAGTATCCCCGGTGTTTCGCATTTTCGGGCAGAGGAGCCGGAGGGGGAAAGTTGCGAGTTTGATATGTTAGTGGTGTGTGGCGGACGAACGGGATGCGTATCCGGATTCGTCTCGTTGTTCTGAGCAACTTTCATGTAGAAAGTATTTTCATCTGAGCTACGGTTTATTTTATATGATTTTCTAAAGTTTTAAATCATTTTTAGAATTTAATTAATTAATTTAAACTAACATTATCCAGAATAGTACTTGCTGACATCAGCACGACGTCAGCATGACATCAGCAGTCAACAGGGGGTTGACTGGGTCAAACTGATGTGTGGGACCCGTCTGTCATTGACACATCACCCTAACTAACAGATCAGTTAGGTTAATTAGGTATTTAGGTTAATCAAGTTTAATTAGTTCAACTAAACATGATTAATTAAGTTAATTATTTAGTTAATTAATTAACTAATTATTTTTATTATGGGGGGCGCGGGTCGGCAGACCCGGCAGGTCGCCAAGGCAAGGGGGGGCCAGTGGCCACGGCGAGGCCAGTCGCCTGAGGTGGCAGCGGCGAGGACGGGCGGTGGAGGCAGCGGCGGTGGCCGGAGAGCAGCGACGCGTGGTGACAGCGGAGCAAGGGGGTCCGCCGGTGTGGTCCGGTAGCCGTGGACGCCGGCCGACGAGCGGAGGCAGGCGGTGGGCGAGGTCATGGCCGCGCGGGCCGATGGCCTCGGCGAGCAGCACCACCAGGGATGCGCGGGGTAGGTGGTGGCGAACGGGGGGCGCGGCCATTGGGCGAGCGCGAGCACGGGGCTCGACCATAGGGGCGTGCGAGAGCGCAGACGGGCGCGGGCACGACGCGATGAGGGAGAGATGAGGAGAGGGAGGCGCGGGCGCGTGAGCGCGCGCGAGGTCGAACGCAAGGGGGAGGCGGAAGGGAAGAGGCCGTGGGCCTCAGCGGGNGGCGAGGCCGGTCGCCTGAGGCGGCAGCGGCGAGGACGGGCGGTGGAGGCAGCGGCGGTGGCCGGAGAGCAGCGACGCGCGTTGACAGGGGAGCAAGGGGGTCCGCCGGTGCAGTCCGGTAGCCGTGGACACCGGCCGACGAGCAAAGGCAGGCGGTGGGCGAGGTCATGGCCGCGCGGGCCGATGGCCTAGGCGAGCAGCACCACCAGGGATGCGCGGGGTAGGGGGTGGCGAACAGGGGGCGCGGCCACGAGCGAGCGCGAGCACAGGGCTCGACCACAGGGGCGCGCGAGAGCGCAGACGGGCGCGGGCACGGCGTGATGAGGGAGAGATGAGGAGAGGGAGGCGCGGGCGCGTGAGCCCGTGCGAGGTCGAACGCAAGGGGAGGCGGAAGGGAAGAGGCCGGGGGCCTCACCGGGGTGCGTAGGGACAGGGCAGCGGGCTCGGGGAAGGTTGGGGGGACGACGGGGACGAGCGGCGGAGCGGGAGGCAGTCCTACGAGGCGGCGGCGTCCTGGCATGGGGGGCGGCGAGCTCCTGACGGCGGCGGGCGACGGCGTTCGGCGGCGACGAGGGCCTCCTCCCTCGATCCCGATCCAGTCGGGGGAGAGGGGGGAGATATTTTTGGGGAGAGGGGGGAAGTGTCGGTGGCGGTTCGGGGCCTCACCAGTGGGGGGATATGGAGAGAGTGGGGGGCGGCTGGGCCAAGTGGGTCTGCCAGCTGGGCCGGTTGGCCCGGGGGTGGGGGTCTCTCTTTTATCTTTTTTTTGTTGTTGTTAGTTTTTGTTTTTTGTTTTCCTTCTTCTTCTTTTTTTATCTTATTTCTTTTCTTTTTTAATTCCTTTTAAATATTTAGGCCTTTTATAACAGCACAGTTCCTTCACCATAATTACCTAGGCATTCATTTGCACACTTTGAACATTTTTGTTTTAATGTTTGAAAACTTTTGTTGTTTGACATATTTTGAATTTGACTTTGAATCGCTTTTGAACCATCGCGAGATAAAAAACAGTAACCGAGGTGACGTGGCATCATTAACGTGTGATTACTGTAGCCTAGTTATCCGGGCGTCACAGGGCACTAGTAGAAAACAGGGCTTTGGTTCTGGCCTGGCCAGCCCATTAGTCCCGGTTTAGTCACGAACCGGGACCCATGGGGGCATACATCCCGGTTCGTGCGCCCAGGGGGGCGGGCGGGCCTCGTGGGGCATTGGTCCCGGTTTGTCTGGACCGTTTTTTCCCGGTCCCATACATTAACCGGGACCAATGTGCCTCGCTCCTGGCCCACATCCATTGGTCCCGGTTCGTGGCTGGAACCGGGACTAAAGGTGTCCCGGTTCGTGGCTGGAACCGGGACTAAAGGTCACCCTTTGGTCCCGGTTCCAGCCACGAACTTGGACCAATGATGTGGCTATATATAGCCCTCGCCCACGAGCAGAGCACTCCACTGCTCTGTTTTTTTCTGGCCTACGAGGGGAGGCTTTGTGGTGCTCTAGCTCACCTCCTATGCACATGAGGTGTTCGATGAAATGCCCGAGCCACACTACTTAAGCTTTCTCCTCTCCAAACTCGACCTCCAAGCTCCATTTTCCTCAAGATTTGTCTAGATTTAGCGGTCCGTCCCGTCCCGTCCCCGTCTTCACCGCTGTCGATCGCCCGCGCCGATCTCGCCGCCGGCACCACCGTGGTGAGCCTCTTGTTCTTATATTCTTTCTAAAAGAAAAAATTCTTACTTGTATGATTAGATAGATACTTGTCTATTTTTCTTACTTTTATTATTGTTTGTTATTATATAGTGCCATGTTTTGGTATCCGCCCCCGTTGGCCCTCGTCTTGTCTATGATTCTGATGTGGTATATATTATCCTTTATAACTATTTGGTTCATTTATTGTTTATGACAATTGTGCCGACCAATGTGACATATTTTTATTTATCTAGGAGGTATGTGAACCAGAAATTCCAACCGACCCTATTGTCGAGAGGTTGAATTAGTTGAAGAAGAAAATAATTACTTGACGGAAAAAATATAAAAAATTTAGGAGGAGAACATGATATTGGAGATGCATGTTGCGGATGTCGTCGATGATCACAAGATCAAGATGGATGCAATGCGCTTGAAGATTAGAAAGATTAGAAAATATGCCATTCATACCGAGGCTTGGTATCATTATGCTGTTGGATCAATTGTTACCTTGGTTGCACCTATGATCGCATTTGTTGTTGCATTGAAATGTTTTACATAGTTTGAATGTATGGTTTAATTTGATGCTCTGGAGAGCTATATGTTGCTCAATGAGAACTATGTATGTACTTTGGTTTTAATGTGATGATGAACTTCTACTAATTTGGTCACTTATCTATTCATGATGTTCTGTAATGGTTTTTGACACACTTAATTATATATAATGCACGCAGATGAACCGACAATGGATGTACGGTGACACACACACCTCCGAGTAAATTAAGGGCGTGCATAATTTTCTCGAAGTGGCTGAGGCAAACAAGCAGAATGGTTTTATGTGTTGTCCATGCCCTATATGTGGGAATACGAAGTCTTACTTTGACCGGAAAATCCTTCACACCCACCTGCTTTATAAGGGTTTCATGCCACACTATAATGTTTGGACCAACCACGGAGAAATAGGGGTTATGATGGAAGACAACAAAGAAGAAGAGGACGATGACAACTATGTGCCCCCTGAATATGGTGATGCTGCAACAGGGGAAGCTGAAGATCAAGAGGAACCAGACGATGTGCCCGATGATGATCTTCGACGGGTCATTCTTGATGCAATGAGACAGTGCGAAAGTGAAAAGGAGAAGCTCAAGTTCGATAGCATGTTAGAGGATCACAAAAAAGGGTTGTACCCCAATTGCGAAGATGGCAACACAAAGCTCGGTACTATACTGGAATTGCTGCAGTGGAAGGTAGAGAATGGTGTGCCTGACAAAGGATTTGAGAAGCTACTGAAAATATTGAAGAAGAAGCTTCCAAAGGAAAATGTATTGCCCGACAGTACGTACGCATCAAAGAAGGTCGTATGCCCTCTAGGATTGGAGGTGTAGAAGATACATGCACATGCCCTAATGACTGCATCCTCTATCACGGTGCGTACGAGGATTTGAACGCTTGCCCGGTATGCGGTGCATTGCGGTATAAGATCCGACGAGATGACCCTGGTGATGTTGACGGCGAGCCCCCCAGGAAGAGGGTTCCTGCCAAGGTGATGTGGTATGCTCCTATAATACCATGGTTGAAACGTCTGTTCAGAAATAAAGAGCATGCCAAGTTGATGCGATGGCACAGAGAGGACTGTAAGAAAGACGGGAAGTTGAGAGCACCCGCCGACGGGTCGTAGTGGAGAAAAATCGAGAGAAAGTACCGGGCTGAGTTTGTAGGTGACCCAAGGAACGTATGGTTTGGTTTAAACACGGATGGCATTAATCCTTTCGGGGAGCAGAGCAGCAATCACAACACCTGGCCCGTGACTCTATGTATGTATAACCTTCCTCCTTGGATGTGCATGAAACGGACGTTCATTATGATGCCATTTCTCATCCAAGGCCCTAAGAAACCTGGCAACGACATTGATGTGTACCTAAGGCCATTAGTTGAAGAACTTTTACAGCTGTGGAATGGAAACGGTGTACGTGTATGGGATGAGCACAAACAGGAGGAATTTGACCTTGATACGTCTCCAACGTATCTATAATTTTTGATTGCTCCATGCTATATTATCTACTGTTTTGAACATTAATGGGCTTTCTTATCCACTTTTATATTATTTTCGGGACTAACCTATTAACCGGAGGCCCAGCCCAGAATTGCTGTTTTTGCCTATTTCAGAGTTTCACAGAAAAAGAATATCAAACGGAGTCCAAACGGAATGAAACCTCCGGGAACGTGATTTTCTCACCGAACATGATCCAGGAGACTTGGACCCTACGTCAAGAAACGAAGGAGGAAGCCACGAGGTAGGGGGGCGTGCCCACCCCCCCAGGGCGCGCCCTCCACCCTCGTGGGCCCCCTGTTGCTCCACCGACTTACTCCTTCCTCCTATATATACCTACGTACCCCCAAACGATCAGATACGGAGCCAAAAACCTAATTCCACCGCTGCAACCTTCTGTACCCATAAGATCCCATCTTGGGGCCTGTTCCGGAGCTCCGCCGGAGGGGGCATCCATCACGGAGGGCTTCTACATCAACACCTTCGGACCTTCGGGTCCATAGTTAGTAGCTAGATGGCTTCTTCTCTCTTTTTGGATCTCAATACAATGTTCTCCCCCTCTCTCGTAGAGATCTATTCGATGTAATCTTCTTTTTGCGGTGTGTTTGTTGAGATCGATGAATTGTGGGTGAGGGAGTCCCGGACTAGGGGGTGTCCAGATAGCCGGACTATCGTCACGGCCGGACTCCAAGACTATGAAGATACAAGATTGAAGACTTTGTCCCGTGTCCGGATGGGACTTTCCTTGGCGTGCAAGGCAAGCTTGGCGATACGGATATGTAGATCTCCTACCATTGTAACCGACTCTGTGTAACCCTAACCTATCTGGTGTCTATATAAACCGGAGGGTTTTAGTCCGTAGGACGAACAACAATCATACCATAGGCTAGCTTCTAGGGTTTAGCCTCCTTGATCTCGTGGTAGATCTACTCTTGTACTACCCATATCATCAATATTAATCAAGCAGGAGTAGGGTATTACCTCCATCGAGAGGGCCCGAACCTGGGTAAAAACATCGTGTCCCTTGTCTCCTGTTACCATCCACCTAGACGCACAGTTCGGGACCCCCTACCCGAGATCCGCCGGTTTTGACACCGACATTGGTGCTTTCATTGAGAGTTCCTCTGTGTCGTCACCGATAGGCCCGATGGCTCCTTCGATCATCAACAACGACGCGGTCCAGGGTAAGACTTTTCTCCCCGGACAGATCTTCGTATTCGGCGGCTTTGCACTGCGGGCCAATTCGCTTGGCCATCTGGAGTAGATCGAAAGCTACGCCCCTGGCCATCAGGTCAGATTTGGAAGTTTAAACTATACGACCGATATCCGCGGAGACTTGATCTTCGACGGGTTCGAGCCGCAGCCAAGCGCGCCGCACTGTCTCGATGGGCATGATCTAGCTTTGCAGCCGAACAGTGCCCTGGAGGCCGCACCAGCATCCGCTCCGACCCTTAATCTGGAGCCGGATTCCCCGATCGAGGACGAGTGGTTGGACACCGCCTCAGGGGCTACAATCTCTACAGCGATTGAGCCGAACTCCATCCCTGTCCTTTGCGAAGACCTTGACTCTAGGGTGCCGGACTCCTCTCCGGACTCCGAACCCTCCGCGCCCCTACCAATCGAACCCGATTGGGCGCCTGTTATGGAGTTCATAGCCGCGGACATCTTTCAGCACTCGCCCTTTGGCGGCATCCTGAATTCACTAAAGTCTCTCTCTTTATCCGGAGAGCCCTGGTCGGAGTACGGTCAGGAAGGTTGGGATACGGACGACGAAGAAATTCAATGCCCACCCACCACCCACTTCGTAGCCATCGTCGAAAGCTTACACGACGTGCTCGATTTCGACTCGGAAGACATCGACAGTATGGACGACGATGTAGGAGACAACCATGAACCAGCACCTATAGGATGCTGGACAACCACCAAATCCCATGGCGTATACATGGTGGATACACCTTAAGGAAATGAAGACGAGGAACAACGGGACGCCACGAAGGATAAATCCCTCGAAAAGCAGTCAAAACGGCAACGTAAACACCGAACCAAGTCCCGCCTCAACAGAGACCCAGCCATACAGCAGGGCGAACAGGTGGACGACGAACACGCTGTCGAGCAATCGTCCGAACAAGACAACTTGAATAAACAATCCGTCCCCGGCGAAGACAACAGTCCGGACAATCTCATGCCGGACAAACTATTGGAGCAAAATGACCTCCAGAAAAGGCTCATCGCCATGGCGCGTAGCCTGAAAAAGCAGAAGCGGAAGCTCAAAACAGCGGAAGATGCACTCAGGATCAGATGGAGCAAAGTATTCAGCACCGCAGACAAATACGGCGACAGTCGCCGAACTAAGAGCTACCCGAAAAGAAAGCTACTACCCGAATTCGACGAGGAGGCCTTAGAGCCCCCACAATTAAAAAGTAAGAAGGCCACCCGGTCGGATGGACGACCCCACGGCAAAAAGAGCGCGGCGAATGGCGCCGCACACAAGCCAATATGCGATCCGCATAAGGATTCACATCCAAAGGATGGCCCAGTTAGGTCCATCTATGGGCCAAGAAAGCAGGCTCGTCAAAGCAATGCAACACGTCAAAATTCCGAAGATCACGGCACACCCAAATATAGGGGCGCCGCACACCCCCTATGTTTCACCGCTGAGGTGCTGGATCATGAATTTCCAGCGGGATTCAAACCCGTAAACATAGAGGCATACGACGGAACAACAGACCCTGGAGTCTAGATCGAGGATTACATCCTCCACATACACATGGCTAGAGGAGATGATCTCCATGCCATAAAAGACTTACCCCTTAAACTCAAAGGGCCAGCTCGGCATTGGCTTAAAAGCCTTCCCGAAAATACCATTGGAAGCTGGGAAGAGCTCGAGGACGCGTTTCGGGCAAATTTTCAGGGGACCTATGTCCGCCCTCCGGATGCAGACGATCTAAGTCACATAACTCAACAGCCCGGAGAGTCAGCCCGGAAATTCTGGAACAGGTTCCTTACTAAAAAGAACCAAATAGTCGACTGTCCGGACGCCGAAGCCTTAGCAGCTTTCAAACACAACGTCCGAGACGAATGGCTCGCCAGGCACCTCGGCCAAGAAAAACCAAGAACAATGGCCGCATTAACAAGCCTCATGACCCGCTTTTGCGCGGGAGAGGACAGGTGGCTAGCAAGATGCAGTACCAGCGACCCAAATACATCCGAAGTCAGGGATGGAAACAGGAAACCACGGCGCAACAAGGACCGACGCCGGATTCAAAAGCTCACGGCAGAACAACAAAAAACTGCCCCTTAAGGACAATAGCGATGAGCTATCCAACTTCAACAAAATCTTGGACAAGATATGTCAAATCCACAGTACTCCTGGGAGGCCTGCTAACCATACCCACAAAAATTGTTGGGTCTTCAAACAGTCCGGCAGACTGAACGCCGAACACAAGGGGCTCGACACACCAAGCGAAGATGACGACGAGCACCACAAGCAGAGCCCCGGAAAACAAAAGACATTCCCACAAGAGGTTAAAACAGTAAACTCACTTCACGTGATCAAAGGAAAAAACAGAGCGGCGCCCACTAAACGGCGCGTCGCACACTGGTTGTCAAAACCAATCACCTTCGACCATCAGGACTATTCCGAAAGTATCCGGAACGCAGGATGGACTGCCTTGATATTGGATCCTATAATAGACGGACTCCAATTTACACAAGTCCTCATGGATGGCGGCAGTGACATAAACCTGATATATCAGGACACAATCCGCAGGATGGGGATAAACTCAACCAAAATTCACCGTAGCAACACCTCCTTTAAAGGAGTAATGCCAGGCCCATATGCCCATTGTACGGGCTCCATACTGCTAGAAGTTGTGTTCGGTTCATCCGACAACTTCCGTCGCGAAAGGTTAATCTTCCATGTCGCCCCGTTTAAAAGTAGCCATCAAGCACTATTGGGACGCAAAGCTTTCGCCTGCTTTAACGCAATACCGCATTACGCATCTCTAACACTTAAAATGCCCGGTCCACGCGGCATCATCTCGCTAAAAGGAAGTATTAAGTGTTCCTCGAGCACGGAAGAACGGGAGACTACCTTGTCAGCCCCACACCTATCCGGCTCCGCTAGGCAAAGAACCTGAATTGGTCATTCAAACCCCAGACACGGTTAGACGAGTCCGACGCCTACTTGCGGCATACCCCATACAAGGGGCTGCACACATACATCATAAGAGACACTAAAGCTCAATTTTATTCACTTCCTCAATTTTAATGTAAAGTACATTTTTCGCACGATCGTTTTCTTTCAAACTAAGTTCCTCTATTTTACAGATGAACAACGTGCTACACCCGTCCAGGATACGGCACAACGGAGACACAGGCGCAAACGTGCAGTAGGGACCCGTTGCAAGGATCCTTTTCAGATTAAGACCCTGCGTAAACCTTTTTTACTATCTCTTGTTGATATACATCCCCCGGTTCCTTACTATAACCGAGGAGGAGGCTGGCGTTTTGGCATTGGCCGCACCAGAATTTTCGCGCGTACCTGGACACCAGGGGCTTAGGGCATTATTCTGCCCATTTTCATAAAGACTGAATACCTTCGGGAGTATTCGGCGTCTCGAGTTAGGCCTTATATGCATCAGCTCCAAATCATGTCTTTGGTCAAATGTTGGGTTGCCCGGCTCCTGTGTTTTGCTGCCTTACGTTCCGTTTTCACGGCTAATGCGGCACCAGGAGAACTACTGCGATTCTGCCCCGGTTCGGCCGGGCGAGCACCTCAGTAGAGAAAGCCGAAAACTGACTGTCATGATATAGCGAGAGACTGGTCAACCACTCGATGACTCACTGGAGTGTTTAGGATTCCTCCGCATTAACGAAGGACCGGTTTTCGGTCAGGCACATACGCACCCCGAATTCGGGAGAGTGTGGTGCCCCCAGGGGCTATATAGTAGCCCCACCCTCGAACTCCTATGGCTAAGTGAAAGTGATAAAGCATTATAGTCCGGTTGCCTGGTTTGCTACGCTATCACCTCCTTAACAGGACCAAGACGTTGGATTAAGTGTGAAAAAGCGCTTTCTTTGCAAACACCCCTACACTATGTGCGTGGGGGCTGAAGCCAAGGACTGCCATCTTTCAGGTTATATATACATATACATAAACGGCCGCACAGGGAGTAGTTTACTACTTGAACGCACAAGTATAAAAAGCTCTTATATTATATTGAAACATTGTTTTCACAAATCATACATGTCATTTAAACATGATATCTTACGAGCACTGCGTCTCTATTAAACGAGCGCCCGACAGGACTTCTTCAAAGTAGTGCTCGGTAGGTACTCGGCTTCTGTCCGAATCTTGGGATGTAATGTCGGTGGCCTTCATCTCTGCCCAGTATGTCTTGACACGGGCCAGAGCCATCCGCGCTCCCTCAATACACGCCGATCGCTTCATTGCATCGATACGCGGTACCGCACCAAGGAACTGCTGCACTAAACCAAAATAGCTCTTCGGCTGGGGTCCGCCCGGCCACAAGTGAGTCAAGACATGCTTCATGGCAAATCCGGACAACCGATTCAGCTCGGCCCATTCGGCCAACCGATCGGTCAGCGGCAGAGGACACTCCGGACTATGGAATTGCGACCAGTATAGCTGTTCCCTTCTGTGCTCCTTCTGGCCCCGGAAGTGCTCAACCGCGTCCGCAGCGCTCGTCGCCAAGTCCAGATAAGCATCCTCCAAACTCCACAACTTATCCAACTGAGCATACTTTGGATCCGTATATTTCCTCCGCAGCAGAAATGGTTTTCCAGCCGCAATTGCCCCGGCCTGACTCAGCTCCTCCTTGGCAGCTCTCAAAGCCGACTGGGCACTCTTGGATTCGGCGGCGGCCTTTTTCAGGCCCTCTTGTTCCGCTTGACGTTCTTTTTCAAGAACCTCGCAGGGATCGGTAATATCCCTCAACTTTCTGGCCATATCGGCCATGTCCTCTTTGCTTCGGCAGTGAATAGCCCGTTCGGCTTTTAGCTCTTCGGCCGCCTTTAAAGTGGCCGCATTACTATTCCTGGCTTGCTCTTTCGCTAGGGCGAGCTCCGCCCGCAGCTCCTCCACAGCAGCGGCACCATCTGCATTAAGCATACAAATAGTGAGACATGGGCGTCAAGCCCCCTTACTAGGTGTCCGCATAGAAGTCGCATACCTTGTGACTCGTCAAACCGTTTATTAACCAACGCGATGTCCGCATCCGCCTCGTCAAGTTGCCGCTTTAGTTCGGCATATTCATCAGTCCGGCTGGCCACCGGACGCCCCGCCACCTATTTAGGAGCGGCGATATGTTATAACTGAGATTTTGATCCTCGGCACGCTGTCAATTTTGACAACATACCGAGTCTCAGGGGCTACTATCTATACAGGGCGCATTCTATATGCATAACCGTCAGAAGGTATACCATTTTTGCGTACCTCAAACCCCGTCAGTAAGCTTCTGACGGCTTCATGCAATCCGCTCTCCGCGGATGCAATCCTTTCAATCACCGTACCCATTAGAGCACGGCGATCTTCTGATATAGCCGCTCGCCCGAGCAGATCCTTCAGCTCCTCCGACCGCACACCACTTGGAGGGAACCCTCCGCGACGACACCTCAGGATCGTCCGCCTCGCATGAGGGTGCGACTGGTGGAGGCGTTTCGCTCTCCATCATCTCCGGAAGAAGATCCCCCGAAGACGAGCTCTGCTGAGAAGGGCTGAGATCCGAACTACAAGGTACAATTTCGGTTATCTTCATAAATAAATACATGGATGCTCCTTATTCACAAGACCCCTTCTTTTCACTTACGGCTCGCTGGAGGGCTGATCCCCTTGGGGAAATAATGCGGCTGGGTTACTTCCCAGCGCCGGACTCTCTGACGAAGATTCCTTTCCCTTCTTGAGGCCTTGACCTCCGGATCTTCCGAAGCGGTCCTCTTCTCTCCTCGAAGGATGGGACTTTTAATCCCTCCTTCCTTGATAGCCTCCTTCGTAGAGGCAGTTGCTTCCCCGTTCCCCCCTTCGCCTTCTTCAAAAGGCGCGACCTTCAACATCTTGGCCAGCATGGGGTCCGGCGTGGTCTCTGGGAGGGGAGCCGGACACCTTATTAGCTTTGCCTTGGCTATCCACTCCTGTTCAAGAAACGGCTCCTTTAAAGGGCATATACATAAGATAAATGAATAAACAGCTTGTCTGGTTACAGGACTACTTACTTGAGTATCTGGGCGATTGCAGCTTAGTCCTGCATCCTCAGTCAGGTCCGGACACTTCTCTTGTGATCCGAAGAACAGTTTATACATCTCCACGGGCGCCGCGCCCATAAAATTTTGGAGAGCTCGTGGTCCCTCCGGATTCAATTCCCACAGGCGGAGGGGGCGACGCTTGCAGGGCAGAAGACGCCGGATCACCATAACCTGCGCCACTGCAACCAGATTGATCTCTCTTTCCTGGAGGTCTCGAATACGGCCCTGCAGCAAGGGAACGTCCTTGGACGGCCCCTAGTTGAGCCCTTTGTTGACCCATGACGCCAGCCGCTGTGGTGGACCTGAGCGGAAGGCAGGGAGCGCCGCCCATTTGCTGCCCCTGGAAGCGGTGATATAAAACCACTCTCGTTGCCACAAACCAAGCTCCTCTCGAAAAGAGCCCTCGGGCCACGGAGCATCAACACATTTGCTTATGACCGCCCCTCCGCACTCTGCTTGTTGCCCCTCGATCATCTTTGGCTCCACCTTGAAGGTCTTGAGCCACAATCCAAAGTGGGGGGTAATATGGAGGAAGGCCTCACATACGACAATGAATGACGAGATATTGAGGATGGACTCCGGATTCAAGTCATGGAAATCAAGCCCATAATAAAACATGAGCCCCCGCACAAAGGGATCCGTCGGGAAGCCTAAACCCCGAAGGATGTGGGACACGAACACCACGTTCTCGCCGGGCTCAGGAGTGGGAATGACCTGCCCTGGAGCAGGCAGCCTATGCGAGATCTCGCCTGTTAGATACCTGGCGTCTCGCAGCTTTAGCACATCTTCTTCTGTGATGGAGGAAGACATCCATCGGCCTTGCTGGTCGGAGCCGGACATCGTCGAAGGTCCGAAGCGCCTAAATCTGAAGCTTTGGGTGTTGGAACTCGAAGTGCGGGGCGAACTCGATGGAGGGTGTAAAAAGAGGAGGGCCTTGGTCTCATTATAAAGAGGTTGAATACCAAGAGCCCACCCCGTGGTCGATTAGGACTCGCCTTCGATAGAGGAGGCGTGCCAACGGCCACGGTTGGGTTACCCACGTCCGTATTGATGAGAATCCCGGAATAAGGGGCCACGATCTATGCTTTGATAAGACGTGCCAAGGAAACCGCCTCGCTAAACGCGCTAAGGTGAAACGGTAAAAAACGATTCATATAAAGGCCTGGCCGTGGTGTGATGTCACGCCGTGGAATACGTCAGCAGATCTGTGCAAAAATTATTCTCTCTACGGTGTTATGTCGAACTTGTTTTGCAGAGCCGGACACTATCCTTGTGTTCATGACCTTCTATGAAGTATACGGAGGAGGAACGCGCCTCGCAATGCCGAAGACAATCAACGCGCCGGACTCATCGTCATTGAAGCCTGGTTCAGGGGCAACTGAGGGAGTCCCAGACTAGGGGGTGTCCGGATAGCCGGACTATCGTCACGGCCGGACTCCAAGACTATGGAGATACAAGATTGAAGACTTCATCCCGTGTCCGGATGGGACTTTCCTTGGCGTGGAAGGCAAGCTTGGCGATACGGATATGTAGATCTCCTACCACTGTAACCGACTCTGCGTAACCCTAACCTATCCGGTGTCTATATAAACCGGAGGGTTTTAGTCCATAGGACGAACAACAATCATACCATAGGCTAGCTTCTAGGGTTTAGCCTCCTTGATCTCGTGGTAGATCTACTCTTGTACTACCCATATCATCAATATTAACCAAGCAGGAGTAGGGTATTACCTCCATCGAGAGGGCCCGAACCTGGGTAAAAACATTGTGTCCCTTGTCTCCTGTTACCATCCGCCTAGACGCACAGTTCGGGACCCCCTACCCGAGATCTGCCGGTTTTGACACCGACATTGGTGCTTTCATTGAGAGTTCCTCTGTGTCGTCACCGATAGGCCCAATGGCTCCTCCGATCATCAACAACGACGCGGTCCAGGGTGAGACTTTTCTCCCCGGACAGATATTCGTATTCGGCGGCTTTGCACTGCGGGCCAATTCGCTTGGCCATCTGGAGCAGATCGAAAGCTACGCCCCTGGCCATCAGGTCTGATTTGGAAGCTTGAACTATATGGCCGATGTCCGCGGAGACTTGATCTTCGACGGAATCGAGCCGCAGCCAAGTGTGCCGCACTGTCTCGATGGGCATGATCTAGCTCTGCAGCCGAACAGTGCCCTGGAGGCCGCACCAGCATCCGCTCCGACCCTTAACCCGGAGCCGGATTCCCCGATCGAGGACGAGTGGTTGGACACCGCCTCGGGGGCTACAATCTCTACGGCGATTGAGCCGAACTCCATCCCTGTCCTTTGCGAAGACCTCGACTCTAGGGTGCCGGACTCCTCTCCGGACTCCGAACCCTCCGCGCCCCTGGCAATCGAATCCGATTGGGCGCCGGCCATGGAGTTCACTGCCGCGGACATCTTTCAGCACTCGCCCTTTGGCGACATCCTGAATTCACTAAAGGCTCTCTCTTTATCCGGAGAGCCCTGGCCGGACTACGGACATGAAGGTTGGGATACGGACAACGAAGAAATTCAACGCCCACCCACCACCCACTTTATAGCCACTGTCGATGATTTAACCGACATGCTCGACTTCGACCCCGAAGACATCGACGGTATGGACGACGATGCCGGAGACGACCAAGACCCAGCGCCTACAGGGCACTGGAAGGCCACCTCGTCATATGACATATACATGGCGGACATCCCAAAAGATGGGAACAGCGATGGAACAACGGAGGATGACCCCTCCATGAAGAAACCGAAGCACTGACGTCAGCGGCGCCGCTCTAAATCCCGCCACAATAAAAATGGTGATTCCGGCATGGGAGATAATAACACCCCGGACAGTGCCGAAGACAACCCCCTCCAGCAGGACTCAGCGCAGGAGGAGGGAGAAGCAAGTCTGCACGACAATGCGGCAGAAAGAGAGGCCGAGGACGATAATTATGCGCCTCCCTCCGAAGATGAGGCAAGCCTCGACGACGACGAATTTGTCGTGCCTGAGGATCCCGCCGAACAGGAGCGTTTCAAACGCAGGCTTATAGCCACGGCAAGCAGCCTCAAGAAAAAGCAGCAACAGCTTAGAGCTGACCAAGACCTGCTAGCTGACAGATGGACTGAAGTCCTTGCAGCCGAAGAGTATGAACTCGAACGCCCCTCCAAAAGCTACCCCAAACGCAGGCCATTGCCTCGATTAGAGGAGGAAGCACCCAAGTCACCAGCGCACGACATGGCAGACCGGCCACCCCGTGGCCGTGACAGAGAAGCCTCTCGGCCCTCCGCTCAAGCCACACCCCGACGCCGCTCAACAAGTACCAAGGCACAGGAAAACACGCCGGACTTGCGGGATATATTGGAGGATAAGGCAAAACATACAAGATCGATCTACGGATCGCGTGGGCGCCCAACGACGCGGGATGATTACCGTCGCGCCGGATACAGCAAACTCGGCCGGGCCGAACACAGTAGACAAAGCTCATATGAGCTACGTCGTGATATAGCCCAATAGAGAGGCGCCGCACACCCACTATGCTTCACAGATGAAGTAATGGATCATCAAATCCCCGAGGGCTTCAATCCCGTAAACATCGAATCATACGATGGTACCACAGATCCTGCGGTCTGGATCGAGGACTATCTCCTCCATATCCACATGGCCCGCGGTGATGATCTACACGCCATCAAATACCTCCCACTCAAGCTTAAAGGACCAGCTCGACATTGGCTCAACAGCTTGCCAGCAGAATCAATTGGTTGTTGGGAGGACCTGGAAGCCGCATTCCTTGATAACTTCCAGGGCACATATGTGCAACCACCAGACGCCGATGACCTTAGCCACATAATTCAACAGCCAGAAGAATCGGCTAGACAATTCTGGACATGGTTCCTAACAAAGAAAAATCAAATCGTTGACTGTCCGGATGCAGAGGCCCTTGCAGCCTTCAAACACAACATCCGCGACAAGTGGCTTGCCCGGCACCTAGGACAGGAAAAGCCAAAATCCATGGCAGCCCTCACAACACTCATGACCCGCTTTTGTGCGGGAGAGGACAGCTGGCTAGCTCGAAGCAACAACTTGGCCAAACACCCTGATAGTTCGGATACCAAGGACAGCAATTGTAGGTCGCGTCGCAACAAGAACAAGCGCCGCATTAACGGCGATAATGCTGAAGATACGACCGTCAATGCCGGATTCAGATGCTCTAAACCCGGTCAGCGGAAGAAGCCATTCAAAAGAAATACCCAGGGCCCGTCCAACTTGGACCGAATACTCGATCGCTTGTGCCAGATACATGGCACCCCCGAAAAACCAGCCAATCACACCAACAGGGATTGTTGGGTGTTCAAGCAAGCAGGCAAGTTAAGTGCCGAACTCAATGACAAGGGGCCACATAGCGATGACGAGGAAGAGCCCCGGCCGCCGAACAATAGAGGACAGAAGGGTTTTCCCACACAAGTGCGGATGGTGAACATGATATACGCAACCCATATACCCAAAAGGGAGCGGAAGCGTGCACTAAGGGACGTATATGCGATGGAGCCAGTCGCCCCGAAGTTCAAACCATGGTCTTCCTGCCCGATCACCTTTGATCGAAGGGACCACCCCACTAGCATCCGTCACGGCGGTTTCGCCGCATTGGTTCTTGACCCAATTATTGACGGATTTCACCTCACCAGAGTCCTGATGGATGGCGGTAGCAGCCTGAACCTGCTTTATCAGGATACAGTGCGCAAAATGGGCATAGACCCCTCAAGAATTAAACCTACAAAGATGACCTTTAAAGGCGTCATACCGGGTGTAGAGGCCAATTGTACGGGCTCAGTTACACTCGAAGTGGTCTTTGGATCCCCGGATAACTTCCGAAGCGAAGAGTTAATCTTAGACATATTCCCGTTCCGTAGTGGCTATCATGCACTGCTCGGACGAACCGCATTTGCAAAGTTCAATGCGGTGCCGCACTACGCATACCTCAAGCTCAAGATGTCAGGCCCTCGAGGAGTAATCACGGTCAATGGAAACACCGAACGCTCCCTCCGAACGGAGGAGCACACGGCGGCCCTCGCGGCGGAGGTACAAAGCAGCCTCTCACAGCAATTCTCGAGTCCGCCCACAAAGCGTCCGGACACTGTCAAGCGCGCCCGGAGTAACCTACAACAAGACCGCCTGGCACGATTCAAGCACGCGTAGCAATCCGGCCCCAACCCCAGCTCTCGCGAAGTTGCGAAGCCAGTACTACGCGTACATAACTACGCTCTGGAGATACCATGGGCATAAGGGGAGGGGCATGACCACGGCACGCCCGGAATGTGGCTCAACCGCACCAGAGGCTCCCGATTGTGTCATTCTTTTTCTTTCTTCCTTTTTCTTCCTTTTTCTTACTTTCAGGACTCCGTCTTCCAGAAGTCCTATCCAGCACTAGAATCGCCGAACTCACGATGCAACAGCCAGGGAAGCAGAAAGCCACGTCGAGTGTTCAGGTGGTCTCTATTACGAGCATTATACCTATTTTACATACCATCCCGCAGCTTACCCATGGTGGGGGACATGTTAGATAGTCCCATCCCTTGCTTATCGCACTATTTGTATCGTTCTGCCTTCACTGCAGTACCTTTTTGAATAAACAATACATAGCTTTTGCCTATTATTGCACTCCTTTCATTATCTATATATATGTTCATTTCATGACATGTTGCACCCGTACATTTTGGTACGACCAATACACCAGGGGCTTAAGTACCCCAAAATTATGGTGTGATAAGTCCGAACACTTTCACAAGTGCGGCCCCCAGAACTTATAGCATTATATGAATCGGCTCCGAATCATGTCTTGGGTCAATAGTTGGGTTTGCCCGGCTCCCGTGTTTTGGTACCTTACGTTCCGTTATATCGGCTAAGGTAGCACTGGGAGAACCATTGCGATTGTGCCCCAGTTGAGCTGGGTCGAGCACCTCAGTGGAGAAGGCTAAAACTGACCGTCATGATAGTGTGAGAGCCGTCGCTGTTTGAGAGGTTTTTTCGGGTCCCTAAAGACATATGCCGCTTAGAGAGAGGAACCGGAATTGTCCGTCCAAGGCGTGGATAGCGCCCCGAACTCGGTCTTCCGAATACTAGGGGCTTCGCCGAAATTTAAAATTATAGAATTCTATGGCTAAGTGAGAGTGTTCAAGCATTATAAGTCCAGTTGCCTTGTTCGTTGTGTTGAGCGCCTCCCTAGATGGACCCAAGAATGGGAACAAGAGTGCTCAAGTTTATCCCGAACACCCCAGCACTCGTGGCATGGGGACTGAAGCCAACGACTTGCCATCTCTCAAATTTGATAAACGGCCGCACAGAAGGTAATATTTTAAATTAATAAGCGTTTCTTAGCCGATATAAACAAGTTTTCAGCGTACAGGATAACAAATACGAGTCTATTCAAAAATTACATCTTTCGAGCACTCATCCGCTATTCGGTGGGCACCCTTCAGGAGGCCCTCATAGTACATTTCGGGCGTGCGATGCTCCTTGCCCTTAGGTGGCCCGTCCGTCACAAGCTTCTCCGCATCCAGCTTGCCCCAGTGCACTTTAGCACGGGCAAGGGCCCGACGGGCACCTTCAATGCAGACGGAGCGCTTGATGACTTCAATCCGTGGACAGGCGTCGACCAGCCGCTGCACTAAGCCGAAGTAGCTCCCAGGCATGGCTTCCAAGGGCCACAGCCGCACTATAAGGCCCTTCATGGCCTGTTCGGCGACCTTGTGGAGCTCGACCAGCTGCTTCTGCTGGTCGCTCAGGGGCACCGGATGTCCGGCCTCAGTATACTGAGACCAGAACACCTTTTCCGTCGAGCTCCCCTCCTTGGCGCGGTAGAATGCGGCAGCATCAGACACACTATGGGGCAAATCTGTGAATGCTCCTGGAGAGCTCCGAATCCGGGTAAGTAATAGGTAATTCACTTTCACATGCTTGCTTTGCATAAAGAATGCCTTACCCGCCGCTATCTTCTTTAATGATTCAATTTCTTGGAGGGCTTTTTGGGCCTCGGCCTTAGCAGCTTTGGCACTCTCAAGAGCCGAAGCAAGCTCGGACTCTCAGGTCTTCGAGTCACGCTCCAAACTCTCGTGTTTTTTCATGAGAGCCTGGAGCTCTTGCCGCACCTCCGCCAGCTACGCCTCCCCCTTCTCTCGCTTGATGCGCTCCGCAACCGCTTTGTTTTCGGCCACGGACACCGCCTCCTTCAGGGTCGCCACCTCGTTCGTGGCCCCTGCAGTACCCATGTTATTCCTGTTATTTTTTGCAACCGAAACCTTTCTATAAGGTATTTCTTTCATAAGGTATTACTTACCTTCCTTGTCCTCGAGCTGCTTCTTGGCAAGGCCGAGCTCGTTCTCAGACCGCTCGAGGCTTTGCTTCAATGCATCGACCTCCGCAGTCAGTGCGGCAGAGGTCAGCAGCGTAGCCTGCATTCCCATATTGACATACTTATGTTAGACTCCTGCGTATATCTTTTTAGATCCTCAGTCCGGCTTTTCTTTCCGAACACCGAACTAAGCATCAGGGGCTACTGTCTATGCGGTAATATTTTTACATATTCTAAACTTACCTCAAAGCCTGTTAGAAGGCTGGTACAGGCTTCGGTCAGCCCGCTCTTGGCGGACTGAACTGTCCGGATCACCGCACTCATAACAGTGCGGTGCTCCTCCTCGATGGAAGTGTTGTTAAGCGCCTCCAGTAAGCTATCCGGTGCCTCCGGTTGGACGGAGGACACCAGCGTCTTACCCTTCTTGCGAAGGGACCACTTACCGGACTCCGGAACCGCTGAAGGTTCCAGCATGGAGTCCGGACGAGTGTCGGGCTTAGAGCCCCTGGGGGTCTCGCCCCCCACGCGCCTGGAGTCTGGGAGGTTGCCTTGCGGCGCCTCCTGCGCCACCTCCTCTTGACCAAGCCCCCCTTGGGGCCCCACCGCGGCGTCATCCGCAGCGTGAGGTGAGGAGGCGGTCGGAAGTGAAATACTCTCAATTTCCGACGAACTCAGGGACCCGCTCGACGAAGCAGCGAACTCGCCCTTGGGCGGGCTGCATGATTGTTTGGCATTAGAGAACACTATGCAATGATAAAAAAGCCATGGGTATCCGGACACTTACGATCTCGCCAGGGGCTTGGCCCTTGTTGGCCAATCCTCCTCGTCGTTGTCGACGTTGGTGGAGAAGTTCGGAGGAAGGGTTCTTCCCTTCTTGGACCCTCCGGCCTCCCCAGTTGGGGCGGCCTTGCTTTTCCTCTCCTCCCCCGCTGGGGGAGAGGCTTCTTTTTCTTCCTCCTCGTCCTCAGGAGAAGATTCTGCTTCAGAATCTGACAACACCAGGCGTCGGGAGCTCCTTCGAGTTCCCGTTGCCTCCTTCTTGGCCTTCTTCTCCGGCACCACATGAGGTACCGGAGCCAGCAGCCCCGTCAATCTGGCGTCCGCTGGGTCTTCTGGCAAAGGAGCCGGACAGCTAACCTGTCCGGACGTCTTCAGCCAGTCCTGTTAAAGGTTAGGGAGTTTTAGATCCCACATAGAGTCAATCTATGAAAAAAGAGTCCCGTAAGGGGTAAAATAATTTACCTCACTGGCTTGACGCTGCGAGCTGAATCCGCGATCTTCGGTAGCGGATGTGGGAGCCTCGGCGCCCTTGAACAACACCTTCCAGGCATCTTCGTACGTAGTGTCGAAGAGCCTTTTTAGAGTTGTGTGCTGTGCCGGATCGAACTCCCACAATTTGAAGGCCCGTTGTTGGCATGGGAGAATCTGGCGGATGAGCATCACCTGGATTACATTGACAAGCCTGAGATTCTTGTCCACCAGGTTTCTGACGCATGTTTGGAGTCCGGATAGCTCATCCGAATTCCCCCACGTCAGGCCCGTCTCTTTCCATGACGAGAGCCGTGTGGGGAAGCCAGGTCTGAATTCGGGGGCCGCCACCCATTTGGGGTCGCGTGGCTCAGTGATGTAGAACCACCCCGATTGCCACCCCTTTATTGTCTCCACAAAGGAGCCCTCGAGCCATAGGACTTTGGCCATCTTGCCAACCATGGCGCCTCCGCACTCCGCTTGACGGCCGCCCACAACCTTCGGCCTGACATTGAAGGTCTTCAGCCATAGGCCGAAGTGGGACTGGATGCAGAGGAAGGCCTCGCACACGACGATAAACGCCGAGATGTTGAGGATGAAATTCGGGGCCAGGTCGTGGAAGTACAGGCCGTAGTAGAACATGAGCCCCCGGACAAATGGGTGAAGTGGAAAACCCAGTCCGCGGAGGAAGTGGGGGAGAAACACCACCCTCTCATGGGGCCTGGGGGTTGGACTGAGCTGCCCCGCGTCGGGCAGCCTGTGCGCGATGTCGCCGGACAAATATCCGGCCTCCCGCAGTCTTGTGATGTGCCCCTCCGTGACGGAGGAGGCCATCCACCTGCCTCCCGCTCCGAACATGGTTGGAGAAGGTTGAGGTGGGATGTGCGGACTTGGGCGCTGGAGCTCGAGTACGCGAGAATGGATGAGCAAAGGAGGAAGAAGGCGTAGGTGAAGAGGTGGATCCTTATCCCCTTAAATGGACGGACGAAGCTATGCGTCTCCCACCAGCCTGGTAAAACTCGCTTATCTCCCAAGCGCCGTAATCAATGGCGCGGATGGGTTACCCACGTCCGTATTGATGAGAATCCCAGAATAAGGGGGCACGATCTATGCTTTAATAAGACGTGCCAAGGAAACCGCCTCGCTAAACGCGCTAAGGTGGAACGGTAAAAAACGATTCATATAAAGGCCTGTTCGTGGTGTGATGTCACGCCGCGGAGTACGTCAGCAGATCTGTGCAAAAGTTATTCTCTCTACGGTGGTATGTGGAACTTGTTTTGCAGAGCCGGACACTATCCTTGTGTTCATGACCTTCTATGAAGTATTCAGAGGAGGAACGCGCCTCGCAATGCCGAAGACAATCAACGCGCCGGACTCATCGTCATTGAAGCCTGATTCAGGGGCTACTGAGGGAGTCCCAGACTAGGGGGTGTCCAGATAGCCGGACTATCGTCAGGGCCGGACTCCAAGACTATGAAGATACAAGATTGAAGACTTCGTCCCGTGTCCGGATGGGACTTTCCTTGGCGTGGAAGGCAAGCTTTGCGATACGGATATGTAGATCTCCTACCATTGTAACCGACTCTGTGTAACCCTAACCTATCCGGTGTCTATATAAACCGGAGGGTTTTAGTCCGTAGGACGAACAACAATCATACCATAGGCTAGCTTCTAGGGTTTAGCCTCCTTGATCTCGTGGTAGATCTACTCTTGTACTACTCATATCATCAATATTAATCAAGCAGGAGTACGGTATTACCTCCATCGAGAGGGCCCGAACCTGGGTAAAAACATCGTGTCCCTTGTCTCCTGTTACCATCCGCCTAGACGCACAGTTCGGGACCCCCTACCCGAGATCCGCCGGTTTTGACACCGACAATCACCCTTTCCTCTTCAAGGAAATCCAACGCAGTGCTCAAGAGGTAGCAGAGAAGATTTCTGGCGCCGTTGCCGGGGAGTCTACACAAAAGTCAACATACCAAGTACCCATCGCAATCCCTTATCTCCCGCATTACATTATTTTCCATTTGCCTCTCGTTTTCCTGTCCCCCACTTCACGCTTGCCATTTTATTCGCCCTCTCTTTCCCTTGACGTTATGGCTAGTCTTCTATCTTCTTCGTTGTCTCACGAGAATGAAGTTCTTGATTTTAAGCAAAGGGAGGGAGAAAATTTAAAAGACGCTTGGTATAGAATTTGCAATTCTCAAAATAGATCTACCAGGAAGCAATCTACTTTCGTTCTTCTCCGCAATTTTTATGTAGGTGCTAATCCTTGGCATAGATATATCCTTAATACCGTGACCGGAGGGAATTTCTTGGGTAGCCATACTTTTGATTCTTATAATGCTGTGATAGATTTGTTTGGCTCACCCCCTCTTTTGGTTAATGGAACTATGTTAACTTTGGAGCATATAATGCAAAGACTTGAAATTATATAGAATAAACTTGCTACTGATGAAGCTATGTACCTAGGGTAGGGTCATGGACCTTTCCAAGAAACCCTCCTCAAGGATATCTCTAGAAGAATCATCTTTCAATCGACTCAGAAGTGTTCCACTCGACAGACTCGAAGACACTCGACCATGAAGCCAACCACTCGACAGCCAGGAGATCTAAAGTCACTCCTCACGCTAACGGTCGGTCATTAAGTAGCTTTTATGGTCATCATAGCACTTTATTTGCGGCGTTACTGGTAACGCCTGACCTTAATGTACCTTAAACCCTGCATAACTGAGGGCCGGAGAGGTCTGGCAAACTCTATATAAGCCACCCCCCTCCTCAGTGCAAAGGGTTCGCACCCCTGTAATTCATACATGCATAATCCAGTCGACCGCCTCCGGGCTCCGAGATGTAGGGCTATTACTTCCTCCGAGAAGGGCCTGAACTCGTAAAACTCGTGCGTATACAACTACTCCATAGCTAGGATCTTGCCTTTCCATTCCTACCCCCTACATTACTGTCAGACTTAGAACCACGACAGTTGGCGCCCACCTTGGGGCAGGTGTCTTAGCGACTTGTTGGAGAAGTCGCTGTTTTTCTGATCCCCTTCATCTTGGTTTCAGGCGGAGGTTTGGCTGAGGGCCACGAGATCCGTCTCGGCGCGCTCGTGTTCTTCGCCGACGACTCCGCTTGGCTTCAGGAGGCACCACTCGACGTCGACGCGCTCCCCGTTCGCGGGGCAACGCACTTTCATGCGTGCATCCGTGGCGTCCTTTGGCGGCAGCCGTCGACCCAGTATCGGTCGGCTCCTGTGGCGTCCTCCCTCCCTGTTGCCCGCCGGCGCAAGAGTTCCGGTCGGTCAAGGCTCCAGCGGTGGGTGAGGCACGCGGTGGCTCGCCAGTCGGCCACCCCCAAGTCGCGATGATCGAGCCCGACGAATCTCTCTACGGCATGTTCGACCTGTCGACTGGCTCCACAGAGACTGCATCCGAGTGCGACAGCAGTGATACATCGGCGGAAGTCCTGATGGTCGATGGACCACGCAGTACTCCCGGCTTTCCCAGCGCCGATGGTGGCGACGGCGGAGGCACTCTGTCGCATGCCCATGAAGAGTACCTCCCCGAGCCCCTCACTTCGCTGCAGAGGGAGGAACTTCGCCACCAGAACGTGGATGCACTTCACACTCCTATAGTTGGAGAAACCCCCGAGGCCCGTGCCTTGGAAGACGTGCGGTTGGCCAACTTGGCTGAGCGCACTTGACTGGAGAATCTCCAGCGAGTACTCGATGAACGAGCGCGACAACGGGTCTCAGCATCCAGTCGACGTCAGCTCTTTCAGCCACCAACTCAGGTATATTGAACTCCGATTCAAAATTTAGCAGCCGCGGCACATATAGCAGAGTCGATTCAGCCTTCCTAGTCCGAGGTTGGCAGAGGCTTGTTGCAGATCAGAGCATTGCTCCGGGCAGCAGGAGACCAGAATTCAGCTGTATCACAGTCGCGGAATAGGATCCACAGCAAATCTGTTGTTGCAGATACAGTTCAGTCGGCTCACAGCCCAAGATCGCCCCTGAGGCGTGAGGGACATGGAGACCGGCGAGATTAGTATAGGGACCGTGAGCAGTATGATCACCAACTCGATCGCGATGATCGACGTCGAGTGCCCACCCCTCCCCCAAGGAGTGGGTCATACGTACCTCGACAGCAGGATGACAGACGCCCTCACAGTGCTGGGCGAAGGATTCCAGTCGACCCCAGAGAACCAGGCTTTGATGCGAGATCCATTCTCGTTCAGGGTTTGGTCGACAGAAACAGAGCTCACCGAGGAGGTCATGACAGAGATGTACCCACCAGCAGCAGAGTGCACGTCTCAGGACCAGAGTGCTTCAGCAGAGCCATCAGGGCCGCAGTGATTCCTCCCAACTTCAGGTTGGTGACTGGAGTCAGTAAGTTCACTGGTGAGTCCAAACCTGATACTTGGCTTGAGGACTACCGAGTGGCTGTTCAGATTGGCGGTGGTAATGATGAAGTGGCCATGAAACACCTGCCTCTTATGTTGGAGGGCTCGGCCAGAGCGTGGCTGAACCAGTTAGCACCTAGCAGCATTTACACTTGGGAATATCTTTCCCGAGTGTTTGTCAGAACATTTGAAGGGACCTGCAAGCGACCAGCAGGGTTGACAGAATTGCAATCTTGCGTGCAGAAGACAAATGAAACTTTGAGGGATTACATCCAGAGATGGATCACGTTGCATCACTCAGTGCAGAACATGTCGAATCACCAGGCAGTTTGTGCCTTCAAGGAGGGCGTTAAGTACACAGAACTGAATCTGAAATTCGGTCGAACCGGAGACATGTCTCTGAGTCAAATGATGGAGATTGCCACCAAGTATGCTAATGCTGAAGAAGAGGATCGGCTTCGGAGTGGCAAGCAGAAGTCAGTCGCTCATGAAACCGGAGGAGGAAATTCCAGTCGGAAGCAGAAGCGGAAAGCCGAGCCAACTGCTCCTGGAGAAGCCTTGGTCGTGACTCAAGGAAAGCTTAAGGGGAAGCCCAAAGGGCCTTGGAACCCGAAGAAAGTGAAGGATCAAGACGGAAATGATGTGTTAGACTTGCCATGCCATATTCACACAAAGAAAGATGAAGAGGGTAAGCTCATTTACCCAAAGCATACCACTCGACAGTGTCAGCTCTTGATCCAGCAGTTCCAGGGGAAATAGCCCAAAGATAAGGAGAAGGAGTCGTTCAAAGTTGAAAACAAGGAAGATAGTGATGGTGGATACCCCCAGGTCAATTCCACCCTGATGATTTTTTCTGACGTTGAAAGCAAGAGTCGATTGAAAGTTATCAACCGAGAGGTGAATATGGTCGCTCCGGCGACACCCAGTTATCTAAAATGGTCTCAGATTGCCATCACATTCGACCAGTCTGACCACCCGACGCACATAGCCACCCCTGGGAGGCAAGCTTTGGTGGTCGACCCAGTTGTCGAAGGCACTCGACTGACTAAAGTTTTGATGGTTGGTGGCATTGGTCTGAATATACTATATGCAGAGACGTTGAAAGGGATGGGCATTCTGATGTCCAGGCCCAGTACCAGCAACATGAGTTTCCATGGAGTCATTCCTGGAAAGAAGGCCGAGTCACTCGGTCAGATTTCTCTTGATGTGGTTTTCGGGGACTCCAAGAATTTCCGCAAAGAAAAGTTGACATTTGAAGTCGTGGATTTCCAGAGTGCTTATCACGCTATTCTGGGAAGGCTAGCGTATGCACGTTTCATGGCTCGACCATGTTATGTATACCTTAAGCTGAAGATGCCAGGCCCCAAAGGTGTGATCACTGTCACCGGCACTCGGAAGAAAGCGGAGGAGTGTTTTCAGAAAGGCTCAAAGATCACCGATGCTCAGATGGCAGTGGTAGAGCTGCTGGAATACCAAAAAACTGCAGACCCGAGTGATTTGTTGCGAGCCAAGAAGCCCGCTATGGAATCAGCGTTTCAGTCGTCCGGTGAGACAAAGCCGATTCACATTCACCCGACTGGCCCCAATGCTGCTCTGACTCATATCTCAACAACACTCGACTCCAAATAGGAAGAAGCGCTCACCTAGTTCCTCCGTGAGAACTGGGACATCTTCGCATGGAAACCTTCTGACATGCCAGGTGTTCCCAGGGAACTGGCTGAGCATCGTTTACGAGTTAACGCGAAGGTAAAACCGGTCAAGGAACATCTTCGACGGTCCGCCGTACAGAAGAGGAAAGCAATCGGTGAAGAAGTGGCTCGACTCCTTGCAGCGGAGTTTATCCGAGAGATTTACCACTCCGAGTGGCTCACCAATGTTGTCATGGTCCCCAAGAAGGACAATTCACTTCGCATGTGCATTGACTTCAAACAAATCATTCAGGCCTGCCCGAAAGATCATTTTCCTCTCCCCCGCATCGACCAGATAGTCGACTCAACTATGGGATGTGAACGCCTGTCTTTTTTAGACGCCTATTCCGGTTACCATCAGATCCGTCTGTATGGACCCGACGAGATCAAAACAGCTTTCATCACTCCATTCGGGTGCTTCTGTTATGTTACCATGCCATTCGGCCTAAAGAATGCCGGAGCCACGTTCATGAGGATGATTCAGAAGTGTTTGCTCACTCAAATCAATCGGAATGTGGAAGCGTACATGGATGATATTGTGGTCAAGTCACGGAAGGGTTCCGACCTGCTGATTGACCTTGCTGAAACTTTTGCCAATCTCAGGAGGTATGATATCAAGCTTAATCCATCAAAGTGTACATTCGGAGTTCCTGGTGGAAAGTTACTCGGTTTTCTCGTTTCCGAACGAGGAATCGATGCCAACCCAGAGAAAGTTGGTACTATACTTCGAATGAAACGTCTTGTGCATGTGCACGATGTCCAAAAGCTTACTAGTTGCTTGGCCGCTTTAAGTCGATTCATTTCTCGTCTCGGTGAAAAGGCATTGCCTCTTTACCGATTGATGAAGAAGTCAGACAAGTTCAAGTGGACTCCTGAAGCTGATGCAGCGTTTGCAGAGCTAAAACCCTGCTCTCCACCCAGCCGGTGCTTGCTGCCCCAATCAGCAAAGAGCCTTTGCTGCTTTAGATTGCAGCCACGGGACAAGTTGTCAGTACAGTACTTACTGTTGAGTGGGAAGAAGAAGGAAAAGCCTTTAAAGTTCAGCGCCCAGTATATTATGTTTCTGAAGTTTTAACTCCGTCAAAGCAAAGATATCCTCATTATCAGAAGCTTGTATATGGGATTTATATGACCACGAACAAGGTTGCACATTACTTCTCTGACCATTCCATTATAGTCGTCAGCGACGCTCCATTGTTAGAGATTCTGCACAACAGAGATGCAACTGGTCGAGTGGCAAAATGGGCGATTGAACTCCTTCCCTTAGATATCAAGTTTGAGGCAAATAAAGCCATCAAGTCCCAAGCAATAGCAGATTTCGTCGCCGAGTGGATTGAACAACAACTGCCGACTCAAGTTCACTCGGAGCACTGGACCATGTTCTTTGATGGTTCCAAGATGCTGAATGGTTCCGGTGCTGGGGTAGTGTTAGTTTCCCCCCGAGGAGATAAGCTCAGGTATGTTCTTCAAATTCACTTTGATTCCTCCAACAACGAAGCAGAATATGAAGCAGTTTTGTATGGGTTGCGTATGGCCATTTCACTCGGCATCCGTCGCCTCATGGTCTATGGCGATTCAGATTTGGTGCTTAATCAAGTGATGAAGGAGTGGGACGTCAAAAGTCCGGCCATGACTGGTTACCGCAATGCAGTGAGAAAGCTAGAGAAGAAATTCGAGGGGTTAGAGCTGCATCATATACCACGACTAAAAAATCAAGCAGCTGATGATTTGGCAAAATTAGGTTCCAAGAGAGAAGCCATTCCCAGCAATGTGTTTTTGGAACACATCCACACACCATCAGTTCAATAGGATCCTTTCACCGAAGAAGCTCCGCAACCAAAAAGTGCCACAGATCCGACTGAAGTTGAGGTTCTAGCGGTGGTCGACTTGATCATGGAAGTCTTGGTCATCACACCCGACTGGACGATGATGTACATCACGTACATCCTAAGGAAAGAACTCCCAGAGAATGAAGAAGAGGCTCGACAGATCGTCTGTCGATCCAAGGCCTTTACTGTGATAAAGGGACAGTTATACAGGGATAGGGCGACTAGAGTCGGTCAGAAGTGTATAACGCCAGAAGAAGGTCAAATAATTCTTGACGATATCCACTCGGGGACCTGTGGTCATCATGCGTCCTCTCGGACCATTGTGGCTAAAGCATACCGAGCTGGATTTTACTGGCCAAGAGCAAATGAAATGGCAAAAGAGATAGTCGACAAATGTGAAGGATGTCAGTTCTACTCCAATATGTCACACAAACCCGCGTCAGCCTTGAAGACCATTCCACTCGTATGGCCCTTCGCTGTTTGGGGATTGGATATGATTGGACCACTGAGAACTGGCAGAAGCGGCTTCACTCACGTGCTAGTGGCAGTCGACAAGTTTACTAAATGGATTGAAGCTAAGCCTATCAAGAATCTCGATGCTTGCACTACTATCAGTTTCATCAGAGAGTTGATATTCAGATATGGAGTTCCGCATAGCATCATCACTGATGATGGGTCAAACTTCGATTCCGACAAGTTCAGAGCCTTTTGCGCTTCTCAAGGCACACGAGTCGACTACGCTTCAGTCGCTCACCCCCAGTCGAATGGACAAGCGGAAAGAGCAAACGGTCTAATTCTCAAAGGACTGAAACCCCGACTGATGCACGATCTCAAGAACGCAGCAGGCGCATGAGTCGACGAACTTCCATCAGTTCTTTGGGGATTGAGGACCACGCCTAATCGGTCAACTGGACGAACTCCATTCTTTCTGGTCTATGGAGCTGAAGCAGTTCTGCCGAGTGACTTGCTTCACAATGCACCCCAAGTCGAGCTCTACTCTGAAGATGAAGCAGAACAAGCCCGGCAGGATGCAGTCGACCTCCTAGAATAGGAAAGAGAAATGGCCCTGATCCGATCGACTATTTATCATCAAGACCTGTGTCGATTCCATGCTAGAAATTTGAAGAGTCGAGCCTTCCAAGAAGGAGACTTGGTCCTCCGAGTAGATCAACAGAAACCACACAAGCTCGCTCCCACTTGGGAAGGCCCCTTCATCGTCACCAGAGTTCTCCACAATGGAGCATACCATCTTTACAATGTCGATCGCCAGATTGATGAGCCACGAGCTTGGAATGTGGAGCTGCTCCGCCCCTTTTATACTCAAGTACTCACTCGGATGAGATGTAATAAGAAATACCTCTGTAGTTTATTTATCAAAGACAAGAGTGTTATAATTTTCCCAGTGATTGTTGTTGCTTTAGTTTACGTAAGAACCCCCCCCCCCCAGTGGGTAGCTTAGCTACGAATCCGTTTCGCCTAAGTTTGTAAAAAAATTCCTACCGAGTGACGAGCAAGCCTCTCACTCGGAGGCTTAGCTGCGAATCCGTTTCGCCTAAGTACTTGAAAATCCTACCGAGTGGTGAGCCAGCCTCCCACTCGGGGG
>LR880966.1:42956962-42972241 GCA_904067115.1 Aegilops sharonensis | reverse complement strand
GGAGCTGCTCCGCCCCTTTTATACTCAAGTACTCACTCGGATGAGATGTAATAAGAAATACCTCTGTAGTTTATTTATCAAAGACAAGAGTGTTATAATTTTCCCAGTGATTGTTGTTGCTTTAGTTTACGTAAGAACCCCCCCCCCCCAGTGGGTAGCTTAGCTACGAATCCGTTTCGCCTAAGTTTGTAAAAAAATTCCTACCGATTGACGAGCAAGCCTCTCACTCGGAGGCTTAGCTGCGAATCCGTTTCGCCTAAGTACTTGAAAATCCTACCGAGTGGTGAGCCAGCCTCCCACTCGGGGGCTTAGCTGCAGTCCAAGTACTCGCCTAAGTTTTAAAAAAATCCTACCGAGTGGTGAGCCAGCCTCCCACTCTGAGGCTTAGTTGCAGTCCAAGTACTCGCCTAAGTTTAGAAAATCCTACCGAGTGGTGAGCCAGCCTCCCACTCGGGGGATTAGCTGCAGTCCAGTACTCGCCTAAGTTTAACAAATCCTACTGAGTGGTGAGTCAACCTCCCACTCGGAGGCTTAGCTGCAGTCCAGTACTCGCCTAAGTTTGAAAAATTCCTACCGAGTGACGAGCAAGCCTCTCACTCGGAGGCTTAGCTGCGAATCCGTTTCGCCTAAGTACTTGAAAATCCTACCGAGTGGTAAACCAGCCTCCCACTCGGGGGCTTAGCTGCATTCCAAGTACTCGCCTAAGTTTAAAAAATCCTACCCAGTGGTGAGCCAGCCTCCCACTCGGAGGCTTAGCTGCAGTCCAAGTACTCGCCTAAGTTTAAAAAATCCTACCGAGTGAAGAGCAATCCTCTCACTCGGGGGCTTAGCTGCAGTCCAAATACTCGCCTAAGTTTGAGAAATCCTACCAAGTGAAGAGCAATCCTCTCACTCGGGGGCTTAGCTGCAGTCCAAGTACTTGCCTAAGTTTGAGAAATCCTATCGAGTGAAGAGCAATCCTCTCACTCGGGGGCTTAGCTGCAGTCCAAGTACTCGCCTAAGTTTGAGAAATCCTACTGAGTGATGAGCTATCCTCTCACTCGGAGGCTTAGCTGCAGTCCAGTACTCACCTAAGTTCGAAAACATACCGATCCGCAAGGACGAAGAGGTGCAGGTCGACTGCTACCTTCTCCTTCGGAACTGCGCCACAAGTACAACGTGCGCTCCGTCCCGATCCGCAAGGACGACGAGGTGCAGGTCGACTGCTACCTTCTTCTTCGGAGCTGCGCCACAAGTACAACGTGCGCTCCATCCCGATCCGCAAGGATGACGAGGTGCAGGTCGACTGCTACCTTCTCCTTCGGAGTCGCGCCACAAGTACAACGTGCGCTCCATCCAGATCTGCAAGGACGATGTGGTGCAGGTTGACTATTACCTTCTCCTTCGGAGCTGCGCCACAAGTACAACATGTGCTCCATCCCGATCCGCAAGGACGACGAGGTGCAGGTCGACTGCTACCTTCTCCTTCGGAGCTGCGCCACAAGTACAACGTGCGCTCCCTCCCGATCCGCAAGGACGACGAGGTGCAGGTCGACTGCTACCTTCTCCTTCGGAGTCGCGCCACAAGTACAACGTGCGCTCCATCCAGATCTGCAAGGACGATGTGGTGCAGGTTGACTATTACCTTCTCCTTCGGAGCTGCGCCACAAGTACAACGTGCGCTCCCTCCCGATCCGCAAGGACGACGAGGTGCAGGTCGACTGCTACCTTCTCCTTCGGAGCTGCACCACTAGTACAACGTGCGCTCCATCCCGATCCGCAAGGATGACGAGGTGCAGGTCGACTGCTACCTTCTCCTTCGGAGTCGCGCCACAAGTACAACGTGCGCTCCATCCAGATCTGCAAGGACGATGTGGTGCAGGTTGACTATTACCTTCTCCTTCGGAGCTGCGCCACAAGTACAACATGTGCTCCATCCCGATCCGCAAGGACGACGAGGTGCAGGTCGATTGCTACCTTCTCCTTCGGAGCTGCGCCACAAGTACAATGTGCGCTCCATCCCGATCCGCAAGGACGACGAGGTGCAGGTCGACTGCTACCTTCTCCTTCGGAGCTACAAATACAACATACGTACTCCATCCCTTCCTGCAAGGACAATGATGCGCAGGACGACTGAATCTTCCACCTCAGAGCTGCATCTCAAACACAAAGACTATTCCGAGTGAAGAGCACAACCCACTTGAAGGCAAATGCAAGCATATTCAGAAGTAAAACAAGTTCAGATAAATCATAAAGGTTCCAAACCGCAGATCAAAGTACTCGGGCTCTCAGCCCGAAGGAGTTTAGCGGTTACAAAATCCACTTGGCATTCCGAGGCAAATTTAAGGTGAGGCATAAAAGTTTGTCCACTCCGCGGGAGGAGGACAGGCAGGCTCGACGAACTCGTCCAGGTCGACACCATCGGCGATCCGAGTGGCAGCAACAATGAAAGTCTCCATAAACGATCGGAAATCGTGCTTCTTGGTGTTGGCGACCTTGATTGCTGCCAGCTTATCTTCTCGCGCCCCTTTAAAGTGGACACAAACCAAAGACAAAGCCAGATCAGCACCGCACCGAGCAGAAGACTTCTTCCATTCCTGCACTCGACCAGGGATCTCGTTAAGTCGAGTCATCAGGGACTCGAGGTCGTTCTGGAGTGTTGCCCCTGGCCAAAGTGCTGTGTCAATCCATGACATGGCAACTTTCAGTCGAGCCAAGTAGTCAACAACGCCGTCGATGCGGGATTCCAGTCGGAGCAGGTTCATAGCAGTTTCGTCCTTCACGGGGGAATTGATAGGGTCCAAATTCGGTTCGATTCGCCCAGTCTCCTCCTCGAAGTCTCGACAAAGCTCTGCATGCGCAGTCCAAGGATGAGTCAATATTCGTATGCCGAGTCGACAAAGATGAACCAGTCGGAACGGGATATGTACCTTCAAGCTTGATGAATAACTTCTTGGCGAGGCTCCTCAGATAGCTTTCCAGATCATCCCTCTTGCGAGCAATGCCTTCCATCTTCTCGTTCAGGTTAACCTTGTCCTTCTTCAAGCGTGTTACCTCCTTGTTGGCTTCATCCAGAGCAGATTTCATCTTCGCGTTCTCCTCCTCCAGTTTACCGACTGAAGCCAGCTTCTGTTCAACCAGAGCAGTTTGGTCGTCGGCTTTGTTTTGTCCAGCAGCCAGATCGTGATCCTTCTTTACTAGATCCTGGTTCATTTTTTCTGAAAAGAAATAACGCTCAGTTCAGAAAGAGAAGAATGAAATCCGGGTCTAAGACAAAATAGTCGACAAAGCTTACTTACTATTGGTGTCATCTTTGGCCTTTTGCAGCTCTGACTTGGCCAACTCCAGGTCAAGGTTGAGTTGAATTTGCTGGTTTTCCAAGTCGGCAAAGCGAGCTCGAAGGTCACAAGATTTCTACAATCAGAGAGGATGGGTTATTTTACAGAGAAAAATGACAAAGACAATAAATACTAAGACTACGGTCGACTGCCCGCAGTCCACCATAGTCTCGGGGACTACACCCAGTGGGTGCATTTAGCGTGCCCCCACTGGTTCAGTTAACACTCGATGAGACCTTTTCGACGCAAGTGTATATCTATAAAAAAAGAAGAAGAAAGACAGCAACAAACAAGTTCTTCAGACCATAGTTGACTGCCAGCAGTCGACCACGGTCTCGGGGACTACACCCAGTGGGTGCACTTAGCGTGCCCCCACTGGTTCAGTTTACACTCGACATGGCCAGACCAGACCGAGTGAAGGAATTAAAATGTCAAGACTACAGTCGACTGCCAGCAGTCCACCGTAGTCTCGGGGACTACACCGAGTGGGTGCACTCAGCGTGCCCCCACTAGTCCAAAACTTCAATAACAAAAATTCAGCTCAAAGTATGGATTGGCTCAGTGACAAGTCGAAACACCCACTGGGTGTGCAGATGCAAAGATCCTTGGAAAGAGAGTTTTCAGGTACCATATCCTAACAGAGCAAGCCAAGAAAACCAGTCGACGTGCTGCTAACCTGAACATTGCTTTGGAGAGCCGAGCTGGCATCATAGGCGGCCTGACTGACATCCCGCACCATCTTCATCTTCTCCATCATAATACCTCCTTGGCGTATGGCTTCCTTGGCAGCATTCACTTCATCCTCTGGGACGTGATGGGTAGCACAAACTGATGGTGGATCAGTAGGAGCTTGAGCAGTCGACGAAGAAGGCAGAGCACTCGACAGTGGTAAGGCGAAGGTAACAGAAGCACGATTGGCATCACCAGCGCCCTGAACGACTGGTTCAGTTATCGGCGTCGATTGTGGCACCTTGTCTGCAGGAGTTCTCCTATTTTTCCTCGTCAAAGGCCTCTCGGGCTCTTCATCGTCATCATCGGGGAGGTCAATAATGTTGGGAGCTGTTCAAAGATCGGCCGCCAAAATTGCATCACCCAATGGTATATATTATAGTTGAGTCGACCAAATAAAGACAGAACGACAGAAATCGTACCCAGATTGGAGGTGACTGCATCCTCCATTGCCTCATCCTCATACCTGTAAGGTGAAGTCTCGGAAGTAGCAGCGCTGCTAGTTCCAAAGTTCATCTGGTCAAATCAAGGAAAAAAATAAACAGCACAGAGCGTCGAGTGAATACAAAGGGAGACACTCACACAGAAGCGACGGGGATGTCAATCTTAATCTTCGGCAACACCTTTCGAGGCCTTTGCATTACAACTTTGGGCTTCTTTGATGCTTTTTCAGTCGGAGCCGGTGAGGACGTCTGAGGGCGCTTTGAAGACGGGCCAGTCTGAGCAATCGCTTTTTCACGAGCGCTCGGCTGGTCTTGGTCGAGCTTGGACCGCCTCTCCCTGCGAGGAGGTGACTTGGCTTCTTCTTCGTCACTTGAGTCGTCACTTTCCTCGGTCTCCTCTCCGTCAGAATGCCAATCACCACTGTCGCTGCCGCTCGCCTCCCCTTCCGGGTCTTGCTCTTGCTCCCCGTTGGGCATTGAGTACATATCGATAAGAGCCTGGCAGAAAAACAAGCAGAACAAAAGTCAATCGACGGAGCATAAATAGCTGCATGGTTAAAATTACAGTCGGAAATTCAGAGTTGAACCTTGTTCGGTACGTGGGACTGGTCGAGTGGAGGAATTCGCCTGGCTCCCCTAGGGTTGTCTCTGTTCCCAGTGATGCTCGTCAGCCACCCCTCCAGCGTGGCATCCTCGACCTCCTCCGGGTGGATCCGAGTGGTGTCCTCAGTGCCCGAATACATCCACATCGGATGGTCTCGAGCTTGAAGTGACTGGATGCCTCGTCGAAGGAAGACCTCCAAGAGGTCCATACCGGTCACCCCGTCATGGATAAGCTGGACAACACGTTCGACCAGCACCTTAACCCGCGCCTTCTCTTCTGGGATCACCTTCAAAGAGGAAGGCTTCCTCACTCGGTCCATGGAAAAAGGAGGGAGTCCGGTCGACTGCCCCGGCGTCGGCTGGTCTTTGTAGTAAAACCAGGTCGACTGCCATCCACGGACTGAGTCGGGTAGGATCATGGCCGGAAAAGAACTTTTCCCTCTCATCTGAACCCCAAGACCCCCACACATCTGAATCACTTGTTTTCTCTCGTCACTCGGATTGGCCTTTTTCACCGTCTGGGAGCGAGAGGTGAAAATGTGCTTGAAAAGGCTCCAATGAGGCCGACAACCCAAGAAATTCTCGCACAAAGACACGAAAGCGGCGAGATACACGATTGTGTTGGGTGTGAAGTGGTGGAGTTGTGCCCCAAAGAAATTCAGAAATCCCCGAAAGAAAGGGTGAGGAGGCAAGGAAAACCCACGGTCGACATGGGTGGCCAAGAGAACGCACTCACCCTCCCGAGGCTGCGGCTCGGACTCCTTCCCCGGAAGCCGCACCGATCCGTGGGGGATCTGTCCTCCCGCTGCCAGGTCTTCGAGGTCTTCTTGACGAATCTTCGAGCAGATCCAGTCACCCTGGATCCAGCCCAGCGGCAGGCCAGCCCTCGATGAAGATCCGCCCCGACTGGTCGTCTTTCCCTTCGCCTTCGCCGTTGCTTTCTTCGCCCGCTCCAGGGCCACCGTCTTCTCTTTCCCCATCGTCGCCGGCAAAACACGCACGGGGCAGCGGCACTGGGATGAAAGCGAGCGCGGCGCAGGAGGAGAGGAGGAAATGAGAACACACTGTTCACAAACCCCGGTCCGGCGCCTTATATGAGGTTACTTCCGAGTGACTGACTTGTAGGCCCGGGCGATCCTGTCAAATCCCGCAACAGTCGCGCGCGCGATACGTGGCGAAAAAGGTGGCGCAGAGATTGAGGCGTCCCTGCCTTATCCCATCCGATTACTGCGGCCTCCTCCGCCCCGCGCGCTTCCCGAAATTCGAATCCCGCTAACCCCGAGAGCTGCAGAACAACTTGTCAGACGGAAGATCTCCTCCGCTTTGTCACTCGGAGCTCTTCAAGTAAAGAAACTCACTCGACGGATACAAAGAATGGATCAAGGCGACTGAAAAAGAAGTTGGTACCGTCTCCTAGGTTCATTGATCCAGAGCAAGGTATACTCATAGCACGAAAAATGGGTCGGAAGTGTGTTCAACTCCTTCCCCACTCAAACATCGATCCATTCGGGGGCTAATGATGAAGCTATGTACCTAGGGTAGGGTCATGGACCTGTCCAAGATACCCTCCCCAAGGACATCTCTAGGAGAATCATCTTTCAATCGACTCAGAAGTGTTCCACTCGACAGACTCGAAGGCACTCGACCATGAAGCCAACCACTCGACAGCTAGGAGATCTAAAGTCACTCCGCATGCTAACGGTCGGTCATTAAGTAGCTTTTATGGTCATCATAGCACTTTATTTGTGGCGTTACTGGTAACGCCCGACCTTAATGTACCTTAAACCCTGCATAACTGAGGGCTGGAGAGGGCTGGCGAACTCTATATAAGCCACCCCCTCCTCAGTGTAAAGGGTTCGCACCCCTGTAATTCATACACGCATAATCCAGTCGACCGCCTCCGGGCTCCGAGACGTAGGGCTATTACTTCCTCGGAGAAGGGCCTGAACTCATAAAACTCGTGCGTATACAACTACTCCATAGCTAGGATCTTGCCTCTCCATTCCTACCCCCCTACATTACTGTCAGACTTAGAACCACGACAACTACCATAGAGCTAATTGAAAATATGGATAAAAATATCCATAACCAAATTACCCAATACGGATCTAAGGTAGGAGTCACTTTAAAAAATATTAAGGAGAAGGAACCCATAGTTAATGAAAGAATAAATCAAGATTCCACTAGAGTCGATAAACTTGAGGGTATCATCCAATTTGGGAACCGCTTTTTCTTCTGTAAAGAATACCCAAGTCCTCCTACTAAAATTGCCAAGCTTATGTATGTTCCTAAAAATAAGGGTGAATCCTCTAGTAAGGAAACTGCGGATCTTAAATCTATAAGTATACATCCCGATCTTTTTGCTATCATTAAGGAACCATTTGCTACAAATGGATTTTTCGATCTTGTGCCTAAAAGTTTGATAATTACTAAAAAGAAAGAAATTCCTAAGAATGATAGATTCCTCATTGAATAATTGCCTACCAAAGATGGCAACACCTAGATCTATCCTTGCTTTTATGCCTAGCTAGGGGCGTTAAACCATAGCGCTTGTTGGGAGGCAACCCAATTTTATTTTAGTTTTTTTCTTTTGCTTCTGTTTAGGAATAAATCTTTGATCTAGCCTCTGGTTAGATGTGTTTTTATGTTTTAATTAGTGTTTGTGCCAAGTTAAACCTATAGGATCTTCTTGGATGATAGTTATTTGATCTTGCAGAAATTTCCAGAAACTTTCTGTTCACGAAAACAATTGTTAAAACTCACCAGAACGTGATAAAATACTGATTCCAATTGCTGCAGATCAATAAACAAATTTCCAAGGTCGTCCTATTTTTGCTGATGTTTTGGAGTTCCAGAAGTTTGTGTTAGTTATAGATTACTACAGACTGTTCTGTTTTTGACAGATTCTGTTTTTCGTGTGTTGTTTGCTTATTTTGATGAATCTATGTCTAGTAAAATAGTTTATAAGCCATAGAGAAGTTGGAATAAATTAGGTTTAACACCAATAAAAATAAAGAATGAGTTCATTACAGTACGTTGAAGTGGTCTTTTGTTTTCTATCGCTAACGGAGCTCACGAGATTTCTGTTGAGTTTTGTGTTGTGAAGTTTTCAAGTTTTGGGTGAAAGATTTTTGATGGATTATGGAACAAGGAGTGGCAAGAGCCTAAGCTTGGGGATGCCCATGGCACCCCCAAGATAATCTAAGGATACCAAAAAGCCAAAGCTTGGGGATGCCCCGGAAGGCATCCCCTCTCTCGTCTACTTCCATTGGTAACTTTACTTGGAGCTATATTTTTATTCACCACATGATATGTGTTTTGCTTGGAGCGTCTTGTACGATTTGAGTCTTTGCTTTTTAGTTTACCACAATCATCCTTGCTGGACACACCTTTTGAGAGAGCCATACATGATTTGGAAATTATTAGAATACTCTTTGTGCTTCACTTATATCTTTTGAGTTATATAGTTTTGCTCTAGTGCTTCACTTATATCTTTTAGAGCACGGTGGTGGATCTGTTTTATAGAAACTATTGATCTCTCATGCTTCACTTAGATTATTTTGAGAGTCTTAAATAGCATGGTAATTTGCTTAAATAATCCTAATATGCTTGGTATTCAAGATTTGTAAAACTTTCTTATGAGTGTGTTGAATACTATGAGAAGTTTGATACTTGATAATTGTTTTGAGATATGCAGATGGTGATATTAGAGTCATGCTAGTTGAGTAGTTGTGAATTTGAGAAATACTTGTGTTAAAGTTTGTGATTCCCGTAGCATGCACGTATGGTGAACCGTTATGTGATGAAGTCGGAGCATGATTTATTTATTTATTGTCTTCCTTATGAGTGGCGGTTGGGGACGAGCGATGGTCTTTTCCTACCAATCTATCCCCCTAGGAGCATGCGCGTAATACTTTGCTTTGATAACTTTGTAGATTTTTGCAATAAGTATATGAGTTCTTTATAACTAATGTTGAGTCCATGGATTATACGCACTTCTCCTCCTTCCACCATTGATAGCCTCTCTAATACCATGCACTTTTCGCCGGTATCATACACCCACCATATACCTTCCTCAAAACAGCCACCATACCTACCTATCATGCCATTTCCATAGCCATTCCGAGAGATATTGCCATGCAACTTTCCACCGTTCCGTTTATTATGACACGCTCCATCATTGTCATATAGCTTAGCATGATCATGTAGTTGACATCGTATTTGTGGCAAAGCCACCATTCATAATTCTTTCATACATGTCACTCTTGAATCATTGCATATCCCGGTACACCGCCGGAGGCATTCATATAGATTCATATCTCGTTCTAAGTATTGAGTTGTAATTGTTGAGTTGTAAGAAAATAAAAGTGTGATGATCATCATTAGAGCATTGTCTCAAGTGAGGAAAAGGATGATGGAGACTATGATTCCCCCACAAGTCGGGATGAGACTCCGGACGAAAAAAAAGAAAAGAGGCCATAAAAAAAGAGAACAGGCCCAAATAAAAAAATGGGAGAAAAAGAGAGAAGGGACAATGTTACTATCCTTTTACCACACTTTTGCTTCAAAATAGCACCATGATCTTTATGATAGAGAGTCTCTCATTTCGTCACTTTCATATACTAGTGGGAATTTTTCATTATAGAACTTGGCTTGTATATTCCAATGACGGGCTTCCTCAAAATGCCCTAGGTCTTCATGAGCAAGCGAGTTGGATGCACACCCACTTAGTTTCTTTTGTTGAGCTTTCATATGCTTATAACTCTAGTGCATCCGTTGCATGGCAATCCCTACTCACTCACATTGATATCTATTGATGGGCATCTCCATAGCCCGTTGATACGCCTAGTTGATGTGAGACTATCTTCTCCCTTTTTTGTCTTCTCCACAACCACCATTCTATTCCACATATAGTGCTATCCATGGCTCACGCTCATGTATTGCGTGAAGATTGAAAAAGTTTGAGAATGTCAAAAGTATGAAACAATTGCTTGACTTGTCATAGGGGTTGTGCATGATTTAAACAATTTGTGTGGTGAAGATAGAGCATAGCCAGACTATATGATTTTGTAGGGATAACTTTCTTTGGCCATGTTATTTTGAGAAGACATAATTGCTTTGTTAGTATGCTTGATGTATTATTATTTTTATGTCAATATTAAACTTTTGTCTTGAATCTTTCGGATCTGAATATTCATGCCACAGTTAAGAAGAATTGCACTGAAATTATGCCAAGTAGCACCCCACATCAAAAATTATCTTTTTTATCATTTACCTACTCGAGGATGACAAGGAATTAAGCTTGGGGATGCTTGATACGTCTCCAACGTATATATATTTTTTGATTGCTCCATGCTATATTATCTACTGTTTTGGACATTAATGGGCTTTATTATCCACTTTTATATTATTTTGGGACTAACCTATTAACCGGAGGCCCAGCCCAGAATTGCTTTTTTTGCCTATTTCAGAGTTTCGCAGAAAAAGAATATCAAACGGAGTCCAAACGGAATGAAACCTCTGGGAACATGATTTTCTCACCGAACATGATCCAGGAGACTTGGACCCTATGTCAAGAAACGAAGGAGGAAGCCACGAGGTAGGGGGCGCGCTCACCCCCCAGGGCGCACCCTCCACCCTCGTGGCCCCCCTGTTGCTCCACCTACGTACCCCCAAACGATCAGATACGGAGCCAAAAACCTAATTCCACCGCCGCAACCTTATGTACCCACGAGATCCCATCTTGGGGCCTGTTCCGGAGCTCCGCCGGAGGGGGCATCCATCACGAAGGGCTTTTACATCAACACCATAGCCTCTCTGATGAAGTGTGAGTAGTTTACTTCAGACCTTCGGGTCCATAGTTAGTAGCTAGATGGTTTCTTCTCTCTTTTTGGATCTCAATACAATGTTCTCCCCCTCTCTCGTGGAGATCTATTTGATGTAATCTTCTTTTTGCGGTGTGTTTGTTGAGACCGATGAATTGTGGGTTTATGATCAAGATTATCTATGAACAATATTTGAATCTTCTCTGAATTATTTTATGTATTATTGGTTATTGTCGGTGTCAAAACCGGCGGATCTCGGGTACGGGGTCCCGAACTGTGCGTCTAGGCGGATGGTAACAGGAGACAAGGGGCACGATGTTTTTACCCAGGTTCGGGCCCTCTCGATGGAGGTAATACCCTACTCCTGCTTGATTAATATTGATGATATGGGTAGTACAAGAGTAGATCTACCACGAGATCAAGGAGGCTAAACCCTAGAAGCTAACCTATGGTATGATTGTTGTTCATCCTACGGACTAAAACCCTCCGGTTTATATAGACACCGGATAGGTTAGGGTTACACAGGGTCGGTTACAATGGTAGGAGATCTACATATCCATATCGCCAAGCTTGCCTTCCACGCCAAGGAAAGTCCCATCCGGACACGGGGCGAAGTCTTCAATCTTGTATTTTCAAAGTCTTGGAGTCCGGTCGTGACGGTAGTCCGGCTATTCGGACACCCCCTAGTCCGGGACTCCCTCAGTAGCCCCTGAACCAGGCTTCAATGATGATGAGTCCGGCGCGTTGATTGTCTTCGGCATTGCGAGGCAGGTTCCTCCTCGGTATACTTCATAGAAGGTCATGAACACAAGGTAGTTTCCGGCTCTGCAAAACAAGTTCCACATAACACCGTAGAGAGAATAATTTTTGCACAGATCTGCTGACATATTCCGCGGCGTGACATCACACCACGGCCAGGCCTTTATATGAATCGTTTTTTACCGTTTCACATTAGCGCGTTTAGCGAGGCGGTTTCCTTGGCACGTCTTATCAAAGCATAGATCATGCCCCCTTATTCAGGGATTCTCATCAATACGGACGTGGGTAACCTATCCGCGCCATTGATTACGGCGCCTGGGAGATAAGCGAGTTTTACCAGGCTGGTGGGGGACGCATAGCTCCGTCCGTCCATATAAGGGGATAAGGATCCACCTTTTCACCTACGCCTTCTTCCTCCTTTGCTTCTCCATTTCCGCGCACTCGAGCTCCAGCGCCCAAGTCCGCACATCCCACCTCAACCTTCTCCAACCATGTCAGGCGCGGGAGGCAGGTGGATGGCCTCCTCTGTCACGGAGGGGCACATCACAAGACTGCGGGAGGCCGGATACTTGTCCAGCGACATCGCGCACAGGCTGCCCGATGCAGGGCAGCTCATTCCAACCCCCGGGCCCCATGAGAGGGTGGTGTTTCTCCCCCACTTCCTCCGCGGACTAGGTTTTCCACTTCATCCATTTGTCCGTGGGCTCATGTTCTACTACGGCCTGGACTTCCACGACCTGGCCCCGAATTTCATCCTCAACATCTCGGCGTTTATCATCGTGTGCGAGGCCTTCCTCTGCATCCAGCCCCACTTCGGCTTATGGCTGAAGATATTCAACGTCCGGTCGAAGGTAGTGGGCGGCCGTCAAGCGGAGTGCGGAGGCGCCATGGTTGGCAAGATGGCCGAAGTCCCATGGCTCGAGGGCGCCTTCGTGGAGACAATAAAGGGGTGACAATCGGGGTGGTTCTACATCACCGAGCCACGCGACCCCAAATGGGTGGCGGCCCCTGAATTTAGATCTGGCTTCCCCACACGGCTCTCGTCATGGAAAGAGATGGGCCTGACGTGGGGGGATTCGGAAGAGCTATCCGGACTCCAAACATGCGTCCGAAACCTGATGGACAAGAATCTCAAGCTTGTTGATGTAATCCAGGTGATGCTCATCCGCCGGATTCTCCCCTGCCAACAACGGGCCTTCAACTTATGGGAGTTTAATCCGGCACAGCACCGAACCTTGAGCCGGCTCTTCGACACTACGTACGAAGACGCCTGGAAGGTGCTGTTCAAGGGCGCCGAAGCCCCAGCATCCGCTAATAAAGATCGCGGATACAGCTCGCGGCGTCAAGCCGGCGAGGTAAGTTATTTTACCCTTTACGGGACTCTTTTTCATAGATTGACTCTATGTGGGATCTAAAAACTCCCTATTCTTTGACAGGACTGGTTGAAGACGTCCGGACAGATTAACTGTCCGGCTCCTTTGCCAGAAGACCTAGCGGACGCCCGATTGACGGGGCTGCTAGCTCCGGCACCCCATGTGGTGCCGGAGAAGAAGGCCAAGAAGGAGGCCACGGGAACTCGAAGGAGCTCCCGATGCCAGGTGCTGTCCGATTCCGAAGCGGAATCTTCTCCTGAAGACGAGGAGGAAGAGGATGAAGCTCCTCCCCCAACGGGGGAGGAGAAGAAAAGGAAGGCCGCCCCGACTGGGGAGGCCGGAGGGTCCAAGAAGGGAAGAACCCTTCCTCCGGACTTCTCCACCAACGTCGACGACGACGAGGAGGATTGGCCTACGAGGGCCAAGCCCCTGGAGAGATCGTAAGTGTCCGGATACCCATGGCTTTTTATTATTGCAGAGTGTTCTCTAATGTCGAACAACCGTGCAGCCCGCCCAAGGGCGAGTTCGCCGATTCATCGAGCGGGTCTCTGGGCTCGTCGGAAATGTAGAGTACCTCGCTTCCGACCGCCTCCTCGCCTCACGCTGCGGACGACGCCGCGGCGGGGCCCCAAGAGGGGCTTGGTCAAGAGGAGGTAGCGTAGGAGGTGCCACAAGGCAACCTCCCGGACTCCAGGCGCGCGGGGGGCAAGACCCCCAGGGGCTCTAGGCCCGACCCTTGTCCGGTCTCCATGCCGGAACCTTCAGTGGTTCCGGAGTCCGGCAAGCGGACCCTTCGGAAGAAGGGTAAGACGCCAGTGTCCTCCGTCCAACCGGAGGCACCGGATAGCTTATTGGAAGCACTTAACGGCGCTTCCATAGAGGAGGAGCACCGCACTGTTATGAGTGCGGTGATCCGGACAGTTCAGTCCGCCAAGAGCGGACTGACCGAAGCCTGTACCAGCCTTCTAACAGGCTTTGAGGTAAGTTTTAGAATATGTAAAAATATAACCGCATAGACAGTAGCCCCTGATGCTTAGTTCAGTGTTCGGAAAGAAAAGCCGGACTAAGGATCTAAAAAGATATACGCAGGAGTCTAACATAAGTATGTCAATATGGGAATGCAGGCTGCGCTGCTGACCTCTGCCGCACTGACTGCGGAGGTCAATGCATTAAAGCAGAACCTCGAGCGGTCCGAGAACGAGCTCGGACAAGCCAAGAAGCAGCTCGAGGACAAGGAAGGTATGTAATACCTTGTTAAAGAAATACCTTATAGAAAAGGTTTTGGTTGCAAAAAATAACAGGAATAACTCGGGTACTGCAGGGGCCACGAACGAGGTGGCGACCCTGAAGGAAGCGGTGTCCATGGCCGAAAACAAAGCGGCTGAGGAACGCACCGAGCGAGAGAAGGGGGAGGCGCAACTGGCCAAGGTACGACAAGAGCTCCAAGCTCTCGTGGAAAAACATGAGAGTTTGGAGCGTGACTCGAAGACTCGAGAGTCCGAGCTCGCCTCGGCTCTTGAGAGTGCCAAAGCTGCTAAGGCCGAGGCCCAAAAAGCCCTCCAAGAAATTGAGTCTTTAAAGAAGATAGCGGCGGGTAAGGCATTCTTTATGCAAAGCAAGCATGTGAAAGTGAATTACCTATTACTTACCCGGATTCGGAGCTCTCCAGGAGCATTCGCAGATTTGCCCCGTAGTGTGTCTGATGCTGCCGCATTCTATCGCGCCAAGGAGGGGAGCTCGACGGAAAAGGTGTTCTGGTCTCAGTATGCTGAGGCCGACCATCCGGTGCCCCTAATCGACCAGCTGAAGCAGCTGGTCGAGCTCCATAAGGTCGCCGAACAGGCCATGAAGGGCCTTATAGCGCGGCTGTGGCCATTGGAGGCCATGCCCGGGAGCTACTTCGGCTTGGTGCAGCGGCTGGTGGATGCCTGTCCGCGGCTTGAAGTCATCAAGCGCTCCGTCTGCATTGAAGGTGTCCGTCGGGCCCTTGCCCGTGCTAAAGTGCACTGGGCAAGCTGGATGCGGAGAGGCTTGTGACGGACGGGCCACCGAAGGGCCATGAGCATCGCACGCCCGAAATGTACTATGAGGGCCTCCTGAAGGGTGCCCGCCGAATAGCGGATGAGTGCTCCAAAGATGTAATTTTTGAATAAACTCGCATTTGTTATCCTGTACGCTGAAAACTTGTTCATATGCGCTAAGCAACGCTTATTAATTTAAAATATTACCT
>LR880966.1:42943358-42956470 GCA_904067115.1 Aegilops sharonensis | reverse complement strand
CTTGTGACGGACGGGCCACCGAAGGGCCATGAGCATCGCACGCCCGAAATGTACTATGAGGGCCTCCTGAAGGGTGCCCGCCGAATAGCGGATGAGTGCTCCAAAGATGTAATTTTTGAATAAACTCGCATTTGTTATCCTGTACGCTGAAAACTTGTTCATATGCGCTAAGCAACGCTTATTAATTTAAAATATTACCTTCTGTGCGGCCGTTTATCAAATTTGAGAGATGGCAAGTCGTTGGCTTCAGCCCCCATGCCACGAGTGCTGGGGTGTTCGGGATAAACTTGAGCACTCTTGTTCCCATTCTTGGGTCCATCTAGGGAGGCGCTCAACACAACGAACAAGGAAACCGGACTTATAATGCTTGAACACTCTCACTTAGCCATAGAATTCTATATTTTAAATTTCGGCGAAGCCCCTAGTATTCGGAAGACCGAGTTCGGGGCGCTATCCACGCCTTGGCCGGACAATTCCGGTTCCTCGCTCTAAGTGGCATAAGTCTTTAGGGACCCGAAAAAACCTCTCGAACAGCGACCGGCTCTCGCCCTATCATGATGGTCAGTTTTAGCTTTCTCCACTGAGGTGCTCGACCCAGCTCAACTGGGGCACAATCGCCGTGGTTCTCCCGGTGCTACCTTAGCCGATATAACGGAACATAAGGTACCAAAACACAGGAGCCGGGCAAACCCTACTATTGACCCAAGACATGATTCGGAGACGATTCATATAATGCTATAAGTTCGGGGTGCCGCACTTGTGAAAGTGTTCGGACTTATCACACCATAATTTTGGGATACTTAAGCCCCTGGTGTATTGGCCGTACCAAAGTGTACGGTTGCAACATGTCATGAAATGGACATATGTATAGATAAGGGAAGTAGAGCAATAATAAGCAAAAAGCTATGTATTATTTATTCAAAAAGGTACTGCAATGAGAGCAGAACGATACAAATAGTGCGATAAGCAAGGGATAGGACTATCTAACATGTCCCCCTCCAGGGGTAAGCTGTGGGATGTCATGTAAAACAGGTATAATGCTCGTAATAGAGAGCACCTGAACACTTCGACGTGGCTTACTGCTTCCCTGGCTGTTGCATCGTGAGTTCGGCGATTCTAGTGCTGGACAGGACTTCTCAAAGACGGAGTCCTGAAAGAAAAAAAGGAAAAAAGAAAAAGAATGACACAAACGGGAGCCCCTGGTGCGGTCGAGCCGGATTCTTGGCGTGCCGTGGTCTTGCCCCTCCCCATATACCCATGGTATCTCCAGAGCATAATTATGCACGCGTAATACTGGCTTCGCGATTTCGCGAGGGCGGGGGTTGGGGCCGGATTGCTACGCGTGCTTGAATCGTGCCAGGCGGTCTTGTTGTAGGTTACTCCGGGCGCGCTTGACAATGTTCGGACGCTTAGTGGCCGGACTCGATAATTGCTGTGAGAGGCTGCTTTGTACCTCCGCCGCGAGGGCCGCCGTGTGCTCCTCCGCTCGGAGAGAGCGTTCGGTGTTTCCATTGACCGTGATTACTCCTCGAGGGCCTGGCATCTTGAGCTTGAGGTATGCGTAGTGCGGCACTGCATTGAACTTTGCAAATGCGGTTCCCGAGCAGTGCATGATAGCCGCTGCGGAATGGGACTATGTCGAAGATTAACTCTTCGCTTCGGAAGTTATCCGGGGATCCAAAGACCACTTCGAGTGTAACTGAGCCCGTACAACTGGCCTCTACACCCGGTATGATGCCTTTAAAGGTCGTCTTTGTAGGTTTAATCCTTGAGGGGTCTATGCCCATTTTGCGCACTGTATCCTGATAAAGCAGGTCCAGGCTGCTACCGCCGTCCATCAGGACTCTGGTGAGGTGAAATCCGTCGATAATTGGGTCAAGAACTAATGCGGCAAAGCCGCCGTGACGGATGCTAGTGGGGTGGTCCCTTCGATCGAAGGTGATCGGGCAGGAAGACCATGGGTTGAACTTCGGGGCGACTGGCTCCATCACATATACGTCCCTTAGTGCACGCTTCCGCTCCCTTTTGGGTATGTGGGTTGCGTATATCATGTTCACCATCCGCACTTGTGTAGGAAAACCCTTCTCTCTATTTTTCGGCGGCCGGGGCTCTTCATCGTCATCGCTATGCAGCCCCTTGTCATTGAGTTCGGCACTTAACTTGCCTGCCTGCTTGAACACCCAATAATCCCTGTTGGTGTGATTGGCTGGTTTTTCGGGGGTGCCATGTATCTGGCACAAGCGATCGAGTATTCGGTCCAAGTTGGACGGGCCCTGGGTATTTCTTTTGAATGGCTTCTTCCGTTGACCAGGTTTAGAGCCTCTGAATCCGGCATTGACGGCCGTATCTTCAGTATTATCGCCGTTAATGCGGTGCTTGTTCTTGTTGCGACGCGACCTACCATTGCTGTCCTTGGTATCCGAACTGTCAGGATGTTTGGCCAAGTTGTTGCTTCGAGCTAGCCAGCTGTCCTCTCCCACACAAAAGCGGGTCATGAGTGTTGTGAGGGCTGCCATGGATTTTGGCTTTTCCTGTCCTAGGTGCCGGGCAAGCCACTCATCGCGGATGTTATGTTTGAAGGCTGCAAGGGCCTCTGCATCTGGACAGTCAACGATTTGATTTTTCTTTGTTAGGAACCGTGTCCAGAATTGTCTGGCCGATTCTTCTGGCTGTTGAATTATGTGGCTAAGGTCATCTGCGTCTGGTGGTCGCACATATGTGCCCTGGAAGTTATCAAGGAATGCGGCTTCCAGGTCCTCCCAACAACCAATTGATTCTGCTGGCAAGCTGTTGAGCCAATGCCGAGCTGGTCCTTTAAGCTTGAGTGGGAGGTATTTGATGGCATGTAGATCATCACCGCGGGCCATGTGGATATGGAGGAGATAATCCTCGATCCAGACCGCAGGATCTATAGTACCATCATGTGATTCGATGTTTACGGGTTTAAAGCCCTCGGGGATTTGATGATCCATTACTTCATCTGTGAAGCATAGTGGGTGTGCGGCGCCTCTATATTGGGCTATATCACGACGTAGCTCATATGAGCTTTGTCTAGTGTGTTCGGCCCGGCCGGGTTTGCTGTATCCGGCGCGACGGTAATCATCCCGTGTCGTTGGGCGCCCACGCGATCTGTAGATCGATCTTGTATGTTTTTCCTTATCCTCCAATATATCTCACAAGTCCGGCGCGTTTTCCCGTGCCTTGCTACTTTTTGAGCGGCGTCGGGGTGTGGCTTGAGCGGAGGGCCGAGAGGCTTCTCTATCGCGGCCACGGGGTGGCCGGTCTGCCATGTCCTGCGCTGGTGACTTGGGTGCTTCCTCCTCTGATCGAGGCAATGACCTACATTTGGGGTAGCTTTTGGAGGGGCGTTTGAGTTCAAACTCTTCGGCTGCAAGGACTTCGGTCCATCTGTCAGCTAGCAGATCCTGGTCAGCTCTAAGCTGTTGCTGCTTTTTCTTGAGGCTGCTTGCCATGGCCATAAGCCTGCGTTTGAAACGCTCCTGTTCGGCAGGATCCTTAGGCACGACAAATTCGTCGTCGTCGAGGCTTGCCTCATCTTCGGAGGGAGGCGCATAATTATCGTCCTCGACCTCTCTTTCTGCCGCACTGTCGTGCGGACTTGCTTCTCCCTCCTCCTGCGCTGAGTCCTGCTGGAGGGGGTTCTCTTCGTTACTGTCCGGGGTGTTATTATCTCCCGTGCCGGAGTCACCGTTTTTATTGTGGCGGGATTTAGTGCGGCGCCGCTGACGTCGGCGCTTCGGCTGTTTCTTGGAGGGGTCATCCTCCGTTGTTCCATCGCCGTTCCCATCTTTTGGGATGTCCACCATGTATATGTCATATGACGAGGTGGCCTTCTAGTGCCCTGTAGGCGCTGGGTCTTGGTCGTCTCCGGCGTCGTCGTCCATACCGTCGACGTCTTCGGAGTCGAAGTCGAGCATGTCGGTTAAATCATCGACAGTGGCTACAAAGTGGGTGGTGGGTGGGCGTTGAATTTCGTCGTCCGTATCCCAACCTTCCTGTCCGCAGTCCGGCCAGGTCTCTCCGGATAAAGAGAGAGACTTTAGCGAATTCAGAATGTCGCCAAGGGCGAGCGCTGAAAGATGTCCGCGGCCGTGAACTCCATAACGGGCGCCCAATCGGATTCGATTGGCAAGGGCGCGGAGGGTTCGGAGTTCGGAGAGGAGTCCGGCACCCTGGAGTCGAGGTCTTCGCAAAGGACAGTGATGGAGTTCGGCTCAATCGTCGTAGAGATTGTAGCCCCCGAGGCGGTGCCCAACCACTCGTCATCGATCGGGGAATCCGGCTCCGGATTAAGGGTCGGAGCGGATGTTGGTGTGGCCTCCAGGGCATTGTTCGGCTGCAGAGCTAGATCATGCCCCTCGAGACAGTGCGGCGCGCTTGGCTGCGGCTCGAATCCGTCGAAGATCAAGTCTCCGCGGATATCGGTCGTATAGTTTAAACTTCCAAATCTGACCTGATGGCCAGGGGCGTAGCTTTCGATCTGCTCCAGATGGCCAAGCGAATTGGTCCGCAGTGCAAATCCACCGAATACGAAGATCTGTCTGGGGAGAAAAATCTCACCCTGGACCTCGTCGTTGTTGATGATCGAAGGAGCCATCGGGCCTATCGGTGACGACACAGAGGAACCCTCAATGAAAGCACCAATGTCGGTGTCAAAACCGGCGGATCTCGAGTAGGGGGTCCCGAACTGTGCGTCTAGGTGGATGGTAACAGGAGACAAGGGGCACGATGTGTTTACCCAGGTTCAGGCCCTCTCGATGGAGGTAATACCCTACTCCTGCTTGATTAATATTGATGATATGGGTAGTACAAGAGTAGATCTACCACGAGATCAAGGAGGCTAAACCCTAGAAGCTAGCCTATGGTATGATTGTTGTTCGTCCTACGGACTAAAACCCTATGATTTATATAGACACCGAATAGGTTAGGGTTACACAGAGTCGGTTACAATGGTAGGAGATCTACATATCCGTATCGCCAAGCTTGCCTTCCACGCCAAGGAAAGTCCCATCTGGACATGGGACGAAGTCTTCAATCTTGTATCTTCATAGTCTTGGAGTCCGGCCGTGACGATAGTCCGGCTATCCGGACACCCCCTAGTCCGGGACTCCCTCAGTTATCTTTGCAAGTCTCTTCGAATTATCAGTTTGGTTCGGCCTACTAGATTGATCTTTCTTGCAATGGGAGAAGTGCTTAGCTTTGGGTTCAATCTTGCGGTGTCCTTTCCCAGTGACAGTAGGGGCAGCAAGGCATGTATTGTATTATTGCCATCGAGGATAACAAGATGGGGTTTTTATCATATTGCATGAATTTATCCCTCTACATCATGTCATCTTGCTTAAGGCGTTACTCTGTTTTCATGAACTTAATACTCTAGATGCATGTTGGATAGCGGTCGATGAGTGGAGTAATAGTAGTAGATGCAGGCAGGAGTCGGTCTACTTGTTTCGGACGTGATGCCTATATACATGATCATACCTAGATATTCTCATAACTATGCTCAATTCTTTCAATTGCTCAACAGTAATTCGTTCACCCACCGTAAAATACTTATGCTCTTGAGAGAAGCCACTAGTGAAATCTATGGCCCCCGGGTCTATCTTCATCATATTAATCCTCCAATACTTAGTTATTTCCTTTGCTTTTTACTTTGCTTTTATTTTACTTTGCATCTTTATCACAAAAATACCAAAAATATTATCCTATCATCTCTATCAGATCTCACTCTCGTAAGTGACCGTGAAGGGATTGACAACCCCTTATCGCACTGGTTGCGAGGAGTTGTTTGCTTTGTGTAGGTACAAGGGACTCGCGCGTAGCCTCCTACTGGATTGATACCTTGGTTCTCAAAAACTGAGGGAAATACTTACTCTACTTTGCTGCATCACCCTTTTCTCTTCAAGGAAATCCAACGCAGTGCTCAAGAGGTAGCAGACCTGCATGCGTTGCTGTTTGTAACCATCAATGATTGGCCTGCTCTCCGTAACCTTTCAGGACACACAAACAAGGGATACCACGCATGCACGCACTATTTAGCTGACACTGAAAGTATATACCTGGACAAATACAGGAAGAATGTGTACCTGGGGCATCGTCAATTTCTTCTGGCCAACCATCATTGTCGAAACAATGGCAATCATTTCAAAGGCGAGGCAGTTCACTGGAAGAAGCCCGCCATGCATACTGGCGATCACGTACTTGCTATGGTCAATGATTTACACGTAATATCTGGAAAGGGTCCCGACGGACTATCTATTTTGAATGACGATGAGGGACGCGCACCCATGTGGAAGAAGAAATCTATATTTTGGGACCTACCCTACTGTAAAGACCTAGAGGTCCGCTCTTCCATCGATGTGATGCACGTGATGAAGAACCTTTGCGTCAACCTACTAGGTTTCTTGGGCGTGTATGGGAAGACAAAAGATAAACCGGAGGCACGGTAGGACATGCAACGTTTGCACGAAAAAGACGACATGCCTCCAAAGCAGTATGAAGGTCATGCCAGCTATGCTCTTACCAAAGAAGAGAAGGAAATATTCTTTGAATGCCTGCTCAGTATGAAGGTCCCGTCTGGCTTCTCGTCGAATATAAAGGGAATAATAAAAATGGCCGAGAAAAAGTTTCAGAACCTAAAGTCTCATGACTGCCACGTGATTATGATGCAACTGCTTCCGGTTGCATCGAGAGGGCTTCTACCAGAAAACGTTCGATTAGCCATTGTGAAGATATGTGCATTCCTCAATGCAATCTCTCAGAAGGTGATCGATCCAGAAATCCTACCAAGGCTAAGGAGTGATATGGCACAATGTCTTGTCAGTTTCGAGCTGGTGTTCCCACCATCCTTCTTCAATATCATGGCGCACGTCCTAGTTCCTCTAGTCGACGAGATTGTCGTTCTGGGCCCCGTATTTCTACAAAATATGTTCCCCTTTGAGAGGTTCATGGGAGTCCTAAAGAAATATGTCTGTAACCGCGCTTGGCCAGAAGGAAGCATCTCCATGGGCCATCATACATAGGATGTCATTGGGTTTTGTGTTGACTTCATTCCTGGCCTAAAGAAGATTGGTCTCCTTCAATCGCGGTATGAGGGGAGACTGACTAGAAAAGGCATGCTTGGAGGGGACTCAATAATATGTAGGGACGAGCATTCTTGGTCTCAAGCACACTACCCAGTTCTATAGAACTCTACCTTGGTGACCCCATGTGTCAATGAACACAAGAACAGTCTGTGCTCCGAACACCCGGAGTAGTGTGACGACTGGATTACATGTGAACACATGAGGACTTTCGGCAGTTGGTTGGAAACACGTCTCAGAGGTGACAACACTGTTTCTGATGAGCTGTACTCGTTGTCTAGGGGACCATCTTTGACTGTATTGACTTACAAAGGATACGAGATAAATGGGAATACATTTTACACGATCGCCCAAGATCAAAAGAACACCAACCAAAACAGCGGTGTCCGCTTTGATGTAGCAACCAAGAGGGGAAAGGAGACATATTATGGTTACATAGTGGACATATGGGAACTTGACTATGGACATGACTTTAAGGTCCCTTTGTTTAAGTGCAAATGGGTCAATCTGTCAGGAGGCGGGGTACAGGTAGACCCACAGTACGGGATGACAATAGTGGATCTAAACAATCTTGGGTACACAGACGAACCGTTCGTCCTAGCCAATGATGTGGCGCAAGTTTTCTATGTGAAGGACATGTCTACCAAACCGAGAAAAAGAAAAGATAAGGAAGCGAATACATCATACGATGAGCCAAAGCGCCACATAGTTCTTTCAGGAAAAAGAGACATCGTGGGATTGGATGGCAAGATAGACATGTTTGAAGATTATGAAAAGTGTAATGAAATTCCTCCCTTCAAAGTCAAGGCTGATCCAAGCACCCTGCTAAGCGATGAAGAATATCCATGGTTACAGCACAATAAGCAAAGAACAAAAGCGACGAAAAAGTGAAGACAGAGGAACTCAGAAAGGGTTGAAAATTGATGATGTGGCTTTGAGTGGTTCATTTTGAACACGCAAAAAGTCTGGAGTTCAAATAAGTTCAAAAAAATGAAATCCCTTTGTAACAGATGAGTTTTTGTTCGAAACCCTGATACTTGGAAAGAGATTGTCCATTTTGTACACGAAGTGCATCCAGTTTTTGCCGTAACCCTCTCAACTTATTAGCACATGCTATGTGGGTGAAATGATGATATCATGCCAATTTTCAAGATCTTCAGAGTTCATTTGAAGTGCTTTTCAATTTCAGGGTCATTTAGCCCAAAAAAAAATCAGTAAATGCACGAAAAATAATAGATGAAGTCAGAAAGGGTTGAAAATTGATGATGTGGCTTTGAATGGATCATTTTGGACACACAAAAAGTCTGGAGTTGAAATAAGTTCAAAAAAATGAAATCCCTTTGTAACAGATGAGTTTTCGTCCAAAACCCTGATACTTCGAAAGAGATTGTCCATTTTGTACACGAAGTGCATCCGGTTTTTTTCATAACCCTCTCCACTTTTTAGCACATGCTATGTGGGTGAAATGATGATACCATGCCAATTTTCAACCTCTTTAGAGTTCATCTGAAGTGCTTTTCAATTCCAGGGTCTTTTAGCTCAAAGAATGAACTAATATAAAAAAGAATGAACTCGAAAACTTTTATAAAACTCTAGTAGAAAAAATAATAAACTAAAAGAATGAACTAGAAAACTTTAATGAATCTCTAATAGAAAAAAGAATGAACTAGAAAACTTTAATGAAACTCTAATACCAAAAGGAATCAACTAAAGAGCTTTTATAAACCTCTAGCATTATTGAAACTAAAATTATATAAAATTTCTGCAACTAAAATTATCAATGTATTTTTTGTTCAAAACATTAAAAACAAAAGAATTTTCATAAAATAAATAAAAAAAGCAAGAAATAAAATAAAATAAATAAGTAGAAACAAAATAAACTTTAATAAATAAGTAGAAACACAATAAAATAAAATAAACTTTAACAAAATAAATAAGTAGAAACAAAATAAAATAAAATAAAATTTAATAAAATAAATAAAATAGCAACAGTAAGTATTTTGTTGTAAGTAGAAACAAAATGAAATAAATAAAGCAAAAAAGAAAACAAAAAAACTGGAAAAAATGCCACCTACTGGGCCACCACGGCCTGAATACGACTAGAAACCCAATCATGGGCCAGGATTCAGGCCCGCAGCAGGCCCACTAGGCCCACGAGCAAGGAGTGACAGAGTAGGCCCGAAAGCCTGCAGTTGAGAGGAGCTCGATAGGGTGGGCGCAACAGCGCTTATAAACCACTCTCGAGCTCTCTCAACTAGCAAGGTGGGACTAAACATCCCACCGCACCGCGCCAGCGCAAGGCCTTCGGTACAGGTTGGTGGCACCAACCGGGACTAAAGGGGTGCATTGGTACCGGTTTGTGCCACCAACCGGGACCAAAAGTCTCTGTTCCCGCCCTTTGGCCTGCTAAAAAAAGACCTTTGGTCCCGGTTGGTGGCACCAACCTGGACTAAAGGGAGGCATTGGTCCCGATTGGTGCTACGAACCGGGACCAATACTGTGGGTATATAACATAGCACTTAGGAATTTTCAGTTCTCATCTCGCATTAGCCCCCGACGATGCCGACGACATCGACGCCGCCAGGCTGCCCTGACGCCGCCTGCCGCCCCCGGCGTCGTCGTCGCCGTCGCCCGCGTCCGTCGTCGCCGTCACCGCGGGGAAGCACCACGCCGGCTCCTGCGACCCGTTCATCCCCGACGTCGTTCATCCGCCGCCGCACCGATTCCGGCCGGCGACCTCGACCCCTCCCCGCGCTGTGAGCCCCTGCCTCCTCCCCTTCCCTTCTCATCGTCGTCCCCGCATGCCACCTGTAAGCGCCGCCGCCAACCATCATCGCCGCCGCCGACCACCCGCCTATTTTTCATAATGCTCTGTATATGTTATATAATGCTCATTTTTGCATTTTTTTGTTACCAAGAAAAAGGTCTATTTTTTGGTGATATGTATGTTCATATGCTCATTTAAGAAAATGTTCATATGTAACATTTAAGAACAAAGGTGAATGTATGTATGTTCATATGCAACGATTTTTTTTTGGATGAAATGAGATGAGTGATGACCCACAAGTGTAGGGGATCTATCGTAGTCCTTTCGATAAGTAAGAGTGTCGAACCCAATGAGGAGCAGAAGGAAATGATAAGTGGTTTTCAGCAAGGTATTCTCTGCAAGCATTGAAATTATCGGTAACAAATAGTTTTGTGATAAGGTAGTTTGTAACGAGTAGCAAGTAACAAGTGTAAATAAAGTGCAGCAAGGTGGCCCAATCCTTTTTGTAGCAAAGGACAAGCCTGGACAAACTCTTATATAGAGAAAAGCGCTCCCGAGGACACATGGGAATTATCGCCAAGCTAGTTTTCATCACGCTCATATGACTCGCATTCGGTACTTTGATAATTTGATATGTGGGTGGACCGATGCTTGGGTGCTGTCCTTACTTGGACAAGAATCCCACTTATGATTAACTCCTATTGCAAGCATCCGCAACTACAAAGGAAGTATTAAGGTAAACTTAACCATAGCATGAAACATATGGATCCAAATCAGCCCCTTACGAAGCAACGCATAAACTAGGGTTTAAGCTTCTATCACTCTAGCAACCCATCATCTACTTATTACTTCCCAATACCTTCCTCTAGGCCCAAACAATGGTGAAGTGTCATTTAGTCGACGTTCATATAACACCACTAGAGGAGAGACAACATACATCTCATCAAAATATCGAACAAATACCAAATTCACATGACTACTAATAGCAAGACTTCTCCCATGTCCTCAGGAACAAACGTAACTACTCACAAAGCATATTCATGTTCGTAATCAGAGGGTTATTAATATGCATATAGGATCTGAACATATGATCTTCCACCAAATAAACCAACTGTCATCAACTACGAGGAGTAATCAACACTACTAGCAACCCACAGGTACCAATCTGAGGCTTTGGGACAAAGATTGGATACAAGAGATGAACTAGGGTTTGAGAGGAGATGGTGTCAGTGAAGATGTTGATGGAGATTGGCCCTCTCCTGATGAGAGGATCGTTGGCGATGACGATGGCGATGATTTCCCCCTCCCGGAGGGAAGTTTCCCCGGCAGAACAGCTCTGCCGGAGCCCTAGATTGGTTTCGCCAAGGTTCCGCCTCGTGGCGGCGGGGTTTCTTCCCAAAAGCTTGCTTATGATTTTTTCCAAGGTAAAAGACTTCATATAGCAGAAGATGGACATCGGAGGCCTGCCAGAGGGCCCACGAGGCAGGGGGCGCGCCCAGGGGGGTAGGGCGCGCCCCCACCCTCGTGGCCAGGTTGTGGGCCCCCTCTGGTATTTTCTTTGCTTAGTATTTTTTATTATTTCCAAAAATAACTTCCATGGAGTTTTAGGACTTTTGGAGTTGTGCAGAATAGGTCTCTAATATTTGCTCCTTTTCTAGCCCAGGATTCCAGCTGCCGGCATTCTCCCTCTTCATGTAAACCTTGTAAAATAAGAGAGAATAGGCATAAGTATTGTGACATAACGTGTAATAACAGCCCATAATGCAATAAATATCGATATAACAGCATGATGCAAAATGGACATATCAACTCCCCCAAGCTTAGACCTCGCTTGTCCTCAAGCGGAAGGCGATAGCGATAAATATGTCCACACGTTTAGAGATAGAGGTGTCGATAAAATAAAATACGGACATGAGGGCATCATGATTATTCTTATAACAGCAACATATATGGATATTGTCATATGATTTCTTATGCTCAAGTAATAATCTATTCACAATGCAAAGTATGAATCAGAAACTTCATTGAGAACTAACAAACTATAATCTCAGTCATTGAGGCAATTGCAATTTATCATAACATCAGAAAGAGTCAATATGAGAGCTTTTCAGCAAGTCCACATACTCAACTATCATTTAGTCTTTCGCTAACACTCATGCAATACTTGTGGTTATGGAGTTTTAATCGGACATAGAGAAAGATAGGGGCTTATAGTTTCTCCTCCCAACCTTTTACCTCAAGGGTAACGTCAACAATAATAGTTCATGTCAACTTTCATCCAATTGGATGTATATATCAGGATCTTTCCAACACAATGTGCTTGCCAAAGGATAAAATGTAAAAAGGAAAGGTGAAGATCACCATGACTCTTGCATAAGGTAAAAGTAGAAGATAGGCCCTTCACAGAGGGTAGCAGAGGTTGTCATGCGCTTTCATGGTTGGATGCACGAAATCTTAATGCGAAAGAACGTCACTTTATATTGCCACTTGTGATATGGACCTTTATTATGCAGTCCATCGCTTTTATTTCTTCCACATCACAAGATCGTATAAAGCTTATTTTCTCCACACTAATAAATCATACATATTTAGAGAGGAATTTTTATTGCTTGCACCGATGACAACTTACTTGAAGGATCTTACTCAATCCATAGGTAGATATGGTGGACTTCATGGGAAAACTGGGTTTACGGGTATTTCGGAAGCACAAGTAGTATCTCTACTTGGTGCAAAGAATTGGCTAGCATGAGGGAGAAAGGCAAGCTCAACATGTTAGCTGATCCATGACAATATACTTTATTTCAGATATAAGAAAACATAACCCATTACGTTGTCTTCCTTGTCCAACATCAACTCTTTAGCATGTCATATTTTAATGAGTGCTCACAATCATAAAAGATGTCCAAGATAGTATATTTATATGTAAAACCTCTCTTTCCTTATTACTTCCTATTAATTGCAACGATGACCAAAACTATGTTTGTCAACTCTCAACAAATTTTAATCATCATACTCTTTATATGTGAAGTCATTACTCTCCATAAGATCAATATGATCTCTTTGTTTCTTTTTACTTTTTACTTTTTCTCTTATTCCCTCAAGATCATAGCAAAATAATAAAGCCCTTGACTCAACACTAATCTTTATTATATATAGATCATGGACTCGATTACATAGAGGGATCATAAAGCAAAACTCAAAACTAAATCATACTAAAACTTTATTGTACTAGATCAAGATATTAC
>LR880966.1:42903294-42929603 GCA_904067115.1 Aegilops sharonensis | reverse complement strand
TCACGGCCGGACACCAAGACTATGAAGATACAAGATTGAAGACTTCGTCCCGTGTCCGGATGGGACTTTCCTTGGCGTGGAAGGCAAGCTTGGCGATACGGATATGTAGATCTCCTACCATTGTAACCGACTCTATGTAACCCTAACCTATCCAGTGTCTATATAAACTGGAGGGTTTTAGTCCGTAGGACGAACAACAATCATACCATAGGCTAGCTTCTAGGGTTTAGCCTCCTTGATCTCGTGGTAGATCTACTCTTGTACTACCCTTATCATCAATATTAATCAAGCAGGAGTAGGGTATTACCTCCATCGAGAGGGCCCGAACCTGGGTAAAAACATCGTGTCCCTTGTCTCCTGTTACCATCCACCTAGACGCACAGTTCGGGACCCCCTACCCGAGATCCGCCGGTTTTGACACCGACATTGGTGCTTTCATTGAGAGTTCCTCTGTGTCGTCACCGATAGTCCCGATGGCTCCTTCGATCATCAGCAACGACGCGGTCCAGGTGAGACTTTTCTCCCCGGACAGATCTTCGTATTCGGCGGCTTTGCACTGCGGGCCAATTCGCTTGGCCATCTGGAGCAGATCGAAAGCTACGCCCCTGGCCATCAGGTCAGATTTGGAAGTTTGAACTATACGACCGATATCCGCGGAGACTTGATCTTCGACGGATTCGAGCCGCAGCCAAGCGTGCCGCACTGTCTCGATGGGCATGATCTAGCTCTGCAGCCGAACAGTGCCCTGGAGGCCGCACCAGTATCAGCTCCGACCCTTAATCCGGAGTCGGATCCCCAATCGAGGACGAGTGGTTGGACACTGCCTTGGGGGCTACAATCTCTACGGCGATCGAGCCGAACTCCATCCCTGTCCTTTGTGAAGACCTCGACTCCAGGGTGCCGGACTCCTCTCCGGACTCTGAACCCTCCGCGCCCCTGCCAATCGAATCTGATTGGGCGCCGGTCATGGAGTTCACTGCCGCAGACATCTTTCAGCACTCGCCCTTTGGCGACATCCTGATTTCACTAAAGTCTCTCTCTTTATCCGGAGAGCCCTGGCCGGACTACGGACAGGAAGGTTGAGATGCGGACGACGAAGAAATTCAACGCCCACCCTCCACCCACTTTGTAGCCACTGTCAATGATTTAACCGACATGCTAGACTTCGACTCCGAATACATCGACGGTATGGACGACGATGCCGGAGACGACCAAGACCCAGCGCCTATAGGGCACTGGAAGGCCACCTCGTCATATGACATATATATGGTGGACATCCCAAAAGATGGGAACGGCGATGGAACAACGGAGGATGACCCCTCCAAGAAACAGCCGAAGCGCCGACGTCAGCGGCGCCGCTCTAAATCCCGCCACAATAAAAACAGTGATTCCAGCACGGGAGATAATAACACCCCGGACAGTGCCGAAGAGAACCCCCTCCAACAGGACTCAGCGCAGGAGGAGGGAGAAGCAAGTCCGCACGATAGTGCGGCAGAAAGAGAGGTCGAGTACTATAATTACGCGCCTCCCTCCCAAGATGAGGCAAGCCTTGACGACGACGAATTTTTCGTGCCTGAGGATCCCGCCGAACAGGAGCGTTTCAAACGCAGGCTTATAGCCACGACAAGCAGCCTCAAGAAAAAGCAACAACAACTTAGAGCTGATCAAGACCTGCTAGCTGATAGATGGACTGAACTCCTTATAGCCGAAGAGTACGAACTCGAACGCCCCTCCAAAAGCTACCCCAAACGCAGGCCGTTGCCTCGACTAGAGGAGGAAGCACCCAAGTCACCAGCACACGACATGGCAGACCGGCCACCCCGTGGCCGCGACAGAGAAGCCTCTCGGCCCTCCGCTCCAGCCACACCCCGACGCCGCTCAAAAAGTACCAAGGCACGGGAAAACGCGCCGGACTTGCGAGATATATTGGAGGATAAGGCAAAACGTACAAGATCGATCTACAGATCGCGTGGGCGCCCAACGACGCGGGATGATTACCGTCGCGCCGGATACAGCAAACCCTGCAGGGCCGAACACAGTAGACAAAGCTCATATGAGCTACGTCGTGATATAGCCCAATACAGAGGCGTCGCACACCCACTATGCTTCACAGATGAAGTAATGGATCATCAAATCCCCGAGGGCTTCAAGCCCATAAACATCGAATCATACGATGGTACCACAGATCCTGCGGTCTGGATCGAGGATTATCTCCTCCATATCCACATGGCCCGCGGTGATGATCTACATGCCATCAAATACCTCCCACTCAAGCTTAAAGGACCAGCTTGGCATTGGCTCAACAGCTTGCCAGCAGAATCAATTGGTTGTTGGGAGGACCTGGAAGCCGCATTCCTTGATAACTTCCAGGGCACATATGTGCGACCACCAGACGCCGATGACCTTAGCCACATAATTCAGCAGCCAGAAGAATCGGCCAGGCAATTCTGGACACGGTTCCTCACAAAGAAAAAACAAATCGTTGACTGTCCGGATGCAGAGGCCCTTGCAGCCTTCAAACATAACATCCGCGATGAGTGGCTTGCCCGGCACCTAGGACAGGAAAAGCCGAAATCTATGGCAGCCCTCACAACCCTCATGACTCACTTTTGTGCGGGAGAGGACAGCTGGCTAGATCGAAGCAACAACTTGGCCAAACATCCTGATAGTTCGGATACCAAGGACAGCAATGGCAGGTCGCGTCACAACAAGAACAAGCGCCGCATTAACGGCGATAATACTGAAGATACGACCGTCAATGCCGGATTCAGAGGCTCTAAACCCGGTCAGCGGAAGGAGCCATTCAAAAGAAATACCCAGGGCCCGTCCAACTTGGACAGAATACTCGGTCGCTTGTGCCAGATACATGGCACCCCCGAAAAACTAGCCAATCACACCAACAGGGACTGTTGGGTGTTCAAGCAAGCAGGCAAGTCAAGTGCCAAACTCAATGACAAGGGGCCGCATAGCGATGATGAGGAAGAGCCCCGGCCGCAGAACAATAGAGGACAGAAGGGTTTTCCCACGCAAGTGCGGACGGTGAACATGATATACGCAACCCATATACCCAAAAGGGAGCGGAAGCGTGCACTAAGGGACGTATATGCGATGGAGCCAGTCGCCCCGAAGTTCAACCCATGGTCTTCCTGCCCGATCACCTTCGATCGAAGGGACCACCCCACTAGCATCCGTCACGGCGGTTTCGCCGCATTGGTTCTTGACCATTATCGACGGATTTCACCTCACCAGAGTCCTGATGGACGGCGGTAGCAGCCTGAACCTGCTTTATCAGGATACAGTGCGCAAAATGGGCATAGACCCCTCAAGGATTAAACCTACAAAGACGACCTTTAAAGGCGTCATACCGGGTGTACAGGCCAGTTGTACGGGCTCAGTTACACTCGAAGTGGTCTTCGGATCCCCGGATAACTTCCGAAGCGAAGAGTTAATCTTCGACATCGTCCCATTCCGCAGCGGCTATCATGCACTGCTCGGACGAACCGCATTTGCAAAGTTCAATGCGGTGCTGCACTATGCATACCTCAAGCTCAAGATGCCAGGCCCTTGAGGAGTAATCACGGTCAATGGAAACACCGAACGCTCTCTCCAAACGGAGGAGCACACGGCGCCCCTCGCGGCGGAGGTACAAAGCATCCTCTCACAGCAACTCTCGAGTTCGGCCATTAAGCGTCCGGAAACGGTCAAGCGCGCCCGGAGTAACCTACAACAAGACCGCCTGGCACGATTCAAGCACGCGTAGCAATCCGGCCCCAACCCCCGCCCTCGCGAAATTGCGAAGCTAGTATTACGCGTACATAATTACGCTCTGGAGATACCATGGGCATATGGGGAGGGGCAAGATCACGACACGCCAAGAATGCGGCTCGACCGCACCAGGGGCTCCCGATTGTGTCATTCTTTTTCCTTTTTCCTTTTTTCTTCCTTTTTCTTACTTTCAGGACTCCGTCTTTCATCAGTTCTGTCCGGCACTAGAATCGCCGAACTCACGATACAACAGCCAGGGAAGCAGAAAGCCACGTCAAGTGTTCAGGTGGTCTCCATTACGAGCATTATACCTGTTTTACATACCATCCCGCTGCTTACCCCTGGAGGGGGACATGTTAGATAGTCCCATCCCTTGCTTATCGCACTATTTGTATCGTTCTGCTTCCATTGCAGTACCTTTTTTAATAAACAATACATAGCTCTTGCTTATTATTGCTATACTTCCTTCATATATACATATGTTCATTTCACGACATGTTGCAACCGTACACTTTGGTACGGCCTACACACCAGGGGCCTAAGTATCCCAAAATTATGGTGTGATAAGTCCGAACACTTTCACAAGTGCGGCACCCCGAACTTATAGCATTATATGAATTGGCTCCGAATCATGTCTTGGGTCAATAGTTGGGTTTGCCCGGCTCCCGTGTTTTGGTACCTTACGTTCCGCTATATCGGCTAAGGTAGCACCGCGAGAACCACTGCGATTGTGCCCCAATTGAGCTGGGTCGAGCACCTCAGTGGAGAAAGCTAAAACTGACCGTCATGATAGGGCGAGAGCCGGTCGCTGTTCGAGAGGTTTTTTCGGGTCCCTAAAGACTTATGCCGCTTAGAGCGAGGAACCAGAATTGTCCGGCCAAGGCGTGGATAGCGCCCTAAACTCGGTCTTCCGAATACTAGGGGCTTCGCCGAAATTTAAAATTATAGAATTCTATGGCTAAGTGAGAGTGTTCAAGCATTATAAGTCCGGTTGCCTTGTTCGTTGTGTTGAGCGCCTCCCTAGATGGACCCAAGAATGGGAACAAGAGTGCTCAAGTTTATCCCGAACACCCCAGCACTCGTGGCATGGGGGCTGAAGCCAACAACTTGCCATCTCTCAAATTTGATAAACGGCCGCACAGAAGGTAATATTTTAAATTAATAAGCGTTGCTTAGCGCATATGAACAAGTTTTCAGCGTACAGGATAACAAGTGCGAGTTTATTCAAAAATTACATCCTTGGAGCGCTCATCCGCTATTCGGCAGGCACCCTTCAGGAGGCCCTCATAGTACATTTCGGGCGTGCGATGCTCATGGCCCTTCGGTGGCCCGTCTGTCACAAGCCTCTCCGCATCCAGCTTGCCCCAGTGCACTTTAGCACGGGCAAGGGCCCGACGGACACCTTTAATGCAGACGGAGCACTTGATGACTTCAAGCCACGGACAGGCATCCACCAGCCGCTGCACCAAGCCGAAGTAGCTCCCGAGCATGGCCTCCAATGGCCACAGCCGCGCTATAAGGCCCTTCATGGCCTGTTCGCGCGACCTTGTGGAGCTCGACCAGCTGCTTCAGCTGGTCGCTCAGGGGCACCGAATGTTCGGCCTCAGCATACTGAGACCAGAACACCTTTTCCGTCGAGCTCCCCTCCTTGGCGCGGTAGAATGCGGCAACATCAGACACACTACGGGGCAAATCTGCGAATGCTCCTGGAGAGCTCCGAATCCGGGTAAGTAATAGGTAATTCACTTTCACATGCTTGCTTTGCATAAAGAATGCCTTACCCGCCGCTATCTTCTTTAACGACTCAATTTCTTGGAGGGCTTTTTGGGCCTCGGCCTTAGTAGCTTTGGCACTCTCACGAGCCGAGGCGAGCTCGGACTCTCGAGTCTTCGAGTCACGCTCCAAACCCTCGTGTTTTTCCACGAGAGCTTGGAGCTCTTGCCGTACCTTGGCCATCTGCGCCTCCCCCTTCTCTCGCTCGGTGCGTTCCGCAGCCGCTTTGTTTTCGGCCACGGACACCGCCTCCTTCAGGGTCGCCACCTCGTTCGTGGCCCCTGTAGTACCCAAGTTATTCCTGTTATTTTTTGGCAACCAAAACCTTTTCTATAAGGTATTTATTTCATAAGGTATTACTTACCTTCCTTGTCCTCGAGCTGCTTCTTGGCTTGTCCGAGCTCGTTCTCGGACCGCTCGAGGTTCTGCTTTAATGCATTGACCTCCGCAGTCAGTGCGGCAGAGGTCAGCAGCGCAGCCTGCTTTCCCATATTGACATACTTATGTTAGACTCCTGCGTATATCTTTTTAGATCCTTAGTCCGGCTTTTCTTTCCGAACACCGAACTAAGCATCAGGGGCTACTGTCTATGCGGTTATATTTTTACATATTCTAAAACTTACCTCAAAGCCTGTTAGAAGGCTGGTACAGGCTTCGGTCTGTCCGCTCTTGGCGGACTGAACTGTCCGGATCACCGCACTCATAACAGTGCAGTGCTCCTCCTTGATGGAAGCGCTGTTAAGCTCCTCCAGTAAGCTATCCGGTGCCTCCGGTTGGACGGAGGACACCGGCGTCTTACCCTTCTACCGAAGGGTCCGCTTGCCGGACTCCGGAACCACTGAAGGTTCCGGCATGGAGACCGGACAAGGGTCGGGCCTAGAGCCCCTGGGGGTCTTGCCCCCCGCGCGCCTGGAGTCCGGGAGGTTGCCTTGTGTCACCTCCTGCGCTACCTCCTCTTGACCAAGCCCCTCTTGGGGCCCCGCCGTGGCGTCGTCCGCAGCGTGAGGCGAGGAGGCGGTCAGAAGCGAGGTACTCTCCATTTCCGACGAGCCCAGGGACCCGCTCGATGAATCGGCGAACTCGCCCTTGGGCGGGCTGCACGGTTGTTCGACATTAGAGAACACTCTGCAATAATAAAAAGCCATGGGTATCCGGACACTTACGATCTCGCTAGGGGCTTGGCCCTTGTAGGCCAATTCTCCTCGTCGTCGTCGACGTTGGTGGAGAAGTCCGGAGGAAGGGTTCTTCCCTTCTTGGACCCTCCGGCCTCCCCAGTCGGGCAGCCTTCCTTTTCTTATCCTCCCCCGCTGGGGGAGGAGCTTCTTCTTCTTCCTCCTCGTCTTCAGGAGAAGATTCCGCTTCAGAATCTGACAGCACCTGGTGTCGGGAGCTCCTTCGAGTTCCCGTGGCCTCCTTCTTGGCCTTCTTCTCCGGCACCACATGGGGTGCCGGAGCCAGCAGCCCCGTCAATTGGGCGTCCGCTGGGTCTTCTGGCAAAGGAGCCGGACAGTTAATCTGTCCGGACGTCTTCAGTCAGTCCTGTCAAAGAATAGGGAGTTTTTAGATCCCACATAGAGTCAATCTATGAAAAAAGAGTCCCGTAAAGGGTAAAATAACTTACCTCGCCGGCTGGACGCCGCTAGCTGTATCCGCGATCTTTGTTAGCGGATGTTGGGGCTTCAGCGCCCTTGAACAGCACCTTCCAGGCATCTTCGTACGTAGTGTCGAAGAGCCGGCTCAAGGTTCGGTGCTGTGCCGGATCGAACTCCCACAAGTTAAAGGCCCGTCGTTGGCAGGGGAGAATCCGGCGGATGAGCATCACCTGGATTACGTCGACAAGCCTGAGATTCTTGTCCATTAGGTTTCGGATGCATGTTTGGAGTCCGGATAGCTCTTCCGAATTCCCCCATGTCAGGCCCGTCTCTTTCCATGACGAGAGCCGTGTGGGGAACCCAGATCTAAATTCGAGGGCCGCCACCCATTCGGGGTCGCGTGGCTCGGTGATGTAGAACCACCCCGATTGCCACCCCTTTATTGTCTCCACGAAGGCGCCCTCGAGCCATGGGACTTTGGCCATCTTGCCAACCATGGCGCCTCCGCACTCCGCTTGACGGCCGCCAACTACCTTCGGCCGGACGTTGAAGATCTTCAGCCATAAGCCGAAGTGGGGCTGGATGCAGAGGAAGGCCTCGCACACGACAATAAACGCCGAGATGTTGAGGATGAAATTCGGGGCCAGGTCGTGGAAGTCCAGGCCGTAGTAGAACATGAGCCCCCGGACAAATGGGTGAAGTGGAAAACCTAGTCTGCGGAGGAAGTGGGGGAGAAACACCACCCTCTCATGTGGCCCGGGGGTTGGAATGAGCTGCCCCGCATCGGGCAGCCTGTGCGCGATGTCGCTGGACAAGTATCCGGCCTCCCACAGTCTTGTGATGTGCCCCTCCGTGACGGAGGAGGCCATCCACCTGCCTCCCGCTCCTGACATGGTTGGAGAAGGTTGAGGTGGGATGTGCGGACTTGGGCGCTGGAGCTCGAGTGCGCGGAAATGGAGAAGCAAAGGAGGAAGAAGGCGTAGGTGAAAAGGTGGATCCTTATCCCCTTATATGGACGGACAGAGCTATGCGTCCCCCACTAGCCTGGTAAAACTCGCTTATCTCCCAAGCGCCGTAATCAATGGCGTGGATGGGTTACCCACGTCCGTATTGATGAGAATCCCGGAATAAGGAGGCATGATCTATGATTTGATAAGACGTGCCAAGGAAACCGCCTCGCTAAACGCGCTAAGGTGGAACGGTAAAAAACGATTCATATAAAGGCCTGGCCATGGTGTGATGTCACGCCCCGGAATACGTCAGCAGATCTGTGCAAAAATTATTCTCTCTACGGTGTTATGTGGAACTTGTTTTGCAGAGCCGGACACTATCCTTGTGTTCATAACCTTCTATGAAGTATTCGGAGGAGGAACCCGCCTCGCAATGCCGAAGACAATCAATGCGTCGGACTCATCGTCATTGAAGCCAGGTTCAGGGGCTACTGAGGGAGTCCCGGACTAGGGGGTGTCCGGATAACCGGACTATCATCACGGCCGGACTCCAAGACTATGAAGATACAAGATTGAAGACTTTGTCCCGTGTCCGGATGGGACTTTCCTTGGCGTGGAAGGCAAGCTTGGCGATACGGATATGTAGATCTCCTACCATTGTAACCGACTCTGTGTAACCCTAACCTATCCAGTGTCTATATAAACCGGAGGGTTTTAGTCCGTAGGACGAACAACAATCATACCATAGGCTATCTTCTAGGGTTTAGCCTCCTTGATCTCGTGGTAGATCTACTCTTGTACTACCCATATCATCAATATTAATCAAGCAGGAGTAGGGTATTACCTCCATCGAGAGGGCCCGAACCTGGGTAAAAACATCGTGTCCCTTGTCTCCTGTTAACATCCGCCTAGATGCACAGTTCGGGACCCCCTACCCGAGATCCGCCGGTTTTGACACCGACAACGGGCCTTACCTCTGTGGTGGCCTATGACTCCGGACCCCCGGATTCGTATCCGGATGTTGAGTCCGGTCCGCGCACTCCCGAGCCGGTCGAGCCAGGTTGGGCTCCGGTAATGGAGTTCAACACCGCGGACATGTATCAGCACTCGCCCTTTGGGGACATGCTGAACTCGTTGAAAACTCTCTCTTTGACAGAAATTTCTGGGCCAAACTATGTCCGGTTCGAGTGGGAAGCAGACGATGAAGAAATTCATTGCCCATCCACCACCCACTTCATAGCCACGGTCGATGATTTAACCGACGTGCCTGACTTCGACTCCGAAGACATCGACGGTATGGACGACGATGCAGGAGAAGATTCGGAATCTATGGGGTGCCGGACTTCCCCCTCGTCACACGACATATACATGGTGGATACGCCCAAAGAGGACAAAGGCGACAATCCAGATGATAAAACCCTCGGACAAAAGCCAAAGCGACGGTGCAGACGCTGTTCTAAGTCTAGCAACAGTAAAAATAGTGACAAGAGCGCCAGAGGGATCGATACTACAATCAACTCCGAAGGCAATAACGGCAATACGGACCCAGCGATGGAGCAGGACGAACCAGGTCATCCTGAACACAGTTCGGAGCAGACGCCTGAGGACAATGATCCCGACGGACTAGGTCATCAAAACGAACCAGCACAGGAAAACAGTCCAGATAATGATGCAATTCCGGAAAAACACATGGAACGAGATAACCTCCACAGAAAGCTTATGGTCACCACAAGAAGTCTAAAGAAGCAGAAGCAACGGCTCAAAGCCGCACAGGAAACACTCAACCGTAGATGGAATAAAGTGCTAGACACTGAAGAAAGATACGGTGATGATCGCCAAAAAGAGCTATCCAAAACGCAAGCTACTGCCAGAATTCGACGACGAAGCTGTACCACTTCATAACCGCAACAAAGCGGCTACCGACGATGCGCATGATCCACGTGAACACCTGAATAAGAAAGCCGGCGCGGCCAGGTCCATTTATGGATCCGAAGGACGCACCCCGGCGAGGGACTATGGTCACTAAAATGATTACACCAATCGAATACCAGTCCGGAATAAACATCGGACACAACAACAGCCGACGGCATGCGACAGCACATCCAGATATAGAGGGGCTGCTCACCCCCTGTGCTTTATCGATGAAGTACTAGACCATGAATTTCCACAGGGCTTTAAACCTGTGAACATAGAGGCATACGACGGAACGACATCGGGAACGGAAAGAAGGGGCTTGCAAATGCATCAGACCATTTAGAGACCTGGGATGACTCAGACAGCATAACGACTGTAAATGCTCAAAATGATTTGAGACATCCTGAAAAATAGTGGCATGACCACTCAACATCACAATATCAAGGTTCTGAGACCAGCTATGAACATATGGAAGTGGTAAAAACTGAACTGAGATTTAAAACTAAGAATTCTATAAGTCTATGGATTAGTAACACGTCATCCTAATAGATAAATGAGAAGCCTAGTTCTTAAACCCCGTAGAAGAGAAGAGGATGACTCAGATCAGAAGGCCATGAGGTATAAGGAGTAAAAAGAGCCTTACGTTCCCTTCCACAATCAATTCCCTTACATAACTAAAGCATTTCTAGACACAACTTCGACCAGTTTGGCTTGGTAATCCTACAGGCAGTCAGGCTCTGATACTAAAGCTGTCAGGACCCCGATTCCAGGTCACATCGATCTAGCCGGTAACACCTCATATCACTTTGCGGCCTCATGCACGGTATTCCCACGGGTGTCGCCTTACCATGGCCCGGGACCGTTTGTGCCTTTTGGCTCACGTATATGATAGTGTCGCTAGCATCCATATGACAGAGAACCCGGGCCGACATGGCTAGTCGTGAACCCAAAGCGGCAATAACCCATGGGGACAGGCATACATGAATCACATCGAGCATGTCGGTCATCAACGTGTGAATCCGGGCTGTAGCACTGGGCTAACAGGACTCCGGTAACCCGGGCTGTAGCAGGCTATGCAGGACTCCGGATGTCACCGCGTGACATTTCCCCAAAGGGACAGACACAGGATCAAAGTGAAACACATGCCGGCCAGTCAAGTGTCCAGAGCAGTAGTGCTGGGCTAGCAGGACTCCGGTGAACCGGGCTGTAGCGGACTACTATGGCTCAAGGAAGCACTAGACTACATTTCCCCATAAGAGAGGCTGCCAAGGATAAACAACTAGATTGTCGGATCCCACACATACCAAGCATTTCAAACATACACACAATATGCTCGATATGTGTAAATACAACATGGCATCACAACATAACTCTACAACTCAAGGTATTTATTCATTAGGATCCGAGGAGCGAGATATTACAAACATGGGTCTCTCGACCCAGCATTCAGAGCATACAAGTCAAACACATGCGGAAGCTTAACATGTCTGAGTACAGACAACTATAAATGGAAAAGGCTGAGAAGCCTGACTAACTACCAGATCCTGCCGAGGGCACAAGATCGTAGCTGAGGTAACAAGCTAAACGTCGAAGTCCACGCGGAACTACTAGCGAGACTGAAGTCTCTCTGCAAAACATAAAATAAGCAAACGTGAGTACAAATGTACTCAGCCAGACTTACATCAGAACTAACTACATATGCATCATTATCAACAAAGGGGGGGTGGTGGAGTTTGACTGCAGCAAGCCAGCTTTGACTCGGTGGCTATCCTGAACTATGACTGCAAGTAACTCTTTTGAGGTGGCGCACACGAGTCCACATATTCACCATATGAATACACCACTATAGATCCGCTCCCGTCTCCCTACGAGAACGCCATCCATAGCACTCACGCTTATCTTGCGCATTTTAGAGTATCCACTTTCACTTGTCTATGAACTGTTATAGGCAACCCAGAAGTCCTTTACTGCGGACACGGCTATTCGAATAGATCATTTATAACCCTGCAGTGGTGTACTTCTTCACACACACTCTCGCCACTTACCACCATGTACACGTCGTGTATCTCGGCAATCTTCAAGCGGAAGCCTGGCGAGGGAGTCGGCCACGACCTGACTAACCACACAAGTCTCTAGTCCAGGTTTATCGCCTATTCGGGTTCCATCCGCAAGGAGATCCGGCCGGGGTGTCGCTCACGGCCCCAAACGATGTGTGCAGGGTTCCCGAGACACCAAACGGGCGCTCGGTACACCGGGCCACGGTGTATCTACCGCATCATAGCCCACCCCTAGGGTCAGCGCTACGCACGGCCTCCAACACATATCCTACAAACACCAGAAACTAGTTGCAACTCCTGGACAGAGATCGAGGCGATTAATAAGCTGAGAGGGGCTGAGTTACCGGAACCTAATGTGTGGTAGTAACTGTTTCATGGATCACAAACACAGAACTCAGTTCTTGAGGACGGCTGCAATGAGACAACCCACCATGTAATCCTACATGGCCTCTCACCGCTACCTTTACCAAATTGTGTTCACACAAAGTAGGACATGTTCACACATCTCTGATTCATCCTCGATGAATCAGACCTGACTCAACTCTAAGCAGTACCAGGCATGACAAACAAGCATGTATGAGTAGGCACATCAGGGCTCAAACAACTCCTACTCATGCTAGTGGGTTTCATCTATTTATTGTGGCAATGACAGGTCATGCAGAGGATAAAGGGGTTCAGCTACCGCAGCAAGTAATAGATGAATCGTTGTTGTCCTAATGCAGTAAAAAAGAGCAGGAGCGAGAGAGTGGGAATGTATCTGAATGAACAAGGAGGTTTTGCTTGCCTGGCACTTCTGAAGATAATATAGTTCTTCATCGGTATCATCGAACTCATCGTCGGTACGACGTCTACCGAGGGGGAACAACACCGGCAAACAGAGAAGAAACACAATGCAATGCACAATATGATGCATGCTATGACATGGCAATATGAATGTGTTTTGATCTGATGCAACTAGCAACATGTTAAATGGAGTTGGTTTGAACCCTAGGTTCAAATTCAAACTTCATATGTGAAATTCAAATGCCATTTAATTGATTTGACCTGATCAGCACGTATAAGTTGTTTAAACATGCATGAAAATGGTACAGATGGATAGATTGGATTTTTTCTGATCATTTTTCATATATAATTTGTTTGATTTGGAGTTACGGTTGAATTTCTATGATTTTTAGAAGTTTTAAACATTTTCTGGAATTTCCAATTTATTTAGAAATATGAATATTCCAGTAAACATATTTACGACGCCAGCACAGCGTCAGGGTGACGTCAGCGGCTGACCAAAGTCAACGCTGACTGGTGGGGCCTACCTATCATTGAGCAAGTGAACTGACAGGGTTAATTAACCTAACCTAATAACTGTTAGCAGGGCTGGGCCCACTTGTCATTGTAACTGGAGGGTAATTAGCCCTACACTAATTAAGGCCACGTCAGCAAATCGGCGTTTAGTCGCCGGCGCTAATCTAAGGACGCCGGAGTTGCCCTCCCGGCCATTTCCGGCGACGGGAGCTCGCGTGGCTGGGTTCTACGGACGCAGCGCATCGGGGCACTCCAGTTGGTGGTGGCAGCAGTCCCTGGGGTGGCCGGAATCAGCAACGGCGGCGAGCTTTGGCGCGGCCGAAGCACTGACTCGGTCATGCGTGAGGTCGCAGCTCGCAGCCGAGCAAACCAACACGCTAGGTGGAATCCACGAGACAGGAGGAGCACGACTACGTGCTCGGGCACGACTATTGCTCCCTGTTGCGACGACGGCGACGAACGCGGCGGCGCTGAGCTCACGGCCGCGGTGGAAAACGGTGCTAGCGGAAGAAAACGAGCATGGAGCTAAGGGGGGGACAGGCGGAAGCTCACAACGAACTCAAAGGCGTCGTTGATGAGGTCGGGGAGGCCCTGGACGACGCGAATCGGATGACGGCGGTCGTTGGGGCAGAGGACGAAGATGGCGATGTTGCGGTCATCTGTGGCCTTCTCCGTCCGCGTGCGTAATATTGGAGACGAAGCGGAGTCCGGCGGTGACACATGAACCATCGGCAAAGCCTAGGGTGCGCTGTGGCTATGGAAGCGACGGCGGCGCCCTCCGGTGGCTCTCGGTGGTGCTCCAAATCAAGAGAAGGAGAGAGCTAGAGCGAGCAGAGAGAAGGGATAGTGATCGAGGGGGTCGAGGGCATTCCAACGGTGCACTGGAGGGGTCAGGGGCGGCTGGGACACGTCGAAGCAGGAGCTGGCGATAGGCGACGCGCGCTCTGCCACCACTTGTCATCCTTGCGAGGGGTTGAAGACAAACCTGCCCCTCGCTAGGTTGGGCTGGGCCGGCTCTGGTGGACTGGGCTGCTGGTGGGCTACCAGGTAAGACTCTCTCTCTCTGTTTTCTAATTTGTTTTTGTTTTCTAATTATTTGCCTCTGTTTTGAGCTTAGGAAAAATACCAAGGCATTTCCTAAAATCCTGAAAATATTCATGGACACTTGCTGAATTATTTCAGTGGCCCAAAAATAGTTCCAACATTATTTGAACATTTAAATTATTTATAGTATTTAAATGCCCAAAGTCAAATACAATAAGATTTAATTCAAAAATCCAGAATGGCCTAGAAATATGCTCATCATTTTTGGCAGAGGTTTTCACCTTTATCAAAAATCATGAACATTTCCAAAGGCATTTTGGGTTCATTGAAGATTATTTTAGGTTGAACCTATTTGATTTGATCTGGTGCTAGGGTTTGAACAATCCCCACTTCAAGTTTCCATGAAAGTTAAACATGGTGCAAGCAAGATGCAAACACTATGCAGCACTAGAAGCTAGGGATGTGACAACTCGCCCCCACTAAACAAGAATCTTGTCCCGAGATTCAAGCGTAAGGTAGGATGAAGGGGGAACGCAAACTAACATAATCTTCACAATCCAGGTGGCACTCCATAAGAACGTTGAATCGATCACCATCTTTATCTCGATGTGTTGCTCTGAGAACTCCAACCCACATGACAACGAGAGGAAAGGAAAAACTCTAGAAGGGTCGATCTTCTCGGAGATCGAATCAACTCAGGATCAACTCTCGGAGGGAGACATGGAAACATCTCCCGAGCTAAGAGGCAAAACATGCATTAGGAGGGACGGAAGAAGCAATTTGTCGAGGGTTTCAGAATAGCGAGGAAGAATTGCCATGATTCCATAACGGGGCACCGTAGGGAAGGTGACTCGTAGAATTATTCCCTCAAGTGGCAAAAAGGAATTACTTCTGATACATAGATCATTGGAACTCTTTTCACCAGCCTGAGGCAATTTACGAACGATCGTTTGACGGAGTTCGGGGAAATGGCATACCCGGACTAGAATGGACGATGTGGACTACCTTGTTGAAGACAACACAATGGATGATTTTTGCTCATCATCGGAAATGAATGGGACCCATGGCAGACTGACACAATGACGGGTGCAAGCTGGGAACAAAATGCAAATACTGGGAATGACCCAACCATCATATCTGCCTGAGATTCAGATCTGGTTGGTGTCAGGACATTCCAGAGTCATCAAGTCTAGAAAGAGAAATGAAAGTTTGCAACACAAATCGATGATATGACGTTGCGAGATTCTCGGGAAATGAACTATGATAGCAAGCTCCAAAACATGAGCTGGTTCTGCTACAAACCCGTGAACACGCTGTCCAAGACAAGCATGACCACGTAGTAGTCTTATAATAAAACACTACCGAGTTCAGGTGGGGAACCATCATCGAGGATATCGAAGTCCTTGCGTAAGTCTAGCTCTTAATAAGAAATTTCTTCTCTTTGAACAAATCAGTTAGTGGCTTGGTGTGCTAGGGATACGTATAGAATGAAGATGATCAGTCTATCAGACCATATAATTCTTCGCACATGCATAACTGACTTGGGATGGTTCCAGAGGAAACAAAACCAATCTTTCTCGAACTCACAGCGGCAACTTGCACCAAATGCACATGAATTCGAGGAAGTCACTTCTTCCATCCAAACATAAGCTTCATGAACGGAACATGAAGGCGTTGCTTACAAAGTTTCCAACACTAGGTTGATGTTCAACATGAATCATGGGGGAGACAAAATGCTACTGATGGGCTCAACAACACCTCATCGGAATTTCCATATCACTGGACTTCCACCATCATATGAACAATGTGATAGTATTGGTCAGACCAAAAGATGTAATGGTGTATGCTCTAGGGATCAACCACGAGTAAGACAACATTACGAACATCTTTGGTTCTGATTTGACTTAACGATAGCCCATACTCAAGTCAAAGTTTTGACAAGGCAATAGATCCAACAATTGAGCCCGAGGACCAATCGATGGAGATATCATCTTTCTTCAACACACACACACACACACACACACACAAGGGTATCCCTTAGAATGAACTAAGTCGGACAAGCTTTTATCTTCCAACTCTCCAAGTTGTTGTTTGGCTTAACCAACTAGCTTAGGGGTATCCAACACAGATTCTTGGAGAATGGGTGGTTTACAAGGAAACCAACTTGATCACGAAGTCAACATAGCGGTCAGGTGACAACCTGGTGATACTTCCGTGAAGATATCCGGAAAATCACGAACCACCAATATGTTACTAAGCTGGAGAACAATCTTGCTTTTCAAAGCAAGACGAAATGAACAATAAGCAAGGGATTGAATAATCCTAACTCATTGATCGAAGAGTGCACCGGAAATAAGGACTAGGTAACACGATCAATCTTAGGATGATGATTCAATAACCAACACGCTAAGAATGGGAATATTGTCCATTTACTACCAAGCAACGAGGTTGCTAGGAGTATCGATTTCACACATCACAGTTCACTTGTCGATATTCCGGTTGCAACAACACGAAACCGAGGAGCGAATGATGATGGCGAGAAGTATCACTACGTCAAGAATCCATAAGAGGTGGTGCAATTCTCATGACATTCTTGACATAAATATGGTAACACTCCACGTGGAACAGAATCAAAAGCTGGATTGTCATTTGATCTGCGGAATACAACTGCTTTGACCCAATCCTAGAAATGGATGAGGTACTGGAGTTTGTTTCTCCTAGTCATTCTGAACTGGAATGGCTTGACGAACCACAATAATGATAGGCACCGATGAACGAATGCACGCATACTCTTGACTATCAATTGATAGACGAGGGTCAGAATACAACTAAGGAGGAACAACTCGAGGAACATATAACTTTCTGAGTTGTGGATGCATAGATTAGTATGTCGAACCAAGTTCAACATGTTTCTTCCGGATAACCCATGCGGAAAGGTAGAACTGGCAGATTCACAATTATGAATGGAGAACTCCTCATGGCACTCTGGTTGTGATCTTTTGGTTCAACGAGGAACTTCTGCCATAAGCAGTTCATGGTATTCGGAAGAAGGAAATACCACGGACCTCGAGGACTATTGCAAGGTTACTAATATCCTAAAGGTACGAGCGACACTATCAACACGAGGTAAGCAGAGTGAATCTTGGGTCAAGAATCCAGGAGTAGAATACCTACTAACTAAATTGCATCACGGGATGCTTTCGAGAATGATGGCCAGAATCATCACACTGGGAACACAAAATATGGCTAGATTACTAGATGACTCCCTAAAACACCTAGGTTCATAATAATATCTCCAACATATATGCCGAGGCAGCGGAGTACCTCAACTCAGCAATTAGTGTGATTAACCTCGCCCAAAGGAACATCGGGAACGGAAAGAAGGGGTTTGCAAATGCATCAGACCATTTAGAGACCTGGGATGACTCAGACAGCATAACGACTGTAAATGCTCAAAATGATTTGAGACATCCTGAAAAATAGTGGCATGACCACTCAACATCACAATATCAAGGTTCTGAGACCAGCTCTGAACATATGGAAGTGGTAAAAACTGAACTGAGATTTCTGTAAGTCTATGGATTAGTAACACGTCATCCTAATAGATAAATGAGAAGCCTAGTTCTTAAACCCCGTAGAAGAGAAGATGATGACCCAGATCAGAAGGCCATGAGGTATAAGGAGTAAAAAGAGCCTTACGTTCCCTTCCACAATCAATTCCCTTACATAACTAAAGCATTTCTAGACACAACTTTGACCAGTTTGGCTTGGTAATCCTACAGGCAGTCAGGCTCTGATACCAAAGCTGTCAAGACCTCGATTCCAAGTCACATCGATCTAGCCGGTAACACCTCATATCACTTTGCGGCCTCACGCACGGTATTCCCACGGGTGTCGCCTTACCATGGCTCGGGACCGTTTGCGCCTTTTGGCTCACGTATATGATAGTGTCGCTAGCATCCATATGACAGAGAACCCGGGCCGACATGGCTAGTCGTGAACCCAAAGCGGCACTAACCCATGGGGACAGGCATACATGAATCACATCGAGCATGTCGGTCATCAACGTGTGAATCCGGGCTGTAGCACTGGGCTAATAGGACTCCGGTAATCCGGGCTGTAGCAGGCTAGGCAGGACTCCGGATGTCACCGCGTGACATTTCCCCGAAGGGACAGACACATGAATGAAGTGAAACACATGCCGGCCAGTCAAGTGTCCAGAGCAGTAGTGCTGGGCTAGCAGGACTCCGGTGAACCGGGCTTTAGCGGACTACTATGGCTCAAGGAAGCACTAGACTACATTTCCCCATAAGAGAGGCTGCCAAGGATAAACAACTAGATTGTCGGATCCCACACATACCAAGCATTTCAAACATACACACAATATGCTCGATATGTGTAAATACAACATGGCATCACAACATAACTCTACGACTCAAGGTATTTATTCATTAGGCTCCAAGGAGCGAGATATTACAAACATGGGTCTCTCGACCCAGCATTCAGAGCATACAAGTCAAACACATGCGGAATCTTAACATGTCTGAGTACAGACAACTATAAATGGAAAAGGCTGAGAAGCCTGACTAACTACCAGATCCTGCCGAGGGCACAAGATCGTAGCTGAGGTAACAAGCTAAACGTCAAAGTCCACGCGGAACTACTAGCGAGACTGAAGTCTCTCTACAAAACATAAAATAAGAAAACGTGAGAACAAATGTACTCAGCAAGACTTACATCAGAACTAACTACATATGCATCATTATCGACAAACGGGGGGTGGTGGAGTTTGACTGCAGCAAGCCAGCTTTGACTCGGTGGCTATCCTGAACTATGACTGCAAGTAACTCTTTTGAGGTGGTGCACACGAGTCCACATATTCACCATATCAATACACCACTATGGATCCGCTCCCGTCTCCCTACGAGAACGCCATCCATAGCACTCACGCTTATCTTGCGCATTTTAGAGTATCCACTTTCACTTGTCTATGAACTGTTATAGGCAACCCAGAAGTCCTTTACCGCGGACACGGCTATTCGAAAAGATCATTTATAACCCTGCAGGGGTGTACTTCTTCACACATGCTCTCACCACTTACCACCATGTACACGTCGTGTATCTCGGCAACCTTCAAGCGGAAGCCTGGCGAGGGAGTCGGCTACGACCTGACTAACCACACAAGCCTCTAGTCCAGGTTTATCGCCTATTCGGGTTCCATCCGCAAGGAGATCCGGCTGGGGTGTCGCTCATGGCCCCAAACGATGTGTGCAGGGTTCCCGAGACACCAAACGGGCGCTCGGTACACCGGGCCACGGTGTATCTACCGCATCATACCCACCCCTAGGGTCAGCGCTACGCACGGCCTCCAACACATATCCTACAAACACCAGAAACTAGTTGCAACTCCTGGACAGAGATCGAGGCGATTAATAAGCCGAGAGGGGCTGAGTTACCGGAACCCAATGTGTGGTAGTAACTATTTCATGGATCACAAACACAGAACTCAGTTCCCAAGTACGGCTGCAATGTGACAACCCACCATGTACTCCTACATGGCCTCTCACCGCTACCTTTGCCAAATCGTGTTCACACACTTAGCTCACACACAGTAGGACATGTTCACACATCTTTGATTCATCCTCAATGAATCAGACCTGACTCAACTCTAAGCAGTAGCAAGCATGACAAACAAGCATGTATGAGTAGGCACATCAGGGCTCAAACAACTCCTACTCATGCTAGTGGGTTTCATCTATTTACTGTGCAATGACAGGTCATGCAGAGGATAAAGGGGTTCAGCTACCGCAACAAGTAACAGATGAATCATTGTTGTCCTAATGCAGTAAAAAAGATCAGGAGCGAGAGAGTGGGAATGTATCGGAATGAACAAGGAGGTTTTGCTTGCCTGGCACTTCTGAAGATAATATAGTTCTTCATCGATGTCATCGAACTCATCGTCGGTACGACGTCTACCGAGGGGGAACAACACCGGCAAACAGAGAATCAACACGATCAATGCAATGCACAATATGATGCATGCTATGACATGGCAATATGAATGTGTTTTGAGCTAATGCAACTAGCAACATGTTAAATGGAGTTGGTTTGAACCCTAGGTTCAAATTCAAACTTCATACGTGAAATTCAAATGCCATTTAATTGATTTGTCCTTATCAGTAGGTATAAGTTGTTTAAACATGCATTAAAATTGTACAGATGGATAGATTGAATTTTTTTGATCATTTTTCATATATAATTTGTTTGATTTGGAGTTACGGTTGAATTTCTATGATTTTTAGAAGTTTTAAACATTTTCTGGAATTTCCAATTTATTTAGAAATATGAGTATTCCAGTAAACGTATTTACGATGCCAGCACAGCGTCAGGGTGACGTTAGCGGCTGACCAAAGTCAACGCTGACTGGTGGGGCCTACCTGTCATTGAGCAAGTTAACTGACAGGGTTAATTAACCTAACCTAATAATTGTTATCAGGGCTGGGCCCACTTGTCGTTGTAACTGGAGGGTAATTAGCCCTACACTAATTAAGGCCACGTCAGCAAATTGGCGTTTAGTCGCCGGCGCTAATCTGAGGACGCCGGAGTTGCCCTCCCGGCCGTTTCCGGCGACGGGAGCTCGCGTGGCTGGGTTCTACGGACGCAGCGCATCGGGGCACATCGGTTGGTGGTGGCAGCAGTCGCTGGGGTGGCCGGAATCAGCAACGGCGGCGAGCTTTGGCGGCGGCCGAAGCACTGACTCAGTCATGCGTGAGGTCGTAGCTCGCAGCCGAGCAAACTAACACGCTAGGTGGAATCCACGAGACAGCGGGAGCACGACTACGTGCTCGGGCACGACTGTTGCTCCCTGTTGCGACGATGGCGACAAACGCGGCGGCGTTGAGCTCACGGCCGCGGTGGAAAACAGTGCTAGAGGAAGAAAACAAGCATGGAGCTAAGGGGGGGGACAGGCGGAAGCTCACAACGAACTCAAAGGCGTCGTCGATGAGGTCGGGGAGGTCCTGGACGACGCGAATCGGACGACGGCGGTCGTCGGGGCAGAGGACGAAGATGGAGATGTTGCGGTCATCTGTGGCCTTCTCCGTCCGCGTGCGTCATATTGGAGACAAAGCGGAGTCCGGCGGTGACACATGACCCATCGGCAAAGCCTGGGGTGCGCAGTGGCTATGGATGCGACGGCGGCGCCCTCCGGTGGCTCTCGGTGGTGCTCCAAATCGAGAGAGGGAGAGAGCTAGAGCGAGCAGAGAGAAGGGATAGCGGTCGAGGGGGTCGAGGGCGGCTGGGACACGTCGAAGCAGGAGGTGGCGACCGGTGACGTGCGCTCTGCCACGACTTGTCCTCCTGGCGAGGGGTTGAAGACAAACCTGCCCCTCACTAGGTTGGGCTGGGCCGGCTCTGGTGGACTGGGCTGCTGGTGGGCTACCAGGTAAGACTCTCTCTCTCTCTCTCTCTCTCTCTCTCTCTCTCTCTCTCTCTCTCTCTCTTTGTGTGTGTGTGTGTGTTTTCTAATTTGTTTTTGTTTTCTAATTATTTGCCTCTGTTTTGAGCTTAGGAAAAATACCAAGGCATTTCCTAAAATCCTGAAAATATTCATGGACACTTGCTGAATTATTTCAGTGGCCCAAAAATAGTTACAACATTATTTGAACATTTAAATTATTTATATTATTTAAATGCCCAAAATCAAATACAATAAGATTTAATTCAAAAATCCAGAATGGCCTAGAAATATGCTCATCATTTTTGGCAGAGGTTTTCACCTTTATCAAAAATCATGAACATTTCCAAAGGCATTTTGGGTTCATTGAAGATTATTTTAGGTTGAACCTATTTGATTTGATCTGGTGCTAGGGTTTGAACAATCCCCACTTCAAGTTTCCATGAAAGTTAAACATGATGCAAGCAAGATGCAAACACTATGCAGCACTAGAAGGTAGGGATGTGACACGGCCTCCGGATGCTGATGACTTAGGTCACATAGTCCAACAGCCCGGAGAATCCGCCCGCAAGTTTTGGAACAGATTCCTCACTAAGAAGAACCAAATTGTCGACTGTCCAGACGTTGAAGCTTTAGCGGCATTCAAACACAGCATCCGTGACGAGTGGCGCGCCAGACACCTCGGCTAAGAAAAGCCGAGGACAATGGCATCCTTAACAAGCCTCATGACCCGCTTTTGCGGGGGTGAAGATAGCTTGCTAGCCCGTAAAGGCACCAGCGACCCCAGCACATCCGAAATAAGGGATGGCAACGGGAAGCCACGACGTAATAAAAACAAACGCCCAAACAAGGAAGAGAGCCCAGATAACACCACGGTTAATGTCGGATTCAGGGGCTCTTGACCTGATCAGCAAAAGAAGCCATTTAAAGGCAGTAAAGAGGGACCGTCCGGTCTGAATAGAGTCCTAGAGAGACTATGCCAAATTCATGGCACCCCTGACAAACCTGCGAACCACACGCACAGAGAGTGCTGGGTCTTCAAGCAGGCCGGCAAATTAAATGCCGAAGACAAGGGAAGGGAAACACCAAGTGAAGATGAGGATGAACCTCGCCAGCCGAACACTGCACGACAGGAAAAATTCCCGCCAGAGGTTAAAACAGTGAACATGATCCACGCGACTCACACATCCATGAGAAGGCACGAACGCGTGCATAGAGCGCGCTCGATATAGAGCCCATCGTCCTAACAACTAACCACTGGATGTCTTATCCGATCACCTTCGATCACTCGGACGAATGAACTAGTATTCGGCGTGGAGAGTCAAAGGCCTTGGTGCTTGACCCGATAATCGACGGATACCGTCTCATCCATGTCCTCATGGACGGCGACAGTAGTCTAAATTTAATATACGAAGATAATGTCCGCAGGATGGGGATAAACCCATCCAGAATCAGCCAAAGAAACACCACCTTTGAAGGGGCGGTACCAAGCATTATAGCCCACAGCAGGGGCTCCGTCGTACTGGAGGTAACATTCGGCTCTCCACGCAACTCCAGAAGCGAAGAGCTACTCTTCATCATCGCACCCTTCCAAAGCAACTATCATGCATTGCTCGGAAGAACGGCCTTCGCCCGCTTCAACGCATTGCCGCACTATGGCTACCTTACACTCAAGATGCCCGGTCTGCGTGGCACCATCATCGTTAGAGGAATCATAGAGCGCTCTTCACGCGCAGAGGAACTCGCGACGGACTTAGCGGCTGGACTATAAGCGGCCTCCAACATCAGAAAACATGACTGGTCATTAAAGACCACAGACTCGGCTAGACGAGTCCGGTCGCCTGGATAAAATTGAATCAGGGCACCGTATATGTAATCCCATAGTGGACACCAGGGGCTATAAATACTTAACACGGTCCCACAGTTGGCTCAACCTTATGGGCAGGCCAACATCTTACACTTTTATTATCCATCGCATACTTACGTTGCACTCTTCTACGAGTTTTCCTTTTTCCACAGACAACATTCGTGCGATACCCTTCCAGGATACGACACAATGGAGACAATGGCGCAGACGTGCAGCAGGGCCTCGTTCAACAGGTTTCCTTTTAGATTAAGCCCCTGTGTAAACCATTTCTATTGCCTCTTGTTGTTTAACCATCCCATGGGTTCCATACCCACAGAGGATACTGCCATTTTTGGCATTTCGCCACGACAGATTAACGCACGTACCTGGAAACGTAGGGTTTATAATGAATGGGCATTCTTGAGACCATCATCTGTTATAAAGTCCGAATACCTTCGGGAGTGTTCGGCGTCACGAGTTTGGCCTTATATGCATCAGCTCCGAATCATGTCTCTGGACAAATGTTGGGTTTGCCCGGCTCCTGGGTTTGCCGCCTTACGTACCATTATTATCAGCTAAGGTGGCCAAAGGAGAACTACTATGATTGTGCCCTGGTTATTCCAGACGAGCACCTCAGTAGAGAAAGCCGAAAACTGACTATCATGATACAGCGAGAGACTGGTCAACCACTCGAAGACTTATTGAAATCTTTAGGATCCCTCCGCATTAACGAAGGACCGTTTCCCGGTCATGTACACATGTTCCCGTATTCGGATACACGCGATGGTACCAGGGGCTACATAGTAGCCCCATGATACGTCCATTTTGCATCATGCTTTTATATCGATATTTATCGCATTATAGGCTGTTATTTCACATTATGCTACAATACCTATGGCTATTCTCTCTTATTTTACAAGGTTTACATGAAGAGGGAGAATGCCGGCAGCTGGAATTCTGGGCTGGAAAAGGAGGAAATATTGGAGACCTATTCTGTGCAACTCCAAAAGTCCTGAAACTCCACGGAATATATTAAAATAAATAAAGAAAAATCGTCGCCAAAGATGAAGGCCAGGGGGCCCACACCCTGCTCACGAGGGTGGGGGGTGCCCCCCTGGGGCGCGCCCCCCTACCTCATGGGCCCCCTGGTGGCTCTCCGATGCCCATCTTCTCCTATATGAAGTCTTTTGATGAGAAAAAAAATTAAGCAACCTTTCGGGACGAGACTCCGCCGCCACGAGGCGGAACCAATCTAGGGCTCCGGCAGAGCTGTTCTGCCAGGGACACTTCCCTCCGGGAGGGGGAAATCATCGTCATCATCATCACCAACGCTCCTCTCAGCGGGAGAGGGCAATCTCCATCAACATCTTCACCAGCACCATCTCATCTCCAAACCCTAGTTCATCTCTTGTATCCAATTCTTCTCTCCAAGTCCGGGATTGGTGCTAGTAGGTTGCTAGTAGTGTTGATTACTCCTTGTAGTTGATGCTAGTTGGTTTATTTGGTGGAAAATCATATATTCAGATCCTTTATGCATATTATTACCCCTCTAATTATGAACATGAATATGCTTTGTGAGTAGTTACGTTTGTTCCTGAGGACAAGGGAGAAGTCTTGCAATTAGTAGTCATGTGAATTTGGTATTTGTTTGATATTTTGATGAGATGTATGTTGTCTAGCCTCTAGTGGTGTTATGTGAACGTCGACTACATAACACTTCACCATTATTTGGGCCTAGAGGAAGGCATTGGGAAGTAATAAGTAGATGATGGGTTGCTAGAGTGACAGAAGCTTAAACCCTAGTTTATGTGTTGCTTCGTAAGGGGCTGATTTGGATCCATATGTTTCAAGCTATGGTTAGGTTTACCTTAATACTTTTGTTGTAGTTGAGGATGCTTGCAATAGAGGTTAATCATAAGTGGGACGCTTGTTCAAGTAAGAACAGCACCCAAGCACCGGTCCACCCACATATCAAATTATCAAAGTACCGAACGTGAATCATATGATCGTGATGAAAACTAGCTTGACGATATTCCCAGGTGTCCTCGGGAGCGCTTTTCCTATTATAAGAGTTTGTCCAGGCTTGTCCTTTGCTACAAAAAGGATTAGGCCACCTTGCTGCACTTTATTTACTCTTGTTACTTGTTGCTCGTTACAATTTATCCTGTCACAAAACTATCTGTTACCACTTATTTCAGTACTTGCAGAGAATACCTTGTTTAAAACCGCTTATCATTTCCTTCTGCACCTCGTTGGGTTCGACACTCTTACTTATCGAAAGGACTATGATAGATCCCCTATACTTGTGGGTCTTCAAGACTCTTTTCTAGCGCCGTTGCCGGGGAGTGTAGCGCCTTTGGTAGGTGGAATTTGGTAAGGAAAAATTTATATAGTGAGCTGAAATTTTCTGTCACTTGTTACTATGGAAAGTAATTCTCTGAGGGGCTTGTTCGGGGTATCTTCACCCCGTCCAGTAGAGCAAAGAGTTGCTCCTCAACCTACTGAACCTATTGAAAATGAAACTCCTTTTGAAATTCCTTCGGGTATGATGGAAAAACTGCTAGCTAACACTTTTACAGGAGATGGAACAAAGCATCCTGATGAACATCTACT
>LR880966.1:42852630-42896333 GCA_904067115.1 Aegilops sharonensis | reverse complement strand
TATATGTGTGTAAACGGCCGCATAGTGGACACAATAATACTTTCGGGCAAAAAGTATAAATATAAGCCTTATAATCAAAATAACATTGTTCTTACAATGATTCGATTCATCACTCGAATAAGACATTCTTCGAGCACTGCGGCTCTATTAGGCGGGCACCTTCTGTGACCTGCGCCAAGTAGTGCTCGACCGGATATTGGCCCCCCGCCGGATCTTGGGTCGCTATAATAATGGCCTCCATATCCGTCCAATAGGCTTTAACGCGGGCAAGAGCCATCCGTGCACCCTCTATGCACGCTGACATCCTCATGGCGTCGATCCGAGGCACGGCCCCAAGGAATTGTTGCACCAAGCCAAAGTAATTGTTCGGCTTAGGCCCTTTCGGCCAAAGATGGTCTATCATAGACCGCATTGCAAGACCGGACAGCCTGTGAAGCTCCGCTACAGCAACCATCTTATCACTTAACGGCAGCGGGCGAGTGGGAGCATTGAATTGCGACCAGAAAAGCTTCTCCACCTCCTTATCACCCTGACCCTCGAAGAACTTGGCAGCGTCAGCCGTACTCTTCGCCAAATCCGCATACGCATTCGCAGGACTCCAGCGCCCATCTAGGGGAGCGTACTTCGGATTGAAAAACTTCGTCCATAGCAAGTAGGAACCTCCAGCCACGATTTTACCGTCCTGTTGAAGCTCCTCCCGCACACCCCTGAGCTCGGTCCGTATTTCCTTGGTGGAATTGCGTGCCTTGTCCAGCTCGGCCAAGCTATCCTTATGCTCCTTTTTAAGGAGCTCATACCGGTCAGCGGCATTTTTTAACTCAACAGCCATTTCAGCTATCTTTTCCTCGCTTCGGCGATGAGCAGCATGTTCGGCTCTCAGTTCCCCGGTCGCCTTTAGGGCAGCCGCATTGCTAACCCGAGCTTGTTCCTTGGCTTGGACAAGTTCTGCCCTCAGGGCCTCCACGGCAGCAGTACCATCTGCAGTCCGAACATATTACATTAATATCATGCCGCCTCCATATTTTCCTATACAAAGGAAGGCAGAGCACATACCTTGCGATTTGTCCAGCCGCTCGTTCACCAACGTGATATCGGCATCAATCGATCCAATCTCCCTGGTTAGTTCGGCAACTTCAACGGACTGGTCGGCGGCCGGACCCGCAGGTACTTGCAAGTGTTTACAGCGCATTCATTGATTTATGATCCCCGTTTGCCGCCTAGGGCGGGCAACCAGAGTCTCAGGGGCTGCTTTCTATATGGAGCACACCTAGCGCGTGCCTTACAACCAAAAAAACAGTGTATTCTTCACTACATACCTCAAAGCCTCTAGGCAGACTTGTAAATGCTTCATTCAAACCGCTTGTAGCGGAGGAAATCTTCTTGAGCACCGTGCTCATTAATGAGCGGTGCTCCTCCGAGAGCGCAGCTCGCTCCAGTAGGCCCGTCAGTATGTCCGGGCGGACATCGAACTGTGCCGGACCCTTCCCATCGCCCCTCGCGGGAGCCAAACGCGCCGAGCTCAGGGCGGCTAACGCATTGGCTTCCGGCTTTGGCAGATCCGGACTCCTCCGTGACGACACTCCGGTGTCGCTCGCTTCGCGAGCCGGAGAGGTAGGTGGGGTCTCGCTCTCCATCATCTCCGGAGGAAGGTCCCCCGAAGACAAACTCTGTTGAGAAGGGCTGCTAGCCGGACTGCGAAAGACGAATCCTGGTTATTGATCTAGGAGGAACGCAGTACCTTCGAATTAAAAATTAACTTACAGCTCGGTGGAGGGCTGGCCCGTTGGCGGGCACGATGCGGTGAGGGTGCCCGTTGGGGCAGAGCCCCCTGGTGTTATCTTTTTCCCTGGTTTGGGCATCTCCGTCTCCGAGTCTTCGGAGGCAACCCTCTTCTTCCCGCGCGGGGAGGAGGCCTTAGCCTCCCCTTCCCAACTATCCTCCTTAGGGGAGGCAACAATTCCTCCGGTTCGGATGCGTAGCGTGTGAAACTCGGTTTCTTCATTCTTCCCCTTGTCTTCCCCTGAGTGCATTCTGTTGAGCACCCGGTCAAGCATCTTGGCCATGGTGGGACCAGGCGAGCCTTCGGGAAGTGGAGCCGGACACCTAATTCTCTCCGCCTTGTTGAGCCATTCCTGGCCACGGATGATTTTCAGAACAAACAATCATGACAAATACAAAACAGGGTGTCTGGTATCAAAGCTACTTACTTGAGTATCTAGGCGATTGCAGCTTAGGCCCGCATCCTCGGTGGTGTCCGGACACATTACTTCCCGTCCGAAGAATAATTTGCACATCTCTTCGAGCTTCAGGCCGAAGAAGTGCTTGATGGTCCGCGGACCCGCCGGATTGCACTCCCACATCCGGAGAGGCCGGCGTTGGCACGGCAACATCCGCCAGATCAACATCACTTGCATTATGCTGACAAGATTAATGTCCCTTGCAAGAAGCTCGCGGATGCGATTCTGCAGTACTGGTATATCACCAGCGGGTCCCCAATTCTGCCCTACGTCTGTCCAAGACGCCAACTGTGACGGAGGACCCGAGCGAAACTCGGGGGCAGCCACCCACTTCGTGCCTCTAGGAGCTGTGACATAAAACCACCTCCGCTGCCATACATCGGATACTTCTGGGAAAGAACCCTCTGGCCACGGGGCATCGGCGTTCCTGCTTATTACGGCACCTCCGCACTCCACATGTCGCCTCTCGATCATCTTCGGCGTCACATTGAAGGTCTTGAGCCATAAGCCGAAGTGTGGGGTGACGTGGAGAAAAGCCTCGCACACGATAATGAACGATGAGATATGGAGGATAGCGTCAGGAGCCAGATCATGAAAATCCAACCCATAATAGAACATGAGCCCCCTCACGAAGGGATCGAGGGTGAAACCCAAACCGCGGAGGAAGTGTGGGACTAAAATGACACACTCATTGGGCTCCAGCGTAGGGATGACCTGCCCTGGAGCAGGAAGCCTGTGCTGGATATCTGCGGTCAAGTATCAGACCTCCCTAAGCTTTGCAATGTCCTTCTCTTCAATTGAGGAGGCCACCCACCAGCCTTGAGGGTCAGATCCGGACATATTGGAGGATTCCGGAGGGGTGGAGCTTAGGTTTTTGGTGTTAGAACTCGAGGTGCGAGAAGGCGCGATGAAGGTGAAAAAAGAGGCGTAGGTCTCGGCCCCTTTATAAAGAGGGTGAATATCAAGAGTCCCCGGTGTGACCGTTTGAGGCTTATCTAAGAAACACACAGGTTATACCAACAACCGTCGTGGGGTCGCGCATGCTCATATTGATGGAAAATCCCATAATAAGAGGAACACGATCTCTGCCTCGATGAGACGTGCCAATAAAACCGCCTCGTAACACGAGTCGTTGTGGGGCAGGAAACGTCGGTTCACGTTGGACCGAGCCACGGTGCAAGGGCACGACGCACGAAGATTGCCAGCAAATCAGATCTATAACATACGAATATCATCTTGTAGATCCGGACACGGTCTACGTGTTCGATGACCACTTTGGAGTATTCGGAGGAGGAACCCACCTTGCAATGCCGAAGACAATACTGCGCGCCGGACTCATCGTCATTGAAGCCTGGTTCAGGGGCTACTGAGGGAGTTCTGGATTAGGGGGTATCCGAACAGCCGGACTATGTACAATGTCCGGACTATTGAAGCGTGAAGATACAAGACTGAAGACTTCGACCCGTGTCCGGGTGGGACTTTCCTTGGCGTGGAAGGCAAGCTTGGCGATCCGGATATTATATTTCCTTCCTTGTAACCGACTCCATGTAAACCCTAGCCCTCTCCGGTGTCTATATAAACCGGAGAGGTTGGTCCTTAGAAGGGATCACAATTACAATCATACCATCATAGGCTAGCTCTTAGGGTTTAGCCTCTACGATCTCGTGGTAGATCTACTCTTGTACTACCCATATCATCAATATTAATCAAGCAGGAAGTAGGGTTTTACCTCCATCGAGAGGGCCCGAACCTGGGTAAACATCTGTGACCCTTGCTTCCTGTTACCATCCGTCTTGACGCACAGATCGGAACCCCCTACCCGAGATCCGCCTGTTTTGACACCGACAATACCTGCAAACTTAAATAATCCACAAACTTCATCCACATAGATTAAGTGTAAATCGGGATGCAATGTTCCATCTCCTGCAAAAGGATTATCTAGTAGTTTCTCTATCCTACCCGAAGGAATTTCAAAGTAAACATTTTCAGTAGGTATATTAGGTTGAGGAGTAACTAATTGTGGTTCCGTACGGGGTGAAGATACCCCGAACAAACCCCTCAAAGGATTGTTTTCCACAGTAACAAGTGGCAGCAAATTTCAGCACACTATGTAAATTTTTCCTTACCAAATTCCACCTACCAAAGGCGCTTCACTCCCCGGCAACGACGCCCTAAAAGAGTCTTGATGACCCACAAGTATAGGGGATCTATCATAGTCCTTTCAATAAGTAAGAGTGTCGAACCCAACGAGGAGCAGATGGAAATGATAAGCGGTTTTCAGCAAGGTATTCTCTGCAAGCACTGAAATTATCAGTAACAGATAGTTTTGTGATAAGGTAGTTTGTAACGAGTAACAAGTAACAAGTGTAAATAAAGTGCAGCAAGGTGGCCCAATCCTTTTTGTAGCAAAGGACAAGCCTGGATAAACTCTTATATAGAGAAAAGCGCTCCCGAGGACACATGGGAATTATCGTCAAGCTAGTTTTCATCACGCTCATATGATTCGCGTTCGGTACTTTGATAATTTGATATGTGGGTGGACCGTTGCTTGGGTGCTGTCCTTACTTGGAAAAGCATCCCACTTATGATTAACTCCTATTGCAAGCATCTGCAACTACAAAAGAAGTATTAAGGTAAACCTAACCATAGCATGAAACATATGGATCCAAATCAGCCCCTTACGAAGCAACGCATAAACTAGGTTTAAGCTTCTGTCATTCTAGCAACCCATCATCTACTTATTACTTCCCAATGCCTTCCTCTAGGCCCAAACAATGGTGAAGTGTCATGTAGTCAACGTTCACATAACACCACTAGAGGAGAGACGACATACATCTCATCAAAATATCGAACGAATACAAATTCACATGACTACTAAATAGCAAGACTTCTCCCATGTCCTCAGGAACAAACGTAACTACTCACAAAGCATATTCATGTCCATAATCAGAGGGGTATTAATATGCATATAGGATCTGAACATATGATCTTCCACCAAATAAACCAACTAGCATCAACTACAAGGAGTAATCAACACTACTAGCAACCCACAGGTACCAATCTGAGGGACAAAGATTGGATACAAGAGATGAACTAGGGTTTTGAGAGGAGATGGTGCTGGTGAAGATGTTGATGGAGATTGGCCCTCTCCCGATGAGAGGATCGTTGTCGATGACGATGGCGATGATTTCCCCCTCCCGGAGGGAAGTTTCCCCTGCAGAACAGCTCTACCGGAGCCCTAGATTGGTTCCGCCAAGGTTCCGCCTCATGGCGGCGGAGTTTCTTCCCGAAAGCTCGCTTATGATTTTTTCGAGAGTAAAAGAATTCATATGGCAGAAGATGGACACCGGAGGCCTGCCAGGGGGCCCACAAGGCAGGGGGCGCGCCCAGGGGGTAGGGTGCGCCCTCCACCCTCGTGGCCAGGGTGTGGGCCCCCTCTGGTATTTTCTTTGCTTAGTATTTTTTATTATTTCTAGAAATGACTTCCGTGGAGTTTCAAGACTTTTGGAGTTGTGCAGAATAGGTCTCTAATATTTGCTCCTTTTCCAGCCCAGGATTCCAGCTGCCGGCATTCTCCCTCTTCATGTAAACCTTGTAAAATAAGAGAGAATAGGCATAAGTATTGTGACATAACGTGTAATAATAGCCCATAATGCAATAAATATCGATATAAAAGCATGATGCAAAATGGACGTATCAATGAGATGAGATGTGTTTTGTGGAGACGAGATGAGATGTTTGTGGAATTGTTTTTCATAGAAATTAGTGTGATATTTTTGTTCATGATGATCTTGCTCGATGAATGTTCTGTGTTAAAACCCATATTAAGTTTGTTCGATGATGATTTTCTTTGTTCATGGAAATTTACAAAGTTAAAATGTTCTCGTGTTGGGGGGAGAAGAAAAGAGGAAGAAGGAAGAAGAAGAAAAAGAAGGAGAGGGAAAAGGAAAATAAGAAGAGGAAGAAGGAGGAGAAGAAGGAGAAGAAGAGGAGAGGAAGAAGGAAAAAAAGAGGAGAAGAAGAAGGAATAGAGGAGAAGAAGAAAAAATAGATTCTCCTCTATTCCTTCTTCTTCTTCTTTTTTTCTTCTTCTCCTCTTTTTTTTCTTTTCTTCCTCTTCTTAATTTTTATCGGGAACGAGGGTGTCGAGGATCACCGAGCGGTAGAGGGTCGGGAACTAGGTTAGAGGGCAATGTTGGGGATATCACTTATCGGGAACTTATCGGTCGACCCATGATAAGGGGTAAATCGGCCAGTTTATCGGCATATTGGCCGACTTATCGGCATATCGGTTTATTTATCGGCCGATTTATCTTATCGGCCAGACAATGGTAAGCGATAAATCGGCCGATTTATCAGAATATCGGAAGATATCTTGAAAAGTGGTAGAGGGTCGAGGGTCACCGAGGGGTCGAGGGTTCGAGGGTCGAGGGTCATCGAGGGGTCGAGGGTCGAGGAACGCCGAGGGGTCGAGAGGTTGCCTTGTGTCAAAGTATTGAAGAAGTCCATGGCTTCATCATTAGCCGGAAGTAACTGGGGCATGATGGTATGAAGTTATCCAAAGTTATTTTGGAACGGAGTCCCGGATAGGATAATTCGCCTTTTGGTACGAATTTCCGCAAAGGCCTTCCAAATAGTGATATACGGAAGGCTCTTGCTGAACTTTGTACCAAAAAGTGAATTTTCCTATCTAGGACTCCGTTCCAAAATAAATTTGGAGAGCTTCGTACCATCGTGCGCCTGTTACTTTCGCCTAATGATGAACACATGGTTTTGTTGAATCCTTTGACACTAGACAAACGTGACATGAGGGGGTCGATGGTCGGGAACTAGGGTAGAGTGTCGTGGATCGCCGAGCGGTCGAGAGTCGTGAACAAGGGTAGAGTGTCAAGGGTCGTCGAGGGGTCGAGGGTCGAGGGTCGCCGAGGGGTCTGCTACCTCTTGAACATGCATTGGTTTTTCCCTTGAAGAGGAAAGGGTGATGCAGCAAAGTAGCGTAAGTATTTCCCTTAGTTTTTGAGAACCAAGGTATCAATCCAGTAGGAGGCCACACGCAAGTCCCTCGTACCTACACAAACAAATAAGAACCTTGCAACCAACGTGATAAAGGGGTTGTCAATCCCTTCACGGCCATTTGCAAAAGTGAGATCTGATAGAGATGATAAGATAATATTTTTGGTATTTTTTATGATAAAGATTAAAAGTAAAGATTGCAAAATAAACGGCGATATAAATAGCTAGTTGATGGAAGATTAATATGACGGAAGATAGACCCTGGGGCCATAGGTTTCACTAGTGGCTTCTCTCAAGATAGCATAAGTATTACGGTGGGTGAACAAATTACTGTCGAGCAATTCATAGAAAAGTGCATAATTATGAGAATATCTAGGTATGATCATGTATATAGGCATCACGTCCGTGACAAATAGACCGACTCCTGCCTGCATCTACTACTATAAGGAAAGAGAGGTTCACATACAAATATATTATCTTGGACATCTTTTATGATTGTGAAGCACTCATTAAGTATGACATGCTAAAAGAGTTGACGTTGGACAAGGAAGACAACGTAATGGTTTATGTTTTCCGACATCTCAGTTAAAGTATATTGTCATTGACCTTCCAAACATGTTGAGCTTGCCTTTCTCCCTCATGCTAGCCAAATTCCTTGCACCAAGTAGAGATACTACTTGTGCTTCCAAATATCCTTAAACCCAGTTTTGCCATGAGAGTCGACCATACCTACCTATGGATTGAGTAAGATCCTTCAAGTAAGTTTTCATAGGTGCAAGCAATAAAAATTGCTCTCTAAATATGCATGACTTATTAGTGGAGAGAAATAAGCTTTGTACGAACTTGTTGTGGAAGTAATAAAAGCGACGAACTGCATAATAAAGGTCCACATGCAAGGGGCAATATAAATTGATGTTCTTTTGCATTAAGATTTTGTGCATCAACCCTAAACGCGCATGACAACCTCTGCTTCCCTCTGCGAAGGGCCTATATTTTACTTTATGTTTTTACTTTATGCTTGAGTCAAGGTGATCCTCACCATTCCCTTTTCCATTTTATCCTTTGGCAAGCTCCTTGTGTTTGAAAGATCATGATATATATATCCAATTGGATGTAAGTTAGCATGGGCTATTATTGTTGACATCACCTAAAGGTGAATACGTTGGGAGGCAACACAATAAGCCCCTATCTTTCTCAGTGTCCGGCTGAAACTCCATAACCACAAGTATTGTGTAAGTGTTAGCAATTGTAGGAGACTATATGATAGTTGAGTATGTGGGCTTGCTGAAAGGCTCTATTCTTGACTCTTTTTGATGTTATGATAAATTGCAATTGCTTGAATGACTGGGATTATAGTCTGTTAGTTCTCAATGAAGTTTTTGAACCATACTTGACATTGTGAATAGATTGTTACTTGATCATGAAAATTTTTATGCGATAAGCTGCTATTATGACACATATTGATGCTAGGAAAAGTGATTGGAATTATCATTGATCAAACTTAAGCACTTACTAGCATTCCGCATCAAAAATTATCTTTTTATCATTTACCTACTCGAGGACGAGCAGGAATTAAGCTTGGGGATGCCTGATACGTCTCCAACGTATCTATAATTTTTGATTGCTCCATGCTATATTATCTACTGTTTCGGGCAATATTGGGCTTTATTTTCCAATTTTATATTATTTTTGGGACTAACCTATTAACCGGACGCCCAGCCCAGATTTGCTGTTTTATGCCTATTTCAGTGTTTCGAGGAAAAGGGATATCAGACGGAGTCAAAACGAAACGAAATCAACTGGAGAAGTTATTTTTGGAAGGAAAGCCACCCGATGGACTTGGAGTGCACGTCAGGAGATACGGGAGGTGCTCACGAGGGTGGGGGGCGCGCCCCCCTGCCTTGTGGGGCCCCCGTAGCTCCTCCGACGTACCCCCTGCACCCATATATACTCTCGTACCCTAAAACTTCCAGAATAGAGATTGGATCAGAAGTTCCGCCGCCACAAGCCTCTGTAGCCACGAAAAACCAATCGGGGCCCTCTCCGGCACCCTACCGGAGGTGGCCATCATCACCGGTGGCCACGGAGGAGTATCTCGGAGTTGGTCTTCATCACCATGAAGGCCAAGGACCAGAAGGTGGAGGCCATGGAGGAAGAAGCACAAGGGGGAGAACCTCTCCTCCTCTCTTCCGGTGGCACCGGAGTGCCATCGGGAGGGGAATCATCGCCACGGTGATCGTCTTCATCAACATCACCATCATCATCACCATCCTCATCTCTTTTACGCAGTCCACTCTCTCGCACCCCGCTGTAATCCCTACTTGAACATGGTGCTTTATGCCACATATTATGATCCAATGATGTGTTGCCATCCTATGATGTTTTGAGTAGATATATTTTGTCTTTGGGTTGATTGATGATCTAGATTGGTATGAGTTGTATGTTTTACTTTGGAGCTGTCCTATGGTGCCCTCCGTGTCGCGCAAGCGTGAGGGGTTCCCGTTATAGGGTGTTGCAATACGTTCATGATTCGCTTATAGTGGGTTGGTGAGTGAACAGAAGCACAAACCCGAGTAAGAGGGATTGTTGCGTATGGGAATAAAGAGGACTTGATGCTTGAATGCTATGGTTGGGTTTTACCTTAATGATCTTTAGTAGTTGCGGATGCTTGCTAGAGTTCCAATCATAAGTGCATATGATCCAAGTAGAGAAAGTATGTTAGTGTATGCCTCTCCCTCATATGAAACTGCAATAGTGATTATCGGTCTTGTTAACAATTGCCTAGGACAATTCCGCACAATGGTCCACCAATATTCCACACTCGCTATTTATATTATTTAGTATTATATTCTAACTTTATGATAACAGCACCTACTTTTATGTTTTAGCTCTCCGATATCATGCAAAGTTATCCTCTCCATACCCACAACATAGTTTATTTCTCGTTGCTAGTTGGAAGCAAACGTTCGGTGCACGTAGAGTCGTATCAGTGGCAGATAGGGCTTGAGAGAATATTGATCTTACCTTTAGCTCCTTGTGGGTTCGACACTCGATACTTATCACTTCCATCTTTGGAAAGTGCTAAGATGATTCCTTGCACTTGGGGATTATCAAGCTCCTTTCTGGCGCCGTTGCGGGGGAGCAATAGCGTGGGGTTGATATTCTCGTGTGTGCTTGTTTGCATTCTTCACAAAGTAGATTTTGTTTTTCCTTTTTGTTTCTGTTTAGTTGTGGGTGAAACATACAAAAAAATTAAAAATAAAAATACAAAAAAAAATACTTGCCTTTCATGCCTAAAAAGTTTTTCAAAAAGAGAAGTGATTGAAAGGTTTTGCATTGAAGAAGTGAGGGTCGACCTTGAGCACTTGTGCTCATGCTCACGGAAACAATGTAGAATTTTTCATGGAAGTTTCTCTGTAAATAATTATCCCCTTGTATATATTCATTGTATTATAAAAATAAATGTGCCAAGCTTTGGTTTTAGGATGATTAGATTGCTTGTTTGCTTTGTGCAAAACAAAAACAGAAACATTGGCTGTAGTGAATGAATTTACATTTTTAACTGGAAAGTCAAATGGTTATGATTCTTTTTTCACATTACTTCTGTACAAATTTTTCAAATTTTCAAATTTAGTTTATAATTTTAGGACTTACAGAAGTTTGCCAAACTTCCAGATTACTACAGATTGTTCTGTTTTTAACAGATTCTATTTTGCATGTGTTGTTTGCTTATTTCGATGAATCTATGAGTAGTATCGGAAGGTATGAACCATAGAGAAGTTGGAATACAGTAGATTTAACATCAATACAAATAAATAATGAGTTCATTACAGTACCTAAAGGTAGTGATTTGCTTTATTACACTAACGGATCTCAGAAGTTTTTGTTAAAGTTTTGTGTGGATGAAGTGTCCGAAGGTCGAGGAGCTATCAATATGAGAAGAATAAAGAGAGGCAAGATTTCAAGCTTGGGGATGCCCAAGGCACCCCAAGTAAATATTCCAAGGATACTCAAGCATTTAAGCTTGGGGATGCCCCGGTTGGCATCCCATCTTTTCTTCTTCAACAAATATTGGTATACCTCGGTTTTTGTTTTGTTCACATGATTTGTGTCCCTTGTGTTTTTGTTTTTCCTTTAAGATCCATGCTAGCATGAGTTATCCCTTCAATGATTTATAGAATACTTCATGTGCTTCACTTAAATCTTTTAAGTATGATCTTATAGAATTGCTCTTTGTGCTTCACTTAAATCTTTTGAGTATGGTTTTATAGAATGCTTCATGTGCTTCACTTATACATTTTGAGCTTGGATATTGGTTAGTTGTAGAATGATCCATTAACTTCACTTATACCTTTTGGAGTATGAATAATACTATCATTTAAAGTGGGTTTGGAAGAGTGTCAACTTTAGTAATTAGTGATCCCACTATTTTGGAAGATATTGAATCTTAGTGTGATATTTATGAAAGTGGATTTGGAAGAGCGTCAACTTTAGTTAGTAATGATTCCACTATTTTGGAAGAGGTTCCAATTGAGTATGAGAACAAAGTTGTTATCCATTATGCCTCTGAAAATTATTATGAGGGAGGAATACGTGCTTGTAGGAGTTGCAATAATATTGAGTTTCCTCCCTATGTGCTTAAAGTTTTGAAAGTTATGCTTGTTTTGCCTTCCTATGCTAGTTGATTGTTGTTCTTATAAATTGTGTACTCAAAAAATTCCTAGGCATAGGAAGTGTGTTAGATTTAAATGTGCTAGTCATATTCTTCATGATGCTCTTTTTATGTTTTAACTCCTATCCTTTATGCGAGCATCATTGAAATCATCATGCCTAGCTAAAAGGCATTAAAGAAAAGCGCTTGTTGGGAGACAACCCAATATTTACCCTTACTGTTTTTGTGTGTCTACATGATTAATCTACTGTAGTAATCATGTTTTATAGATTTTGTTTCAATAAAGTGCCAAGTAAGACCTTTGGGAAGACTTGGGTGAAGGTTAATGTGATCTTGCTGTAAAAAACAGAAACTTTGCGCTCACGAGAATAGATGTCATTTTTTTACAGAAGAGTGATTTTGAGTTGATTATTTTTTAAGAATATTACTTGAAAAATTCCTCACGTCCACCAATTTATTTCATAATTTTTGGAGTAGCAGAAGTATGGTTATTGTTCAGATCATTACAGACAGTTCTGTTTCTGGCAGATTCTGTTTTCATTGCATAGTTTGCTTGTTTTCTAGTTTCTATGACTTATATTTCTCAATATAAATTGTAGAAATGATATGGTACAGTAGGAATTGTGTGAGAACAATTATGAACCTTGTCTTTCACAGTACCCAAGTGCATGGTTTACTCTTTATCATACTAACCTATCTCACGAAGTTTGGATGAGTTTTGTGTGATTGAAGTTTTCAAGTTTTGGGTAAGATATCGATATGAGGAGAATAAGGAGTGGAAGGACTCTAAGCTTGGGGATGCCCAAGGCACCCCAAGGTAATATTCAAGGAAGACTCAAGCGCCTAAGCTTGGGGATGCCCCGGAAGGCATCCCCTCTTTCGTCTTCATAATTATCGGTACACCTTACTCGGAGCTATATTTTTATTCGTCACATGATATGTGTTTTACTTGGACCGTCATTTTATTTTGTTAATATTTGCTTTCTGTTATTTAGAATAATGTTTTGCATCTTTTGTTTCAATAAAAATGTCAAGGATAGCCTTTACCATGCTTATTTTGCTAGTATACATGTTGCTGTTTGAAAACAGAAAGTTTATCACTGTTGCAAAAATTCCCTAGAAAAGTCAGAGCATGATATAATGTTGAAACTTTTTGCATAATCAGATATGATAAATATACTACAGTGGGAATTTTCTCTCATAATTTTTGGAGTTAGGGAAGTATTTATACTCTCGCATTCTTTACAGGTTGTACTGTTTTGACAGATTGTTATGTTTGCATTGTTTGCATATGTTTGCTTGTTTAATGATTCTATTTGAGGATAGGAGTGTTAAATATGCAGAGGCCTTTAGTATGCAATGTTGAATAATAATTTTTAGTAATTTGTTACAGAAGAAAATGATAAGGTTTTGCATTGGTTTATACTAACCTATCTCACGAGTTCTTGTTGAGTTTGGTGTGTATGAAGCTTTTGAGATTTAGGAAACCGACGTATAAAAGGAATTAAGGAGACACAAAAGCTCAAGCTTGGGGATGCCCAAGGCACCCCAAGACATTATTTCGAGAAGTCTCAAGCATCTAAGCTTGGGGATGCCCCGGTAGGCATCCCACCTTTTCTCTTCAACAACTATCGGTTAGTATCGGTTGAGCCTAAGTTTTTGCTTCTTCAGATGAGTTATGCTATCCTTGCAATGTCATTTTATTTTGTTTTACTTGTTGTTTGAATAAAATCATTGGATCTGAAATTTTGAAAGGAACCCTCCCATGGCTAGTTAATTATTTGACCACTCAGTGTCTTTCACTCATATCTTTTGGAGTAGTTTGTCTTTTACTCTTGTGCTTCATGTATATCCTATGAGTAAATGGGGGAATGAATTGAATGTCATAAATCTGAACTTTTATATGTTTCATTTGTTTATAACATGGCTAGTGATGACTTCACACATAGAAAGTATGAGGCATAAAAGTTGTTGAGAACTGGCAAACGTAGTTTTGGTCATCGTTGCAATTAATAGGAAGTAATAAGGAAAGAGAGATTCACATACAAATATATTATCTTGGACATCTTTTATGATTGTGAAGCACTCATTAAGTATGACATGCTAAAAGAGTTGACGTTGGACAAGGAAGACAACGTAATGGTTTATGTTTTCCGACATCTCAGTTAAAGTATATTGTCATTGACCTTCCAAACATGTTGAGCTTGCCTTTCTCCCTCATGCTAGCCAAATTCCTTGCACCAAGTAGATATACTACTTGTGCTTCCAAATATCCTTAAACCCAGTTTTGCCATGAGAGTCTACCATACCTACCTATAGATTGAGTAAGATCCTTCAAGTAAGTTGTCATCGGTGCAAGCAATAAAAATTGCTCTCTAAATATGCATGACTTATTAGTGCAGAGAAATAAGCTTTGTACGAACTTGTTGTGGAAGTAATAAAAGCGACGAACTGCATAATAAAGTTCCACATGCAAGGGGCAATATAAAGTGACGTTCTTTTGCATTAAGATTTTGTGCATCAACCCTAAACGCGCATGACAACCTCTTCTTCCCTCTGCGAAGGGCCTAACTTTTACTTTATGTTTTTACTTTATGCTTGAGTCAAGGTGATCCTCACCATTCCCTTTTTCATTTTATCCTTTGGCAAGCTCCTTGTGTTTGAAAGATCATGATATATATATCCAATTGGATGTAAGTTAGCATGGGCTATTATTGTTGACATCACCTAAAGGTGAATACGTTGGGAGGCAACACAATAAGCCCCTATCTTTCTCAGTGTCCGGCTGAAACTCCATAACCACAAGTATTGCGTGAGTGTTAGCAACTGTAGGAGACTATAAGATAGTTGAGTATGTGGGCTTGCTGAAAGGCTCTATTCTTGACTCTTTCTGATGTTATGATAAATTGCAATTGCTTCAATGACTGGGATTATAGTCTGTTAGTTCTCAATGAAGTTTTTGAACCATACTTGACATTGTGAATAGATAGTTACTTGATCATGAAAAGTTTTATGCGATAAGCTGCTATTATGACACATATTGATGCTAGGAAAAGTGATTGGAATTATCATTGCTCAAACTTAAGCACTTACTAGCACTCCGCATCAAAAATTATCTTTTTATCATTTACCTACTCGAGGACAAGCAGGAATTAAGCTAGGGGATGCCTGATACGTCTCCAACGTATCTATAATTTTTGATTGCTCCATGCTATATTATCTACTGTTTCGGGTAATATTGGGCTTTATTTTCCACTTTTATATTATTTTTGGGNAAAGGCTCTATTCTTGACTCTTTCTGATGTTATGATAAATTGCAATTGCTTCAATGACTGGGATTATAGTCTGTTAGTTCTCAATGAAGTTTTTGAACCATACTTGACATTGTGAATAGATAGTTACTTGATCATGAAAAGTTTTATGCGATAAGCTGCTATTATGACACATATTGATGCTAGGAAAAGTGATTGGAATTATCATTGCTCAAACTTAAGCACTTACTAGCACTCCGCATCAAAAATTATCTTTTTATCATTTACCTACTCGAGGACAAGCAGGAATTAAGCTAGGGGATGCCTGATACGTCTCCAACGTATCTATAATTTTTGATTGCTCCATGCTATATTATCTACTGTTTCGGGTAATATTGGGCTTTATTTTCCACTTTTATATTATTTTTGGGACTAACCTATTAACCGGAGGCCCAGCCCAGATTTGCTGTTTTATGCCTATTTCAGTGTTTCGAGGAAAAGGGATATCAGACGGAGTCAAAACGGAACGAAATCAACTGGAGAAGTTATTTTTGGAAGGAAAGCCACCCGATGGACTTGGAGTGCATGTCAGGAGATACGGGAGGTGCTCACGAGGGTAGGGGCGCGCCCCCCTGCCTCGTGGGGCCCCCGTAGCTCCTCCGACGTACCCCCTGCACCCATATATACTCTCGTACCCTAAAACTTCCAGAACAGAGATTGGATCAGAAGTTTCGCCGCCCCAATTAGCCTCTGTAGCCACGAAAAACCAATCGGGGCCCTCTCCGGCACCCTACCGGAGGGGGCCATCATCACCGGTGGCCATGGAGGAGTATCCCGGAGGGGGTCTTCATCACCATGAAGGCCAAGGACCAGAAGGCTGAGGCCATGGAGGAAGAAGCACAAGGGGGAGAACCTCTCCTCCTCTCTTCCGGTGGCGCCGGAGTGCCATCGGGAGTGGAATCATCGCCACGGTGATCGTCTTCATCAACATCACCATCATCTTCACCATCCTCATCTCTTTTACGCGGTCCACTCTCTCGCACCCCGCTGTAATCCCTACTTGAACATGGTGCTTTATGCCACATATTATGATCCAATGATGTGTTGCCATCGTATGATGTTTTGAGTAGATATCTTTTGTCTTTGGGTTGATTGATGATCTAGATTGGTATGAGTTGTATGTTTTACTTTGGTGTTGTCCTCTGGTGCCCTCCGTGTCGCGCAAGCGTGAGGGGTTCCCGCTGTAGGGTGTTGCAATACGTTCATGATTCGCTTATAGTGGGTTGTGAGTGAACAGAAGCACAAACCCGAGTAAGAGGGATTGTTGCGTATGGGAATAAAGAGGACTTGATGCTTTAATGCTATGGTTGGGTTTTACCTTAATGATCTTTAGTAGTTGTGGATGCTTGCTAGAGTACCAATCATAAGTGTATATGATCCAAGTAGAGAAAGTATGTTAGCTTATGCCTCTTCCTCATATGAAACTACAATAGTGATTATCGGTCTTGTTAACAATTGCCTAGGACAATTCCGCACACCGATCCACAAATATTCCACACTCGCTATTTATATTATTTAGTATTATATTCTACCTTTATGATAACAGCACATACTTTTACGTTTTAGCTCTCCGATATCATGCAAAGTTATCCTCTCCATACCCACAACGTAGTTTATTTCTCGTTGCTAGTTGGAAGCAAACGTTCGGTGCGCGTAGAGTCGTATCAGTGGCAGATAGGGCTTGAGAGAATATTGATCTTACCTTTAGCTCCTTGTGAGTTCGACACTCCATACTTATCACTTCCATCTTTGGAAAGTGCTACGATGATTCCTTGCACTTGGGGATTATCATCCACTCCAAGTCCTCTGGATCACGTTTGTTCCAAAAATCATGCTCCCGAAGGTTTCATTGCGTTTAGACTCTGTTTGATATTCCTTTTCTGCGAAACACTGAAATAGGCAAAAAAAAACAATTTGCACTGGGCCTTGGGTTAATAGGTTAGTCCCAAAAATAATGTAGAAGTGTATAATAAAGCCCATTAAACATCCAAAATAGAATATATAATAGCATGGAGCAATCAAAAATTATAGATACGTTGGAGCGTGATTTACCAAGTTAAAAGAGCGTTGTCGTCGAGGCCACCCCAAACCCTAGAAGCGTTGCCGAGGACACCCCAAACCCTAGAAGCATTGTCGAGGCCACCCAAATTTACCAAGTTAAAAGAGCGTTGTCGTCGAGGCCACCCCAAACCCTAGAAGCGTTGTCAAGGCCACCCCAAACCGTAGAAGCATCGAGCTAGCTAGGTCTATGTTTGCCACTAATATATCCATCTCTCATGTTTGTATATTAATTGTCATGTTGTAATATTTGCAGAAACTATGGATCATCAAAGAGACTTAGAAGAAGAAGAGTTGTTGGGGGACATCATCCGTGGAGGAGGTGATGTCTTGTCGTATCTCAATGACATTGATGGTCTGGAAGGAGAGGGTGAAGCAGGCTCCGGTGATTGAACAATGGAGGTGGAAGGACATGATTAAGATGGCTCCGGTGACGGAATGCTGGTGGAAGAAGGACACCGTGATGACGGCTCTGGTGAGCGAACGGAGGAAGGAGTTGTTGCAAAGTCCGGCGAGGTATATATATTAATTAAGCCTGTGTTGACTAGCTAATTGATGCATTAATTGTTTTGGTATGTACACATATTAACTCTCTTCTTTATTTATTTTTTCTATCCCTCCGGATCGAGCCAAACTTCAGTAACGACACGAGGCCCGAAGAAAAGGTTGTGCCAGGATGAAAGGCTCAGAATCACAGCAATCAAGGGCGATGGCCAACTGATTGAACCCAGCTGGACTAAGGAAGCATTTTCTGCTCAGTGTGGGGTTCTTGTTAGGGACATGATCACGATCAGCATCCACCAATGGAATAAGCCTAAGAGCAAAGACCCTCAAGTGTCTTATGTCACGATCAGCATCCATTAATGTTTGTCGACAAAGGAAGACTCCAGAATTCACCGGCCGATTTGAGAAGATAAGAGATCACTGGCCCGCATTTTTGGCCCACAAGACATCGGAGAAGAGTAAGAAGATGTCAGCGACAAACAAGATAATGCTGCAAAGAAGGAGCATCACCATCGCACGGGGTCAGGTGGCTACCTCAAAGCCCGGCCGTTGTGGGACAAGGCTGAGAAGGACCTGTCAAGTTCAATGTCTCTGGTTTGACCCCTTTATCAAGCAAAGGTCGAACTAGAGACATTGAACTGGCCAGACCGTTCAAGGACTTGGTTCTTCAGGGTTGTGGGAACCTTGGACCCTGAAACAGGGAAGTGCTGTTGGACGGACTAGCAACTGGGAATACCCATCAAGAAACTTCAGCAGTATATCGCCACAGCACAGCAAGGGACGTTCATTCCTGACAAAGAGAACGACGAGCTCACACAGGCCCTCGGCAATCCTGATCACCCTGGACGAACACGAGGCATGGCAGGCTCTGTTGGGTGTAAGGTTGGGTTTCCCGGTGCAGGCGGTTACAAAACCCGGGAGAGGAAGAGGAAACAGGAGCTCAACGATCTGCAAAAGCTGAATGCAAGAGTACTAAAGCTAGAGGAACAAGTTGAGAGCCAGCGAGCTGCCAACCAACCATCTCAGCGGCACGAAACTATCCCAGAAGCTACCCCGCCATCTCAGCAAAGAAGCAGCGTGGCTTCCACCGAGCTCCTTCAGCAGCCAGACTTCACGGCTCCCAGCTACCACGTGGATGCTATCACGGAGGCTCAAGATTGCCACCTTACGACGCAATGGCAGCACCTCAAAGTCAAGGCGGCTGTCAGCTCTGTTGCACCTCCTGAACCCGGCGCAACTTTTCACTGCCTTCCGATTCAACAAGGCTATGCTGTTGTGATGGTCGAGAAATAACGGAGGGATTTGAGGAGCTCGAGCTTGACCACCTGATACGTCTCCGTCGTATCTATAATTTTTTATTGTTCCATGCAAATATTCTACAACTTTCGTATACTTTTGGCAAATTTTTATACTATTTTAGGGACTAACATATTGTTCCAGTGCCCAATGCCAGTTCCTGTTTGTTGCATGTTTTATGTTTCGAAGAAACCACATATCAAACGGAATCCAAACGGGATAAAAACGGACGGAGAATATTTTTGGAATATTTGGAGAATTCCAGAAGAAAACTCCACGCGAAACGGTGCCCGAGGTGGCCACGAGGCAGGGGGCGCGCCTGCCCCCTGGGCGTGCCCCTGACCCTTGTGGGCCATCCGTAAGGCGGTTGATGCCCTTCTTTGTCGGAAAGAAAGCTAATTTTTGGTAAAAAATCATAGTGAAGGTTTTAGTCCAATCGGAGTTACGGATCTCCATATATATACGAAACGGTGCCAGGGCAGAAGGGGGAACGCAGAGACAGAGAGAGACAGAGAGACAGATCCAATCTCGGAAGGGCTTTCGCCCCTCCCATGCCATGGAGACCAAGGACCAGAGGGTAAACCCTTCTCCCATCTAGGGAGGAGGTCAAGGAAGAAGAAGAAGAAGAAGAAGAAGGGGCCCCCTCTCCCCTTCTCTTCCGGTGGCGCCGAACGCTGCCGTGGCCACCATCATCATCACCGCAATCTTCACCAACAACTTCACCGCCATCATCACCAACTCTTCCCCCCTCTATGCAGCGGTGTAACCTCTCTCTTACCCGCTATAATCTCTACTTAAACCTGGTGCTCGACGCTATATATTATTTCCCAATGATGTATGGCTATCCTATGATGTTTGAGTATATCTGTTTTGTCCTATGGGTTATTTGATGATCAAGATTGGTTTGAGTTGCATGTTTTATTATTGGTGGTGTCCTATGGTGCTCTCCGTGTCGCACAAGCATGAGGGATCCCCGTTGTAGGGTGTTGCAATACGATCATGATTCGCTTATAGTGGGTTGCGTTAGTAACTGAAACACAAACCCGAGTAAGAGGGTTGTTGCGTATGGGATAAAGACGACTTGATGCTTTAATGCTATGGTTGGGTTTTAACTTAATGATCTTTAGTAGTTGCGGATGCTTGCTAGAGTTCCAATAATAGGTGCATATGATCCAAGTAGAGAAAGTATGTTAGCTTATGCCTCTCCCTCAAATAAAACTGCAATAATGATTACCGGTCTAGTTATCAATTGCCTAGGGACAAATAACTTTCTCGTAACAAAAAGCTCTCTACTAAAACTAACTTAGTTGTGTCTTCATCTAAACAGCCCCTAGTTTTTATTTACGCTCTCTTTATTATCTTGCAGACCTATCCAAAAACACCTACAAAGTACTTCTAGTTTCATACTTGTTCTAGGTAAAGCGAATGTCAAGCATGCGTAGAGTTGTATCGGTGGTCGATAGAACTTGAGGAAATATATGTTCTACCTTTAGCTCCTCGTTGGGTTCGACACTCTTACTTACCGAAAGAGACTACAATTTATCCCCTATACTTGTGGGTTATCAAGACCTTTTTCTGGCGCCGTTGCCGGGGAGCAATAGCGTGGGGTGAATATTCTCGAGTGTGCTTGTTTGCTTTATCACTAAGTAATTTTTATTTGTTGTTCTTAGTTGTTCTCTATCTTTAGTTATGGATATGGAACACGAAATCCCAAAAACATTAGGTGTACTTGCTACTCATGGAGGTGGGGAACCTCCTAAAACCCTCGATGATCATTATGTGAAAGATATTATGTACTACTTTGATAATCCTGAGAAAACCCCATTCAACTTTATAATGTGAGTAACATTGGTTCAACGTGAATACTTTAAGGATTATCGCTTGACTAAAAAAGGGAAACTATTATGCGATCAAATTTATATGTTATATTGGTATGCTAGGCAACTATGCTTGAGATATGATTATACTTGTTGCTCTAGGATGAAGTCTCCACACCTTCCCTTTTCATGCGAATTTAATGATAATAAAACCTTAGCTTCTTATGCTAATGGTATATATGATTACTATGATGTGGACCAGATAGAAGAATTTGTTACTTTTATGGGTGCTTATGAAATTGAATCTATGTTTAAAGAGTTTGAAGAATTTGATGATGTTGTTTATAGACCTGAAAAAATTTAGCTATCCTTAAATGTTGTTATGAGAATTATTAATACAATTACGAAATTAATGCACTTATTAAGAAAGTCTCCACTGTCCAAGAAGAGACTAATATATTGCAGGAATCTATGGAAGAAGAAGTTGATGAAACTGTGAGCTCATTGGATGAAAAAGATGATGAGGAGAGTGAAAAACAAAAGGAGGAAGAGCGGATTAGCTACCCGTGCCCACCTTCTAATGAGAGTAACTCTTCAACTCATACATTGTTTAATTTCCCTTCATGCTTACCGAAGGATGATTGCTATGATGACTGTTATGATCCCGTTGATTCTCTTGAACTATCCCTTTTTGATTATGCTTCCTATGCTTGTGGCCAAGATGCCAATATGAATTATGCTTATGGAGATGAACTTGCTACCTTATGTTAAACATGAAATTGTTGCTATTGCACCCACACATGATAGTCCTATTATCTTTTTGAATTCTCCAAACTACACTATATCGGAGAAGTTTACCATTATTAAGGATTATATTGATGGTTGCCTTACACCGTTGCACATGATGATTTTGATGAATATAATATGCATGTACTTGCTGCTCCTACTTGCAATTATTATGAGAGAGGAACAATATCTCCACCTCTCTATGTTTCCAACACGATAAAATTGCAAGAAACTGTTTATACTATGCATTGACCTTTACTTTGTGTGCATGAATTGTTCTTTTATGACATGCCGATGCATAGGAAGAGAGTTAGACTTCCTCATTGGTTGATATATGTTGCTTTGTTCTCATTACTAAATGCCAAATCATTGCTAATTAAAATTGGCTTTGATATACCTTGGGATTCGGGTGGATCCATTACTTGAGCACTATATGCCTAGCTTAATGGCTTTAAAGAAAGCGCTGCCAGGGAGACAATCCGGAAGTTTTAGAGATTCATTTATTTCTTTTGTGTGATTTTATAAAGTTTAGAAATAAAAATAATGTTCCAAGGTTTGCCTTTAGGATGTTTACAATGCTTGTTGGTTTGTACGGTGCAGGACAGAAACTTTGGCTGTAGTGCGCAATTTTTCATTTTTTACTAGAACTTCAACTGATTCTGATTATTTTTGCACTGTATTTCTATACAAACTTTTTATTTTTCCTAATTTTTGCAGAATTTTTCAAGTACCAGAAGTATGGTTAATGTTCATATTATTACAGACTGTTCTGTTTTAGACAGATTCTGTTTTTGATGCATAGTTTGCTTGTTTTGATGAAACTATCAATTCCTATCAGTGGATTAAGCCATGAAAAAGCTATATTACAGTAGACACAATGCAAAAACAAAATATGAATTGGTTTGTAACAGTACTTAGAGTAGTGATTTGCTTTATTATACTAACGGATCTTATCGAGTTTTCTGTTGAAGTTTTGTGTGGATGAAGTGTTCGATGATCGAGAAGGTCTCGATGTGAGAAGAAGGAAGAGAGGCAAGAGCTCAAGCTTGGCGATGCCCAAGGCACCCCAAGTAAATATTCAAGGAGACTCAAGCGTCTAATCTTGGGGATGCCCCGGAAGGCATCCCCTCTTTCTTCAACAAGTATCGGTATGTTTTCGGATTCGTTTCATTCATGTGATATGTGCAAATCTTGGAGCGTCTCTTGCATTTAGTTTTCTCTTTTCTTTTATTCACCATGATGGTATGAGATAGTCCTTGGTTGATTTATAAGAATGCTCTTTGCACTTCACTTATATCTTTTACTATGGCTTTATCCGGTACACCATAGGTTGACCCAGCCCAGTCCTCTCGTACTAGGGCTGGCTCCTCGTGCTTCACTTATATCATTTGAAGTTTGGATTGCCTGTTTCTCTTCACATAGAAAACCGCCATTTGTAGAATGCTCTTTTGCTTAACTAATATTTGTTAGAGCATGGGCATATCTTTTGTAGAAACAATTAAACTCTCTTGCTTCACTTATATCTATTTAGAGAGATGACAGGAATTGGTCATTCACATGGTTAGTCATAAAAGCCTACATAAAACTTGTAGATCACTGAATATGATGTGTTTGATTCCTTGCAATAGTTTTGCGATATAAAGATGGTGATATTAGAGTCATGCTAGTGGGTGGTTGTGGATTGTAGAAATACTTGTGTTGAGGTTTGTGATTCTCGTAGCATGCACGTATAGTGAACCGTTATGTAACGAAGTTGGAGCATGAGGTATTTATTGATTGTCTTCCTTATGAGTGGAGGTCGGGGATGAGCGATGGTCTTTTCCTACCAATCTATCCCCCTAGGGGCATGCGTAATAGTACTTTGCTTCGAGGGCTAATAAACTTTTGCAATAAGTATATGAGTTCTTTATGACTAATGTGAGTCCATGGATTATACACACTCTCACCCTTCCATCATTGCTAGCCTCTTCCGTACCGTGCATTGCCCTTTCTCACCTCGAGAGTTGGTGCAAACTTCGCCGGTGCATCCAAACCCCATGACACGATACGCTCTATCACACATAAACCTCCTTATATCTTCCTCAAAATAGCTACCATACCTACCTATCATGGCATTTTCATAGCCATTCCGAGATATATTGCCATGCAACTTCCATCATCATCATATACATGACTTGGGCATTTATTGCCATGTTGCTTTGCATGATCGTGAGATAGCTAGCATGATGTTTTCATGGCTTGTCCGTTTTTTGATGTCATTGCTACGCTAGATCGTTGCACATCCCGGTACACCGCCGGAGGCATTCATATAGAGTCATATCTTTGTTCTAGTATCGAGTTGTAATATTGAGTGGTAAGTAAATAAAAGTGTGATGATCATCATTATTAGAGAATTGCCCCAGTGAGGAAAGGATGATGGAGACTATGATTCCCCCACAAGTCGGGACGAAACTCCAGACAAAAAAATAAAAAGAAAAGAGAAGGTCCAAAAAAACAAAAAAACAAAAAATGAGAAAAACAAAAAAATGAGAGAAAAAGAGAGAAGGGGCAATGTTACTATCCTTTTACCACACTTGTGCTTCAAAGTAGCACCATGTTCTTCATATAGAGAGTCTCTTGAGTTATCACTTTCATATACTAGTGGGAATTTTCATTATAGAACTTGTCTTGTATATTCCAACGATGGGCTTCCTCAAATGCCCTTGGTCTTCATGAGCAAGCAAGTTGGATGCACACCCACTTAGTTTCAGTTTGAGCTTTCATACACTTATAGCTCTAGTGCATCCGTTGCATGGCAATCCCTACTCCTCACATTGACATCAATTGATGGGCATCTCCATAGCCCGTTGATTAGTCGCGTCGATGTGAGACTTTCTCCTTTTTGTCTTCTCCACATAACCCCCATCATCATATTCTATTCCACCTATAGTGCTATGTCCATGGCTTGCGCTCATGTATTGTGTGAGGGTTGAAAATGCTGAAGCGCGTTAAAAAGTATGAACCAATTGCTCGGCTTGTCATCGGGGTTGTGCATGATGTGAATATTTTGTGTGGTGAAGATGGAGCATAGCCAGACTATATGATTTTGTAGGGATAACTTTCTTTGGCCATGTTATTTTGAAAAGACATGATTGCTTTATTAGTAGGCTTGAAGTATTATTGTTTTTACGTCAAATGATAGACTATTGCTTTTAATCACTCGTGTCTTAATATTCATGCCATGATTAGATACATGATCAAGATTATGCTAGGTAGCATTCCGCGTCAAAAGTTATCTTTTTTATCATTTACCTACTCGAGGGCGAGCATGAATTAAGCATGGGGATGCAGATACGTCTCCGTCGTATCTATAATTTTTGATTGTTCCATGCCAATATTCTACAACTTTCATATACTTTTGGCAACTTTTTATACTATTTTTGGGACTAACATATTGATCCAGTGCCCAGTGCCAGTTCCTATTTGTTGCATGTTTTATGTTTCGTAGAAACCCCATATCAAACGGAATCCACACGGGATAAAAACGGATGGAGAATATTTTTGGAATATTTGGAGAATTCCGGAAGAAAAATCAATGCGAGACGGTGCCCGAGGTGGCCACAAGGCAGGGGGCGCGCCTGCCCCCCTGGGCGCACCCCTGACCCTCGTGGGCCACCCGTAAGGCGGTTGATGCCCTTCTTCGGCCGCAAGAAAGCTAATTTTTGGTAAAAAAAATCACGGCGAAAGTTTCAGTCCAATCGGAGTTACGGATCTCCATATATATACGAAACGGTGCCACGGTAGAAGGGGGGAACGCAGAAACAGAGGGAGACAGAGAGACAGATCCAATCTCGGAGGGGCTTTCGCCCCTCCCATGCCATGGAGGCCAAGGACCAGAGGGGAAACCCTTCTCCCATCTAGGGAGGAGGTCATGGAAGAAGAAGAAGAAGAAGGGGCCCCCTCTCCCCTTCTCTTCCGGTGGTGTCGAACGCTGCCATGGCCACCATCATCATCACCGCAATCTTCACCAACAACTTCACCGCCATCATCACCAACTCTTCCCCCCTCTATGCAGCGGTGTAACCTCTCTCTTACCCGCTGTAATCTCTACTTGAACATGGTACTCAACGCTATATATTATTTCCCAATGATGTATGGCTATCCTATGTTATTTGAGTAGATCCGTTTTGTCCTATGGGTTATTTGATGATCAAGATTGGTTTGAGTTGCATGTTTTATTATTGGTGGTGTCCTATGGTGCTCTCCGTGTCGCGCAAGCGTGAGGGATCCCCGTTGTAGGGTGTTGCAATATGTTCATGATTCGCTTATAGTGGGTTGCGTGAGTGACTGAAACACAAACCCGAGTAAGGGGGTTGTTGCGTATGGGATAAAGAGGACTTGATGCTTTAATGCTATGGTTGGGTTTTACCTTAATGATCTTTAGTAGTTGCGGATGCTTGCTAGAGTTCCAATCATAAGTGCATATGATCCAAGTAGAGAAAGTATGTTAGCTTATGCCGCTCCCTCAAATAAAATTGCAATAATGATTACCGGTCTAGTTATCGATTGCCTAGGGACAAATAACTTTCTCGTGACAAAAAGCTCTCTACTAAAACTAACTTAGTTGTGTCTTCATCTAAACAGCCCCTAGTTTTTATTTACGCTCTATTTATTATCTTGCAGACCTATCCAAAAACAACTACAAAGTACCTCCAGTTTCATACTTGTTCTAGGTAAAGCGAACGTCAAGCGTGCGTTGAGTTGTATCGGTGGTCGATAGAACTTGAGGGAATATTTGTTCTACCTTTAGCTCCTCGTTGGGTTCGCCAGTCTTACTTATCGAAAGAGGCTACAATTGATCCCCTATACTTGTGAGTTATCACCACCCTACTGGTGAAGGGGAGACTCAGCTGGGTCTTGCTTTGAAGACTCGATGTCTATGGTGGAAGGAGCTCATCAAGCTTCTGAACTGGACGCCTCCGCCTCCTCCTCCTCCTCCGGCGAGTCAGGGAACTCCGCCTCCTTATCGGGCTGCGGCGGCGCATGGCGGCACTCCGCCTCCTTCTCTGCCTGCGCGGGCGTGCTCGAGCAGCCTGCCTCCTCCTCCGCCTTGTCAGCAAGGGCAGAAGAGAGCCGCTGCCGCTCCGGCTACTCCGGTGGGAGAACCTATTCCCATCCAGGGGGGAGGCCATGAAGGAGGAAGCACAAGGGGGAGAACCTCTCCTCCTCTCTCTCGGTGGAGCCGGAGTGCCATCGGGAGGGGAATCATCGCCGCGGTGATCGTCTTCATCAACATCACCATCATCATGACCATCCTCATCTATTTTACGCAGTCCACTCTCCCGCACCCTCCTGTAATCCCTACTTGAACATGGTGCTTTATGCCACATATTATGATCCAATGATGTGTTGCCATCCTATGATGTTTTGAGTAGATATCCTTTGTCTTTGGGTTGATTGATGATCTAGATTGGTATGAGTTGTATGTTTTATTTTGGTCCTGTCCTATTGTGCCCTCCGTGTCGCGCAAGCGTGAGGGATTCCCGTTGTAGGGTGTTGCAATACTTTCATGATTCACTTATAATGGGTTGCTTGAGTGACAGAAGCATAAACCCGAGTAAGGGGGTTGTTGCACTACAAAAAAAAGACACATCTGTGACATTTTGGGCCGAACGAAATTTTTTTCTTGTCATACATATGACACTTCTATGATGATAATTGTGACAAAACCCGGTATCATCATAGATGTGGCGGGCTCCTACTTATATGACAAAAAATCATGACAGAAAATGGGCTTTTCGTCTTGGGCGGGCCGGAGACGCAGCTGCATGACATTCTTTGGCCCGTCCATGACAGAAAAAACCGTGGTAGAAGCGAGGGGGAGGAAAATTTCAGGGAGTTTCCGGTTACGGTGGGTGGTCGGGGCCGAGCAATGCGTGTTTCTCTCGTACAGGTACGCGCGTGTGTGCGAGGCGTTGGCTCTAACTGAACCCGAGCGAGGCGTTGGGCTCTAACTGAACCCGAGCGATTGCACTGCAGGCTACGCGTTACTGAACCCGAGGGATCGATCGATGGCTGTTAACTGAACCCGATTGATGGAGCGATTCCTTCGCTACTGCTGCTAACTGAAGCCGATCGATTGGATGAACAGTGAGCGTTGCAGGGGGGTTTGGATGAACAGTGAGCGGTGGCGTTGCCTCTGGATGAACAGGACCCCGTGGCGTGGAGGGCTGGATGAACAGTAGACGGTGGAGGGGTGGCCGTGGAGGGGTGGTTGAACAGGACCCCGTGGTGTGGAGGGCTGGATGAACAGTAGACGGTGGAGGGGTGCCTGTGGAGGGGTGGTTGAATAGTAGCCGGTGGAGTAGTGCGCGGTGGAGGCTGGATGAACAGGAGCCCGTGGAGGCTTGAGGAGGTCGATGGTAGCCCGTGGAGGCTGGAGGAGCTCGACGGTGGAGATGAACAATATCCCATGGAGTCCCGTTTTGCGGTACGCCACACCCCTCCCGATGAACAGGACCCCTGTTTCGACCGTAGCGCTCCATCACAAGTCTGTTTCGTCCGTTTTGCGGTAGTACGCACCCCTCCCGATCAACAGGACCCCTGTTTCGATCGTAGGAGGTCCGTTTCCTCCGTTTTGCGGTACGCCACACCCCTCCCGATCAACAGGACCCCCGTTTCGACCGTAGGAGGTCCGTTTCCTACGTTTTGCAGTATGCCACACCCCTCCCGATCAACAAGACCCCCGTTTCGAACGTGGCCGGTCGAACACAAGGTCGTTTCCTCCGTTGTGCGGTACGCCAGGCCTCGTTTCCATCGCCTGTTCTGTCCAAGCCCTCCCGATGAACACGACCACGCATTCCGTTCCGACCCAGCCGATTGGCTCCCCATGAACACTACGACGATGATGTTTCTCCGTTCCGACCCAGCCATGTACGTATGCGCGAGTAGGCGTTCGAGACCCTGCCCATATGTACGTATGTGGCCGTATTTTCTTTCTTGCACCCTCGCCGTTGTACGTACGTGTACATGCTACGTGCGCGCCTCTACTACGACACGTGCGCGCCTCTACATCTACGACACGTGCGCGCCTCTACATCGACCAGTATGTACGTACACGTTCGGGACTATAATGACAACGCTGCGTACGCTTCGACCAGGTGGGTCCCGACTGTCAGGCACTTCCTTGCGTGCGAAGATGTAGCTGGTGGGTCCCAGCAGTCAGGGGGCGAATCGTGTTTTTTTTTTGCCCGGACGCACTTCCTTGCGTGCGAAGATGTAGCTGGTGGGTCCCAGCAGTCAGAGGGGAACGTTTTTTCGTGAAATACGGTGTTCGTCCGGTGGGTCCCCGCTGTCAGGTGGAGAAATAATTATTTTCCGCGTAATAAGGAGGCACTACCTTGCTGCGGCCGTGGACCCAGCTGTCAGCCTCTCCACGTACAGTCCACGTCTGATAGAAGTCATTCCTTGACCACCTTGACCACGTCGCGCCGAGAGCACCAGGGCGGTGGACGACGGCGAGGCCTAGGAAGGGGACGACGCGGAGCCGGGGAAGACGCAGCAGTGGATGCCCACGCGTAGAGGGTATGAGGGTTCACTCGTTCGGCTGCGGTGTGAGGCTTCCGTCGCTACAGAATAATAGGGGGTGTGGGTGAGTAGAGGGATGGCCTGGCTAGCGGTGGGAGTAGTAGGGGGTGGTGAGGCCTCCGCCGCATCGCAGCGGCCACGGGAGGCAAGCACGAGGCACGACCGGCGCTGGTTTGGGCGGCTGGAGCAAGCACTACAAGAAATATGTCAACTAGTGACCTTCTGTCAGTGACCCTGGAAGAATTGGTCATAGATCTATGACCATTTCAGACCAATTGGTCAAAAGCTGTTCGAGGGGCTCCAAACCCTAAACCATTGCGACCATTTTGGTCAGAAAGGTCGTAATTTTCTTACACGAAAAGGTCATAAAGCAAACAGCGCTAGTCCGCTTCCTTATTTCTAGTTGTTAACGACCAATATAGATGGTCATAGCCTTGTAAATTGTGGTGGGTTGCTATGACTAGGCGCCACCTCATCAGTTTTGCCTATGTGTCATGTCCATGTGGCAGTTTTTGCCCTAGGTTGTGAAGCAACCTATATTTCTGTCATTCCCAACATTCCCAAAAAAATCTCATAAATTCTTTGGGTCATATCTTCGTCAAATATGTAAAAACATTCCTTGCCTAGTTCAAAAATAATTTGAAAATATTCATTTTCCTATTCTGTTCAGAGCAACACTTTGTGAAGGAAGTACCACTTTGGCATGTCCAAATGGTATCCATTTTCTACAGTGCTTTCCTATGCCCAAATAACCATCCTCCACCAAATGCCAGCTCAATCCATTCATTATTTTGAGCCCAGCTTCAACATTCGTATTTATGTCCAGTGTGGTAGTTTGTAAAGCAAGTACCACCTAGGCTCCTCCATTTGAGGTGAAAATTTGTGAATACGGTCTTCTTAGTAACTGATCATCCTCAGCCAAAACTCACGCCCATTAGCCATGTGCATTTCCCGTACCGCAAATCAAACACTTGGGCTTATTCATGTTTGAGCACCGATCGGTCTCCTCGTGAGAATCTTATGTTGTGATTTTCTTCCTAGCACCTACCTGGGGAGTGCCCAACCCACTAGACATGCCTAGGCCGCCCAGAACACATGGCAACGCCACGGTCACGCGGTGACCACGCAGCCGGCATGCGAGCTTACACGCTCTAGAGTTGGGGCCCTCGGCCACCGTCCAAACCTCGATGTCTCGCCATCAAACCATGTATTTCTGATTAAATAGATACTTATTTACCTAGAAATGATTTTTGGAAAAAATAAAGAGCAAACTATGAGGCAGCTGCAGTTCAAATTTGACCCGCTTCCAACTGAATCGACGGGAATTTGTCTTTTTCACCAGAGGTGGATCAAAAAATTTGACACCCAACCATTTTTTCAATTGTGCATTATATATGGCCTACTATTTTATAAAATTGATTAGGTCCAATTTTGCAACAATTATTTGGTAGCTCCTTCACAAAAAAACCTCCTTTTGGGCACTCGGAAAATGAAAAATGAATTTTCCGTGCAAAGAAATGAAAACTTCCTTAGGCAACATTGTTTGGAATTCCAAGATGCACCCTCGTGCACAATATGAGATCATTTGAACAAACTATGCCATGAATGTGGCCATAAGATTGATCATTTGGCTTGAAAGCCATGAATCTTCACGCATGATAGCTCATTTCTGAGGACACTTTTTTAAAATAATTACCGTATTACAAGTTTATTATTTTTTCTGGAAACTTGGTCACATATAATGACACAATGCGAAGGTTTTCCAATTTTTTGATTTTTTTTTAATTTTTTATGCCCGTTTCAAAATGCGGTCAAAACGACGGGCTTGACCGTTCCTACCTAGTGGTTGAATCTTGGAAATTTTTTGATGTTTCTCTGATTAAATAGATACTTATGTAACTAGAAATGATTTTTGGAAAAAATAAATAGCAAACTATGAGGCAGCTGCAGTTCAAATTTGACCCGCTTCCAACTGAATCGGCGGAAATTTGTCTTTTTCACGAGAGGTGGATCAAAACTTTTTGCACCCTACCATTTGGTCAATTGTGCATTAAATATGTCCTAGTATTTTATAAAATTGATTTGGTCCATTTTTGCAACAATTATTTGGTAGTTCCTTCACAAAAAACCTCCTTTTGGGCACTCGGAAAATGAAAAATGAATTTTCCGTGCAAAACAAATGAAAACTTCCTTAGGCAACATTGTTTGGAATTCCAAGATGTACCCTTGTGCACAATATGAGATCATTTGAACAAACTATGCCATGAATGTGGGCATAGGATTGATCATTTGGCTTGAAAGCCATGAATCTTCACGCATGATAGCTCATTTCTGAGAACACTTTTTTTAAAATAATTACCGTATTACAAGTTTATTATTTTTCCTGGAAACTTGGTCACATATAATGACACAATGCGAAGGTTTTCCAATTTTTTGATTTTTTTTTGAAATTTGTTATGCCCGTTTCAAAATGCGGTCAAAACGGCGGGCTTGACCGTTCCTAGCTAGTGGTTGAATCTTGGAATTTGTTTGGTGTTTCTATGATTAAATAGATACTTATGTACCTAGAAATGATTTTTGGAAAAAATAAAGATTAAACTATGAGGCAGCTACAGTTCAAATTTGACCCGTTTCCAACTGAATCGACGGCAATTTGTCTTTTTCACCCGAGGTGGATCAAAACTTTTTTCACCCAACCATTTGGTCAATTGTGAATTAAATATGGCATAGTATTTTATAAAATTGATTTGGTCCAATTTTGCAACAATTATTTGGAGGTCCTTCAAAAAAACCTCCTTTTGGGCACACGGAAAATGAAAAATGAATTTTTCGTGCAAAGAAAATGAAAACTTCCTTAGGCAACATTGTTTGGAATTCCAAGATGCACCCTCGGGCACAATATGAGATCATTTGAACAAACTATGCCATGAATGTGGCCATAAGATTGATCATTTGGCTTGGAAGCCATGAATCTTCACGCATGATAGCTCATTTCTGAGAACAATTTTTAAAAATAATTACCGTATTACAAGTTTATTATTTTTCCTGGAAACTTGGTCACATATAATGACACGATGCGAAGGTTTTCCCATTTTTTGATTTTTTTTTTGAATTTTTTATGCCCGTTTCAAAATGCGGTCAAAATGGCGGGCTTGACCGTTCCTAGCTAGTGGTTGAATCTTGGAATTTTTTTGGTGTTTCTCTGATTAAATAGATACTTATGTACCTAGAAATGATTTTTGGAAAAAATAAAGAGCAAACTATGAGGCAGCTACAGTTCAAATTTGACCCGTTTCCACCTGAATCGACGGCAATTTGTCTTTTTCACCAGAGGTGGATCAAAACTTTTTTCACCCAACCATTTGGTCAATTGTGCATTAAATATGACCTAGTATTTTATAAAAAAATGATTTGGTCCAATTTTGCAACAACTATTTTGTAGGTCCTTCACAAAAAAACCTCATTTGGGGCACTCGAAAAATGAAAAATGATTTTTTGAGCAAAGAATATAAAAAATCCCTTTGAACTTTTGCAGAGTATAAAGAACTCATTTTGAACAAATATAAAGAATATAAACAATATCATTTGAAAAAATATTTGCTAGGTCTTTTACAAAAAAGAACTCATTTTGAGCACTAAAAAATGGAAAATTATTTTTTCATGACCTATTTAAAAGGTCATAAAGTCTTTAAATTGTTTGTTGCGTTTTGATTGGTCTATAAGCATATCACGCAGATCATGCATCCGACACCGTCGGATGCTCCGGGATCCAACGGCGGACCTCATCCCCTCACCCTCTCACCCACTTAACCCTCTCACCCCCTCACCCACGCAGCCCCCACTCCCCACCGTTCCAATCCTAGCCCCCACGCCCCCACTCTCCCGCACCCGCACCCGCTCGCCAAACCCTAGCCGCCGCCGCCCCCACACCATGGCCGTCGACGGCGAGGAGCCCGAACCCTACCCAGATCCCATCGATCCCCTCCTCCCATCGCACCCCTCCTCCCCCCATCTCCTCGCCGCCGCCATCGATGGCGCTCCCCTCGATCCCTCCCACCGTCGTCTCCCTCCCTCAGATCGAGCTCCCCCTCCCCTCTCCCTCCCACCTCTCGACACCCGCACTCCCTCGCTCGATTCCCTCCTCGTCACTCCCTCGCCTCGTAGCCGCCCCCACCCACCGCCACCGGCGACTTTGCTCCCCCACTCCGCCCTATCCCCCACCGTCGCCGCGAAATCCTTCACCCTCATCCTCTCCCTCCCAGATCGAGCAGCACGTCAGGCGGCCGCCAGATCCGCCCCGATGCTACCAGAACCAATCTCGCACCATCGACACGCGATAGGGTGCTCGAGGTCGTCTGCTCCCGCCCCCCAATCTCGCACCACCCGGGGGATCGGCAGCTACGGGCTCACCCACATGGCCGTCACCCCGCTCGACCTCGTCAAGTGCAACATGCAGGTGAGGGCCTAGATCTGTGCTCCCACACGCGTCTCGGGTTCAGTTCTCCAAGGATTCGGCCTAGATCTGGCCGTTAGGTTCGATGCAGATGCGGATTTCGATCTCCGCCATCTACGCAGGCATTTCGCGATCGGGATGCGTGAATCTGGCCAGTTTCCGCTTCTCCGTGTTGTTAGTTTTGGTTCCCCGTATGCTTTTTGTTGGCGCAGATGTGCTTGCTGTGCTTTGTTAGGAATTGGTGACTACCAGTACACGCTCGTGGTTGAGTGGATTGCAGTTCCAGTAGATACATTTCATTGCTTGCTAAGCACAGATTAGCCCAGTTAATTAGTATATTCATGTGTTTTTCTCATCGGAGTGGTACAAATTATGTTGATGAATGTGTAATTCTTAGGCTTTTACTTGGTTCAGTATTGTAGTACTACAAATTATGTTGATGAATGTGCAATTCTTAGGCTTTTTTACTAAGATCAGTATAAAATCAGTACTAGAAAGTATGAATGTTATGTTTCTTCCTAGAAAACTTGAGCTCAACTTGTGTGTAATTCTAAAGATAAAGATGCGTTGCTGTTGGTTGTTGAGATGCTTGACTTGCAGCTTAATTTTATTTTTAGACACATAATGGAGCTAACCTAACTATACTACAGTTCTGTATCAATCTAGACATAATGATGTTATCATTGTTAATGTCTCTTGGCCTTGGTCGCCTTAATATTGTCCTGTCCATGCTATTTGGCTTTAGTTATTGTAGCATCAAACACCTTCTCTAAAACTTTATCATTAGCATACACAAATTCATGATGTTTGGTTTCAAAGTCAATGTGCCAAGTCAACTCACTAGTGTTTTGCATCAATCTGATGCTGACAGAGATAGCTACTACAGCTCTGTATATATGTTATTATGTCTCCTTCAGTTATATTTGTGTTGTGTACTGCTCTCCATATTCTGGTGTCTTGAATCAATCGTCGATCTCCCGATTCCGCAACAGTGTGTGCAATGGATTGATAACCCACTCCTAGAGATTTGAATCACTTGTGGCTACCAACTTAACTCTGTTTCAACACTTTATATTTTCAGACGAGGACCAAGAAGAAGCTGAAACCTAGGGACCCATGAAGCACTGCACTGGCCAGCAAGAGAAAGGGATACCCAAGTGACACACACCAGCTGAAGTTACCCTGCCGTCTCCTTATATTAGCTTCTTGATTGATACCATAGTATCTTATTGTTACCAGTAGTACCTTTTATGTTCCTGCTGCTACTGGGTTTAAACACCCTAAATGCGTACTCTAGCTGAATAGTACTATGGATTCCTGTTGCATCATGGCTTCTGTTGATGAGCCCCTAAATACTCTTGATGGTGCTTAAGGGATGCTAGTTACAAATTCCTGTTGTTATCATCACATGGGTTCTATTCTGTTGGAATAGATGAATGGATGCTTGTTTACATGGCAGGCAGCTTGGTTCAGTAGTTTCAGTAGTTTTATAACAGCAGTAGTAGCACAAATTTAATTGAATTCAATTAAAATTTCGAGAATCTCTTCTTGATCTGTAATGTTTTAGTGCAACAAAGTCATACCGAGTGAGGTCCATGTGGTGCTCTGAGATGCTCTTGGTGGTTTGTTGTCAAGCTTGAGTAATTTAGTGTATTGCATCTTTAGTTTCAACTGAAATTTTTATCATGCTACTGTGACATCTACTAAAAATTTCAAACAAATGAAAGGAGTACTGTAGTTACAAATGGAGCAAACAAATGTTGTACATCTACTGTACTCATTTTTCAGTTATCTGTAGTTACAAAGCATTAATTGTAAGACTGTAACTAAACATATCTTCTTATCCTCTGTCATTTTACTCATACACATGTTTATGATCCTGTTAACACATGCTGATGCTCATTTTACTCATGCACATGCTCATGATCTTCTTAGTTAAGACTGTAACTACTCCATTTGATTGCATGATCTCTATTTGAATGCATGCTCAGAAGATTGTAAGAGGAGTTCAATATCACAGTGAACATGCTCATGATCTCTATTTGAATGCATGTTCTTCGAGTACTCGCAGCATGCATCTTGAACATGCTCAGGATCTCTATTTGCTGGGTCAGCTCAACCCAAAAGAACTGTGTCACACTCATGATTAACTATAGAATACACTAGCCTCACATTTCTGATTTCTTTGTAGTATTCAAGGAGTTGAGTGACTGCTTTAGATGGTGAAATGTTAACTACCACTACTATTTTGTTCATCTGACAATAACAAGCAGGCCACCGTCGGCCCTGTCAACACAAGCACACACATTTTTTTCTCAAACAAACTGAAGCATTCTTTTTTTCATTTCATTTCATCATGTGTGTGCGAGATGCTTTTACTTCTGCAACGCGAATGAGCTAATGATGAACTACTCTAATTTAAATGAGTTGGGATCCATCACTACAATATGAGTGTGTTTGCATTTTACTTAGCTTGTAATCAATAAATAACCCAGTCCTTAACTAAATATTTGATTACATCATGAGGTTTTCTACAAATTAGTAAGGTAGTGGTTTCAGCTGCTGCATTGTTGCTTATATTTGATACTACACAACTAGCGGAGTGACCCGCGCATTTGCGCGGCTAGAAGTGATGAATATATTTATCTATTGGTGATTTTTTCTACATATCTTCTTTCATTATTTTCAATATTTATGCAAAAGACTTGAAAGTTATGAAAGCTTTATTAAGCTTTGGTCCAAATATTTCCACCACATACATACATTTGTCCTTTTGAAGACATGGAAGACCAAGAGAATCAGCGTATGTTTGCGCCATGCAAACTATTTTAGTAGTATTGTTCCCTCTTTTGTCATTCATGCACATTTATCTTTGTACCTACTATACATTAAAGATTTTTCACTGATAAAATATAAACATTGATTACTTGTACCACTATATTGTTATATGTTTCATTATCTACCTCGTCATTGGCCAAACTGTGCCTGTGGCTTTATTGACATATATACATGCTTTCACGTCTTCTCTTATTAATGTATTTTCTGTACCAGTGTAGACCATTCTGATCTTTGATTGGCGTGTAAAATGTTGAACTCTTCTCTCATTGGCCCTCTTTAGAGCATGTTACATTTGATGACGCCTATTTCCTGTGCACTTATTTGAAATTTTAAGAAAAGTAAAACTATCCATTACATACTCATCATGAGTTCGTCCTTACTTATTTGATAAACATATTCACTCACTCATGCCTAATTGTGTGATAGTTTTTATTGTGTTCATCAATATCCACCCTTGTAGCGGAATGTTATATAATTTATTTTTGTCGACATGTTTGCATTGATGTAGTATTTAAGTTATGTGGAAATATAACAGGCAAAATGTACACCTGATCAATGATATAAATAAGACTTTGATTGGAAACCTATGTTTAATTACATTATTGTTGGCAAACACATCCATATAATTTCATATTGTTCTTTGTATTTCTCTCTTTACTTATCACCATTAGTAATTATTTGCACTCTAAAAAAATGCTACGGGGCATGCAAAGTTCCCATTGATACAATTTACAGTAAAAAAAGTTGTTTGGAATATGCACCCTATGGAAACATGATCAAGACTTAGCAAAAATATATATTGTTGTTGAAGACATCGCCATGTGACTAATGAACTGAGGCACACAAAATTATATCACGACTAATAAAATGCATTATTTATGCCCTGTTCCTGGATCTGTATCTCTATTATTTTTGTTGCGGTTGCAGTTTCATGGTAGTACAATATATTGTTTTTTTGGTCAATTTTGATGTTCATCAACTTACATCTTAATAAGACCGGAATCAAATCAAATTATCGATTTTTATTTTCATGCTTAGATATACTGGTTAGTTTTTTATCTATAATGATAGTCGTAGCTGGACCTTATATAACTAAAGCTGACAATTTATTATTTATTTATTTTGAACTTCATACAAAAATCGTGGTGTATTGTTTGTACATCCAATAAGAGATGTATCAAGTACGACTTGAAATTCTTATCAGACGTGAGATGTGATTGGAGGCAAGACTTTTTAGTATATTTCCCACTGCTGATTTAGGCGTGTGCCTTTTTTCTCCCAAGGACCTGCCCACGTTTTTTTTTCTTTTTTTCTTTTAGAGGGAAAGCCAACGTTCTTTTAAAGTGTTAGGGGAGCTGATTTTCCAGTTTTTTTCTAATATAGATTGAATTACGTAGGCATATGTTTTCTGTCAGAAAGACCTGCCCACCTTTTTTTTAACGTGTATAGGTAACCTGGTTTTGTACGGGCCACATATATGCATGCCTGCCTTTTACGTGCATATTTCTTTTCCAAGAAGAGGTCTCCATTCCATGTACGTGTCTAGTCCGAGAGACAATTACTTAGGCATGTCTTCTTTCTCGGAAGGACATGCCCATGTTTTTCTAACGTGTATAGGTAACATGGTTTTGTACGGCCCCATATTTGCACGCCTGCTTCTTTCGTGCATGTTTTGCCCGGAAAGAGTTGTATAACCCATGTACGTGTCCACGCTGGATTTTTTTTTACCATAAGATTTGGTTATCTTTGTGCGTGCCAATATTGGCCTTTCTTTTTTAGACCAACGTGTCAACAATAGACTTGTTTGTACATGGTTCATGTTGTACGTAACTTTTTCATCTTTTAATCTCAATCGTTATTATTTAGATCAATGGATCATATTTTTTAAGCTTATGTGGATTAACGTGATGGCTTGTTTGTCTTCTATCTTAAGTATATAATAGATAGATAGATGTGACTGGAGTTTATTGTGATTTGCAGAAGATAGAATATGGATGCAATTGCTTTGATATTCCTGTTTGGCCCCCAGGCATGCTCATGAAGTACAATGAGGTGTCCTCATCTGATTATTTAGCCAATGGGTAAGCCTCACTGCCAATCTTTCAAGTAGTAGTAGTACGGTGTCACTATCATCTCTGTTTGTATATAAGTACGCCACTATTGAGGTTTAGCAATCTCTGTTATGGTGTTGATCTGAATCATGCTTTTCTATATGTGACAACGAACTGGCTACCCTCGTGTAGTTGAGCAACTAGTATCCATACATGCCCAGTGCATGCCTAAATCCTGAGTTTTATTTTTAAACACCTCTCCATATATGTGCAGTGCCTATTGTAATTGTCAAGTGTGAATTCTGTATATGAGGTGTGTTCTCCTTGTAGTAATTTCTAGTAGCCTGCTTGTTATGTGTAGAGTGCACAACACATTACGTGTATTGAGGATGAAATGGTCAGAGTATGGCATTTTCAATTTAACTTACTTTTTTGGTGTTAAGCTGTCGATAAATTGGTGTTGGTACCATGATTAATACACTCAATACACTCTACTTGTTTTCCTGTATAGTTTTCTTACTTGTTTTCCTTTATGCGTTCACTCTTTTTCAGGAGCTCCAAGCCTAATTTTTTTCCTTTATGTTCACTCTTTTACAGGAGCTCCAGTCCTAATTTTTCTGAGTGAAAAGCCGTGAAGCCAAGTGCAAAGCAGTGAATGCTGGAGAGATCCCCTTCCTGTAGGTCTGCACATAAGCGGAAGTTCCTGGGTATACAAAATTTGATGGTTAAACTGGTTGATGTGATGTGAATGAGTGTATGGAAACTGGTTGTGTGATGTGAATGAGTGTATGTAGTTTCACGTGTTCTGTTCTGTATAGCATATTGTAATAAACTTATTTTAGCTGTTATTTGAAGATTTTCATATGCTTTCTCTCTTCTGTCTGTTTGATATATACATATATATTGCTTATTAATAAACTGTGAAAAATCTGACTTTTGGGACCCATCTGTAAACTGGAGCTGGGAAAAAAAGCTGGAAATAAAAAATAAATTGACTGCAAAATGTTGTGCGCTAGAAAATAAAAAGGCCAAATTGTAAGCCAGGCCCAGGTAGCTAACCAAAATTAACATAAAATACATATATTAAAAGGGCTTGCCTAAAAAAATACATGGGCCGAATTACTGGGTCAGACCCATGTAGCTAATAAAAGCATAGGAAAAAATACATTAAAAAGGCCGAATTGTTGGGCTAGGCCCATGTAGAAAACCGAATTGGACCAGGCTGAATCTTGTGCCACATCAGCTTGCCACGTTGGATGCCTACGTGGCCTGGGGAGGTTGCTAGTGACCAAAACGCCACAGTAGGAATATTTTGGTCGTAAACGTCTATGACCTTCTCACAGAGAAGGTCGCTATAGTCAGTTAACGACCCTCAGCTTTTGACCTTCTCTTTTTGGTCACAAAAAGGTCGCAAATGAAAAACAATGACCTTTCAGTGACCAATAGTCAAGGTCACAAGTTGACATATTTCTTGTAGTGAAGAAGACCAGAGGTTGAAGAAGCACTACGGCCATTGGATGGACATCGTACGGTCAATGGAGCTAGAATCGTGCATATTGACTAAGTTGACAAAGCCCTCCATCCCCGTCAACTTAGTAGGACCACAAGTCAGCCTGCCACTATACTGGGTCCCAGCTAACAGGCGGAGTATTCATTTTTTTTGTGCGTAATAAGGAGGCACTTCCTTGCGTGCGAAGATATAGCTGGTGGGTCCGAGCTGTCAGTGGCGGTAACATTTTTTCGCGAAATACAGAGGCCCTTTCGGTGGGTCCCTGATGTCAGGTGGAGGAATCACTATTTTGCGCGTAATAAGGAGGCATTTCCTTGCGTGCGGCCGTGGACCCAGCTGTTGGCCTCTCCACGTACAGTCCACTTCAGATGCATGTCGGTCGTTGACCAGACCGCGCCGAGAGCACCAAGGCGGTTGACGACGGCGAGGCCTAGGAAGGGAATGACACGGAGGCAGGGAAGACTCAGCAGTTGTTTCCCATGCGGAGGGGAGTACGACTGAACGAGGGTTTACTGGTTCATCTGCCGTCGCCGGAGAATAACAGCAGGTGTGGGTGAGTAGAGGGATGGCTAGGCCAGCGATGGGAGTACGGTGGGGCGGTGAGGCCTACGCGGTAGTACAGCCGGTCGCCGGGAGGTGGGACAGGCAGTCCCACCGGCGCTTGTTTGAGCGACTGGAGCAGGAAGAGCAGAGATTGAAGAAGCACGACGGCCGTTGGATGGCCATCCAACAGTCACTGCTTGTGCGTCAACCTTTTTTAGTAGGAAAGCCTCAAATCTGTGGAAAACAGCATACAGCCCATCTGCCATTATTTCTAATAATTTACAGCCCATTTGCTAATTCTTAAGGTTTTTTTGGAGCCCATATTCTTTTTGTTAGCATTACAACCCATACTATGGCCACGGTTAAAAAATTATACGAAATTTTGCATATTTCGGTGCGGTCCGAACTATTTTTAATCCCGAAATTTCGACTCATTTTCAAACTGATTTTAAAAATAAATGTATATCAATATAAAATCCAACAAATTCTCCACGCATAAAAATTAATGTAATTTAAAATCTCGAAATGAAAAAAAAAAGATATTTGAAACTAATTGCCGGTTTGATGTGTTTTAAAAATGTACAACCCATTTCTCATTACTGATGGGCCATTTTCTCGTCCAGCCGAATGAAAGCTCTCCTCGTCTTGAAAGATTTGCAGCCCAACAGGCCTGACAAAGCGACTTACTTGGCAAATAACAAACAAACTGGGCTGTGGCCGTGGACCCAGCTATCAGCCTCTCCACGTACAGTACTCTTCTGATGGAAGTCGTTCCTTGACCATGTTGACCACGCCGCGCGGAGAGCACCACGACGGTGGACGACGGCGAGGCCTAGGAAGGGGACGACGCGGAGCCGGGGAAGACGCGGCAGTGGAAGCCCGCGCGGAGAGGAGTACGAGGGTTCACTGGTTCGGCTGCGGTGTGAGGCTGCCGTCGCCGCAGGGCCTGGCCAGCGGTGGGAATAGTAGGGGGCGGTGAGGCCTCCGCGGCAGCACAGCCGGCCACGGGAGGCAGGAGCATGAGGCACGACCGGCGCTGGTTTGGGCGGCTGGAGCAAGAAGACCAGAGGTTGAAGAAGCACTACGACCGTTGGATGGACATCGTACGGTCACTGGAGCTAGAATCGTTCATACTGACTAAGTTGACAAAGCCCTTCATCCCCGTAAACTTAGTAGGCCCACAAGTCAGCCTCCCACCAAGGTGGGTCCCAACTAGCAGGGGGAGTATTCATTTTTTTGTGCGTAATAAGGAGGCACTTCCGGTGGGTCCGAGATGACAGCGGGGAGGGGGGGACGTTTTTTTCACGAAATACGATGGCCCGTCAGGTGGGTCCCAGCAGTCAGGGGGCAAACGTTTTTTTCGCAAAATACGGTGGCCCGTCCAGTGGGTCCCTGCTGTCAGTTGGAGGAATCATTATTTTCCGCGTAATAAGGAGGCACTTACTTGCTACGGCCGTGGACCCAGCTGAGACTCTCCACGTACAGTATACTTCCGATGGAAGTCGTTCCTTGACCACGTTGACCTTGCCGCGTTTCGTTGCATGCATGCGTCCATGGGCGTGGTGCGTCCCCACTGTCAGCCTCTCATGTACAGTCATCTTCCTATGACTCTCGGTTGTTGACCACGTTGACCACACCATGCCGAGCGCACCCAGACTGGAACGACATGGAGATGGGGAAGACGGGGCAGTGGAGTCACAGATGGAGAGGAGTGGGAAACTTCACTGGTTTGGGTGCGCGGCAGCACAGTCGCGGTGCACGGGAGACAGGAGCAAGAACAGAGGTTGAAGAAGGAGCACGGCTGTTGGATTAACATCCAACGGTCCAGCTGCTAGAATCATTTGTTGATTAAGTTGACAAAGCCGTGCGTACACGTCCGCTTAGCAGGCCCACAAGTCAGTCACCAAATCTTACGGGTCCCAGCTGTCAACGGGATGAATAATTTTTTTCGCAAAACAAGGAGGCACTTCCTTCCGTGCGAAGATACAGATGGTGGGTCCCAGCTGTCAGGTGGAGGAAACATTTTTTTAGCTTAATAAGGAGGAACTTTCCTTGCGTGTGACCATGGACCTCGTGGGTCCCAGCCGTCAGGCTCTCCACGTATAGTCCTCTTCCATTGACTCCCCTTTGTTGACCACGCCGCACCGAACACAGCGAGGCGCTGGACGATAGCGAGGCCCCGGACGGGAACGACTCGAAGACGGGAAAACGCGGCAGTGGAGTCACAGATTGAGAGGAGGAGAAGGGTTATAACTGGTTCTATTGCGGCGTGGGGCTATAGTCTGTGGAGAATAACAGGAGGTGTCGAGGGGTGGAGGGATAGCCTGGCCGGCGGTGGGGTAGCGCTTCGCAGCGATGCGTGATAAGCAGAGCCGCTAGCCGCCGGAGGCCGGACCAGGCGGTCCCGACGACGCTGGAGGAAGAAGACGAGAGATTGAAGGTGCATGCCGGCCGTTGGATATAAATCCAATGGCTGTGGATGACACAATCATTTGTTGACCAAGTTGACAACGCCCTGTGTAGGCTTCGACCTATTGGCCCACATGTCAGCCTGCAAAAATGTGGCATATATTTAACCCATGTTTTCTAGAATGTACAGTCCATTTGCTGGGCTGGGTGAACAAATAATTTCACGTCAATCAGGCCCATATATATTTTCTAAGAAATCCCAGCTCATTTGCACTTCCTTGAAATGCACGTATTAGATGGGCTCGTTATATGTATAATGTTATGTTAGAAGGAGCAATTAATATCAAAGAATAAACCAGAGAGGCACATTATATATATATATATATAATTAACAAATTAGCGAGTTATTGCTCAAAATAAAAATTAGCGCCTTATTATTAAATTGTTCCTTAAAATCTTCGCAAGCTTTTGTACGCAATCACCAGGATTTTCCTTGCCTGTTCCGTTTTGAAAAAAAGGATTTTCACAGGATTTTCCTTGCCAACTTCCGTTAAACATTTACTTTTATAAGTTAATAACAAGTGGGATGTTTTTATAATGTATATATAAGTCTCTATAAAATATACGATAATAGTAATA
>LR880966.1:42834314-42848069 GCA_904067115.1 Aegilops sharonensis | reverse complement strand
ACAGAGGAAAAAGTCAGAGTCTCAAACAATTACAGGCAAAAACATTTGGCTAAACTTGTCATGGCTTATAACAGTGGCATGGCTTTATTTTTACCAGGGACATTTGATTAAGAACAGCTGGGATAGTGGGTGCACCAGCAGTCCAGCACCATGTACGTAAACAGAGGCATAAAGTGGTGATTCATAGTTTGTTGCCCCGAGAAACAAACATCCAAGAAACATATCTGGGTTGGTCCCATTTTTGTTCACTCTATCCACCTACTCCTATGTGTGGATAGCAAATCTAGTCCTGGTCATACCAAAGTGGTGATTCATAGTTTGTTGCCCCGAGAAACAAACATCCAAGAAACATATCTGGGTTGGTCCCATTTTTGTTCACTCTATCCACCTACTCCTATGTGTGGATAGCAAATCTAGTCCTGGTCATACCACTGTGTACAGCGTTACCCCTATATTTCCCTTATCGACCAAGAGACCGGTTGGATGACCAGTCTGTACTACTTTCACCCCCTTTCCTTCCTGTTTGTACCAAGTCTGATGTACATACTAAATTCCCCCACCCCCACTTTATTTCTTGTTTGAACCAAGTACAAGGTTCGACTCCATGAAGTAGCTTTACCTCTAACAATAGAAGAAAAAAAATGTGACGTTGGACCAACCGATCGAGAGGGGCTGAGAGGTAGAAAATGATGCACATGCAGCGACGTAGCGAGCTGGGAAGTAGAGCTAAGGCGGTTTCGAACGAATATATACCTGAAGGTCGTCGGGATGTGGATAGGTGGGCGGCGGGAGGCCGGATCCGCCCACAGGAAACAACGAAGGGATCGGAGGACCTCCCGCGTCGGCGCTCGGCCAGAGATAATGGTGCGGCCGGCAGTGGGTCTCCTCCCTCGCTATCGACGACGGCCTAAACGCTGCCCCTCCTCCCCTTCACCGGCGGAGGGGGATACGTCCGGATCTGTGAAAGCCAGTGATTTTTGAAGGGAGAAAGACAGTGTTACTACCCCTATCTTGTTTAGATCTGGAGAGGATGAGAGTGTTTGAATAGAGCAGCCCTAGCAAGAAAGCGCGGAGGCTCCGACCTATATATAAGTAGTGGGGTAGTTTTCCTTTTTCACTCCATCAAAACAATCGTTTAAAATTGTGTACTACTACATGCCAGGTCGCGGGTTTCTTTAGTTGTTGATTTTTTTTTGAGATAGCTACCCGCTTGTTCCAAGTGGTGTTACGGTGTGCCAGGTCGCACTTTGTATCGTTCTAGTCTGGTACTACAAGTCCCTCCATTAAATGAACAACCACCCCCTTGTAAAAATTGTGAACAAGCCCACGGCTAAAATTAGCGGAAACGTGGGTTGCCCCAACATGCATTATTATTTATATTTTCTACTCCCTCCGTTCCTAAATATAAGTCTTTTTTATTAGCCACACCTAAGACAAGAATTTTTTTATTAGCAGTGAACCCCACATGTCATAGACACAAAAATTGTGGCAAGATTCCCTTAGGCAAGCCAAACTGTGTCTAACAATTTGAGTAACTCAGGTCACGCAAGTGTGGCAAGTGTGGGAAAAATAATGTGGCAACATAAGACAAACATAGTCACAATCCAAACAACCCAGTAATTTTTTGTGACATGCATGAAAATTTGGTTAGTTAAATTTATAGTCAAAATTTGGCAAGGTGAATCAAATCAACACATGCAAGTATCAAAAGGGAAGTCACGGCATGCATGCATGCGTTGTACTCCCTCCGTTTCCAAATATAAGTCTTTTTAGAGATTGCAACAAGTGACTACATACGAAGCAGAATATGTCTACTCCTACATACGAAGTAGCCCATTTGAAATGTGTAAAAAGACTTTTATCGAGTGCAGTGCTTTGATGTGTCACGTCAACTCATACAAGACCGAGAAATTTGATTACTACGACGCCCTCTCCCTCGCGTACGAGCTCCGGTGCCTTAACTGCACCTGCCTCTTGCTGCATGACAGGTGGGCCAACCACCTGTTGGGCGCACCTGTCATAGACGCAAAGGCAGGAGCAGTAAGTAGAAGCTTTCGCTACACGCTATCTCTCCCGCACGAGGTGGACGGACATGCAGCAGTGGATTCGATACTGTAGAAGTAGGAGTAACATCATTGTTCGTCTTCTCGAAGAGGCGAAGAGCCAAGCGCAAACCGAGCGTGGCAGTTGCAAACGCTCGCGTGGTGCGGTTCCTTGGAGTACTAGCCAGGCTCTTGCATGAGACAAAATTGCTATTGTTTAATAATTAAACTCCATTATCCATTCGTTGATACTCATTCTGCATAGGTCCACGCGCTTAGCACCGTTTCCTCCTGGGGTCAACAATGTTTATTTGCTAATTAATAGCATTTCATGCAATGAACTAGCCATTGCAAGTCATTAAAAGCATGCACACCTCTCATCTCTTATTGGTTGATACGTATGTCAAGAAACAAGAAACAAGGTAGAAATGAATGCACTGCGCCTAAGTGTTTTGGGACTATTTGGTTTTCGTAAGATGACTTACACACCTAGACGGAGGGAGTAGTATAGACCTATAAACCGGAAAGGAGTATTTGCCTTTCTAGAGATTTCAACAAGTGACTAGACTACACCGTGTGCAGTACCCCCTCCCTTCCGGTTTATAGGGCTCAAATCTCAAATCTGATGAACCAAGGCATTTTGCGATTGCAGGAATGTACTGTATCTCGTACTTTACAAAACTACCCTAATTAAACTCATGCATTAATTACGTAGTTCTCTCGTTTTCCTCTCCGCCTTGGTCGCGGTGCACAATATTGAGCACTCCTATATGACTAGCCGCTCTATCTACATGCGGGACATTTCAAAGCATCCGGGCCCGCGTGCCATCCACCAAATCACAGCGAGGTGCTATAGTCGAGACTCACCTGTCACCCCGGTGTGGCCGTCATGACCCGTCATATCACAAAACCCACACCTTTACCAGCAGTGGTAAGGTGGCCTCCAACTTGGACTGGACGAAGCAACCATCATTTCATTGGAACGCTCGTTCAAACCCTTTCTTCCCTTTCTTGAAGAAAACCTCACTCCAGGCTACTCACTTCTGCCATTTTTCTTCTCTACCGACGAAGGAAAGGTGGGTGAATCAGTTATGTTGCTATCTTTTCATTCCAATAATCTTCTTTTTGCGAAGCACCGACCGATTCTCACATCCTATTCTTTTCCCATTTTCATTGCGATTGTGGTTTCCTTTCAATTGCTTTTTGTTTATCAGTTCATTGATGGATCCTGGAGCACTAGGCAAAGAGTTGTCGGCGGACAACCCACTGGAGAAAGCGATCTCCAGGAAGCGAGCATCGACCAACGAGTTGACCATGTTGGCGGGCCAACCCATGGAGACGAAGAACTCCAAGAAACAAGCACTGGCCAAAGAGTTGAGGACGTTGGCGGACGAACTCCTCAAAGAAAGTTGGAAGAACAGCAAGGGCCCCACCGTGCCTACCCCAGGAACTCTGATTGCCACCTATGTGAGGCTCAAGACCGAGTTTGAGGAGATAGTCGCGGTTGAGAAGTAGTATTCCCCTAGCAAGGTGATGGCCCCCATCGAGGACAAGGAGATGGCCCCCGGAGGGATGAGATCCCCTGGTGAGCTGCACAAGGTAAAAAATAATGTCTTATTACCATAGTTGTGGTTTTTGATTATTTGCAATGTGCTTGCTAATATGTTAGGGTTGTGCAGGTGCCGGTGGTTGTCCTTGATGATTCCGATGTCGTGGCCCGTCCTATTTGCATCGCCCCGGAGATTGATTCCGATGCCGCTGTCCATCCTATGGACATCACCCCAGAGATCGATTCAGATGTCGCGGTCAGTCCTGTGGACATCGCCCCAGAAATCGATTCCCATGCCGCTGTCCGTGCTGTGGTCATTGCCCGAGAGATCGATGACAAGAAATAGTTGGTCGCGCTAATCCTTCAGGGTAGTTTGCATTGCCCTATGTTTAATTACCAGAATGATGCATGTTATCAAACCATCTTAGGGCTAGTGCACTGTCTTGTGTGGGCGGATCTTGCTACTTTTGTTTGATAGTGAATCATGCGATGAATCATGCTAACCCTCTCCGAGTTATGGAAACAGATGTATCATCACCAGCTTTTGATGTAATATATGGCATGCTTAGATGTAATTTTGAACTGTTTATCATATCAGCAGGGCTTGTTTGATGATTCTTGGTGTTAGTAGGCTAGCTACTTTGCGAGCTATAGTACTTGCAAAACACTCATCGAAGAGAAACGTTGGGGCTGATGAGCTCGTGGTACGCTTATACTTATCCCTCGTCGATCGACCAATAGCCCTAGCTCCTAAAATTGTAGGCTTAGCGATCGATCAGACAATAGTCGACATACATTCAGGCCTCATTTGGTTCATAGGGTAGGAAAATCGTAGCAAAAGTACAGAGAACGTGCAACACAAAATCATGGCAGTGCAGAGACGTACTCCCTCCGTTCCAAAATAGATGACCTAGGCGGGCTAGTTTGGCCTAGTGGGTTTCAGTGATATGACGTGGTACAGTGTCATCCAGTCTTCGCGTGTGGTAGCAGTATTGCGTGTACAGTAAGTTTTCTTGAAGAAGCGAAATTCAATGAAGTCATGATGGTTCCTTCGTCCGAACAACTTATAGTGGGAAAGGTTGGGCCTGCGATACGACCGGGGTAGACCAGGATAATTTTGTGCATGGCAGGTGCACCAGGATGGTCGACGTCCCACATGTCGGCGAATGAAAGTATTATTTCCGATATAGAGGACGAGCAACGAGTATTCATTGTTTATTTTTGATGAAAGCTATTGTCTCCACTGTTACTCCTTGACTTTGTCAATGCCTCTCTCTCCTCCACATAAGCGGGGACTACTTGCTATGCATGCAGCGGGCAGCTGCCGTCTTGAGGGGCCAGGGCGGTGAGAGCGGGCTCCGTAAACGGTCCGGACTCCAGCATGGCCCACCTCACATTATCACCGTATATTTCTTGGAGTCCGTGTGCGGCGGGCGGGCGATCTCTTCTCCCTCCCCTGTTTCTCTCTTCTCAGCCGACGCCCGCCGAGCGATTAGATTTCGGCTATCGATGGTTTATTCAATTACGGTCCCACATGTCAGTGAAATTGCAAGACAACGTGTGTCCCCTCCGGTGAGCGGCGTGCGAGACGGACTGTCGGGGTTGCGACGCGTACGAGTCGCAAGTGTGCTGCCTTTTCCTTTAGAACTTGCGAAGCGTAACATTTTTGCGCGATCGATCTATAGAAATCCAGAACAAAATGACGAGGGCGGTGCTTTCCCACTCGTTAGGCGGGCTAGTTCGAGTGATATGACGTGCTACAGTGCCTTCCACTTGCTCCATTTTTATGTAAGCAAGAGTTTACACTCTTATGCGGGAGGAGTGCGAAACACCGCAGATCTGATTTTGATCGAGGGATAACTGTTCCCTGCCAAATAATGGAGGATTGTTAGCGATTATAGCATGATAGTTAGGGCATCTCCAGCGCTGGCCCACAAATTTACACTGGCATCTGTCCGAGGACACTGATGGATGCCATCTGATGCTGCCCGCATACCTTTCGACAACTATATGAACTAATCGGGCGAAATTCGTGCAAACAAAGCAAATTTCAAATTGACCGGATGAAATTCATTACATTTCGAGAACTTTTCCTATAAACTGGATGAAATTCATTACATATTTCGCACAAACCGTACTAAAACCTACTGTAAACCTAATCTAAACGATCTTCGGGCCCCGACCACCATGTCCGGCCATGAACCTGAGAAAGCAGGCCATTGCCTTTTCCTCCTCCTTATCCGCCTCGATAACCTCCTCCTCCGGAGCACAAGGTTATGAAGATTTCTGCCTCCACGTCGCCATCAAGCGGCTAATCGGCCGCCGATTTTATCCCACCAAGCTTGGCGTCGACTGAGTGGAGGAGCGGTGGCCTTCCTAGGACCAGAGCAGTGGCGACCTACTGTGTACTACTCTTCCTCGCTGCCGGCTGCGCCCGCGCACGCGCGCTGGCTTCGTGGTCGTGGCGGCGGAGAGCGGCCGGGGGGGAGCTGGCGATCTCCTTTGTTTGCTCCTGCGACAGTATGTCGAAGAGAGCTTTGGAGCGCGCCTGGAGCGGGGCCGCCGATGTCCCTCGTCTGCTCCTGCGACAGTACGTCCAAGAGAGCTTCGGAGCGCCAGGAGGCCATGGTTGAAGTGGTGCCGACAAAAGGAAGGGACCGGAGGATAATAAGTGTGGGTCTTTGGCTATGGCTGGGAGCTGGGGATCAAGTTAATATAGCGGGCGAATGGCAATGAGCCGCGGCAGACGGATGGACAACTGGCGCCAGAGTAGGTTCGTCGGGCGTGAATGGGGACGCTGCTTCAGTGACTTAACTGCAGATGTGTTTGGGTTACTGACATGTGGGCAGAACGGGCGTCTGGCCCGCATGTCAGTGACACACCAATTGCACCTGCAGTTAAGTCCGGTGAATGCGGCATTGACATTCTAGAGAGACGGTGACCGTTTCAGGCGGGAAGCATGCGCTAGCGATGGAAGGGGTTTCGGTGTGCAGTGGCACTAAGATCGGTCGCTCACGATAGTACATACTCCGTACCATACTACCATAGTACCCTCTCTAGCTTAGGCTATTTTATAGATTGTCATTGTGATGGACGATATACATGAGCAAGGAGGTCCGAGTATGACCGTTGGTGTTGAGCCAGGTGAATACATGCTCGGCGTTCGCGTAGGCCTCCATCAAACGTCTAAACAGTAATGTCAGGCAACGCCGGGGCACGCAGGTGATGGGCTTGCCGTTTGCGTTGCACCATGAGCAGGACTTTGCTTTAGAGGGTGATGTGCATGCATTAGCATGCTTTGGCAGCATGAACATGAGTGTCTGACGCAAAGTATTTCATTTTCATTTGGCTGACGAGGGTGCGTTGCAGCGACGAGTCTGTGGTTTGATTCCCCACATACGCATAATTTTGGTTTTTACAGTATTTCTTTCTCCATTCACAGGTAGGCCCGCGTAGATAGATAAAGAACACGAGCTGATGAGGCGCATGCGGACTGTTTGACTGGTCAACGATACAGATACAGAGCTATACGCTGAGCCAGTGACCGTATAATCACCATATCTCGTATACAATGATCAAAGTGAACTATCAAGACAAGTTCGATGACCGTCAATGCATTTTACTCGGTAATAAATGACCAGGATTGAAGGGGAATCCTAATTTGCTTCGTCTTCTGTCCTTGAGCTCTTGACAAACCAATGCACTATACGGTTGTCCGGCCACTCCACCCCAGAGCTCTCACCAAGCGTCGTTCATGCCACCGCGCCGCACACTAACTGGTAAGGCAGCGATGGCATCCCGCCTTGTCGAGTTCCTCGCCGCCCACGAACGCACACAAAATGGTAGGGAAGCGATGGCATCCCGCCGTGCCGAGTTCATCGCCGCTAGCGACCTCAACTATGTGGGAGGAATTTGAAGATGCCAAGGCCGAATGGGCGGTAGAGCAAGAGGCGGCCAAAGCCGCACAGTGGGAGCGGATAAGTCAGAAAGCACTCAAGAAAAGAGAGGCCCGCCGCCGCAAGAAAGAAAAGGACGCACGCGCTGCTGCGGAGAGGTCGGCGGAGATCCAAGCACGGTGGGGTGTCGCCGACAAAGCCGAGAAGGAGAACGACAACGTCTGGCCAGCATGTGAGAAGTAGTAGTACTAGTAGTTAGTGTGTGTGTCTGTGTCTGAGTACGAGCATGTACCAGTACAACTAGTTACTACTGTAGTTTTTAGAGCAAATTACCAGTACATTAGCCTAGACTAAATGGAAACATTCCTATCCTATGCATCAAATGGCATCTCTTTCTCTCTAGGAATTGAGATGCATGTCATCTCACTTCCTATGATTTTCATATTCCTATCCTATGAACGAAAGGAGGCCTCTGTTGGAGTAAATACTGTAGCTAGCAGTACTGCTGGTGCAGTAGTTTTCTTCAAGAAGCGGAATTCAACGAAGTCATGATGGTTCGTTCGTCCGAGCAACTTCAAAGTGGGAAGTGGGCCTGTGATTTGACGGCTCATTAGTCATTGTTACTACGGCGCAACGACCTGGGTGACTCTCCCTTGGAGTTCTGCGTGCATGGCAAGTGGACCAGGATGGTCGACGTCCCACATGTTGGCGAACGGAAGTATTCTTTCCTATATCGAGGAGCAAGGAAACCGCGTGGTATAGTATCACTGCTGATTGGTTCGCAAAAAAATAGTATCACTGCCAATTTATAATTATTTTTTATTTCTGATGAATGCTAGCGTTTCAACTCTTACGGCGAAGGGTGCCAAACACGGCACGTGCTGGATGTCCCACACGTCAGCGAAAGGAGCGGGACATGAACAACGTGGTAGAGCCCAGCGTAAAAAAACAGCGTGGTAGAGCGTCTCCACTTCTTCCACTTCTGGGTCGGAGACCACACGTAGTAGTACTTAGTGGTATGAACGATACAAAGTGCGACCTGGAGAGAAAGACACGTCTAGTTGGAAGGTCTCGGGGCATACACGTAAACAAATATAAAAGTTGATATGTGCCTCCAACTAATATAGTAGTAGTAGAGTACTTAGGCACGTACTCCATAACATCACCGTGCATTGCACGTACAACATTTAGTGGTAGTACGTAGTAAGAGACAAATGCCGTCCAAGAGTTCTCTTCTCGACCTACTTTTGGGTGTTTGGTAGAGTGTATGGAGGGTGCGTGAGTCCACACTAGTTTAGCACAAATACACTAGAAGCATGCATGAAGAGAGCATGCATGAAGAGGGGTGTTGAGTTGAGCATGCATGAAGAGGGAACAACTATGCTGAGATGAGAACGCAACCAAACACACCATGTATGCCACGCATGTTCATACCATTTGTGCCTTTCTACTTCACTTACTGCGCTACATTACTCAGGTTCGTACGTCCACTCCTGGGTACATGTCCGTCTCGTAGTTCCAGTCCCACGTGTTCTTCATATAGATGGAACGATCGTTGCATAACATGTGCACCTTGATGCTAGATGTCTCGCGTGTTGGCAAAAGGATGAACAAAGCTCACGTAAAAAAATAGAGTGGAAGAACAATAGATTCCGGATGACCGAGAAGGAGCAAGGAACCTCGTGGTGGAGCGTCTACACTCATAATATTTAATATTATTTAGCGATATAAAATTAACCAATCATCTCCACAGTGGACTGGAAGAGTACGAAACATGACAGCCCAGTGTAGTTACATCATACTAGTACATGGCTAACCCACGTTATCACCATATTTCTTGGCTTCCGTGCGACACCTATCTCTAGTAATCCAGCAGCCTGTATCGCTTCTCCCTCCTCGTCTCTATCAAAGTGCGGCGGGCTGGCGTTTCTGCCGTCTATTGAGGTCGGTTAACTATCACATGTTAGCGACATGCCAAGAGCATTCTAAAAAAAATCCTTTCACGTTCCGTTTTCAAAGGGAAAAAAAATCCTTTCACGTATGAATTTGCCTATATGCTTTGAGCAACTTGCATGTCCTATACTGCTCCTGTTTGATACTCTAACTTAGCTAGAGGTTAGACTAACTCATGACTAACCCTGAACTAACTGTAGCCAAAGAGGTGTTTGGGTGACAGGGTTAGATTGACAATAAATTCACTTCATGGAGAGAGAAAAGTGATTTTTCAGTGGTCCCAATGAGAACTATCTCCAGTTAGCACCTCTTGGGTGGGATAGTTTTTTTTTGGTGGGTTCGGTGCAACTTGCTCCAATTTAAACCCTCATGCTTGGATACTTTAGGGCTATTTGAGCCCCAACTAGCTCAAACTAACTCTAACCCATGGATCCAAACAGGGCCTATGGCCAGTCTCGACGCGGAACAGTCACGTGCACCGGGAAGCGGCGCTCTCTCGGCCGTCGCGCCACTTCAAAGCCGGCGCCAGTGAGAGGTAGCCTCCGCTCTGGCCGGGCATTAATGCGGCACTGACGCTCCAGGGCGACGCTGACCGTTTCATGCGGGAAGCGCGCGCTGGTAAGGGAGTATAGGTTTTGAACCGTTTCAGGTGTAGTAGTAATGGTAGTTTGCAAAACTACTCAATTATTGCACTCAGTTTCCTAAGAAATTGTGGTAAAAAACATTACTCCACAGCCCGCTTCCCTTCTCCTTCCTGCTCGTGATTTACGTGGCCATGTTAACGTGGTTGTGTCAAAAAAATGTCACTTCCTGCTCGTGATTTGCGTTATATAACTACAAGCAAGATTCTCGTGCATTGCACGGAACATCAATATGCATTCTTTTACAAAACACCTGTTGTGATTGACCCATGCAGGAGTAATCCCATGTGTAAAAACTAATGATATCTCGAGAATTTTATCGGAAAACTGGTATCTCGAGAATGTCATCGAAAAAATGAAAGATGAGAGATAAGGCGAGGAGGAGTGGAGCGTGGTGGTGACTGGTGGTCGGAATGGGCGGAGGCATGGGGATGGACGGCGCCGGCAGGCGGCAGCGACCATCATGCATGCTAGATTGTTCCAGAGACTTACTCCTTTTTTAATTGCTGAGCAATGAGATTGCGGGAGATAATGATGTGGAGAGAGGTGCGGGTATCTTTTGTAAAATTATCATAGTTGTCTTTCTATCCGTCAGATATAGATCATACGGTCTGTATTACAAGATGGCAGGCACACCATCATCGCCAACTCGTTTTTTTATAAGGGTACAGATGATAAGTTTGCTAACTACTAAAGTAAAGTGGAATCTGTCCATGTTATGCAAGTAAATAAAGGTGATTGTTTATCATACGGGTAAGGTTGGATGAAGGGTGGTAGGAACAAATGCTCCGCCTAGAGCATGTGTGTGTGAGATGGAGTCTTAGTGTGTGTGGGGTGTGTGTGTGTGTGTGTGTGTGAGAGAGAGAGAGAGAGGGAGAGGAGAGAGAGAGAGATGGAGTCTTAGTTTGTGTGTGTGTGAGAGAGAGAGAGAGAGATGGAGTCTAAGTGTGTGGGGGGGGGAGGGGTGCGTGCGTGCGTGTGTGTGTGTGTGAGAGAGAGAGAGAGAGATGGAGGCTAAGTGTGTGGGGGGGGGAGGGGTGCGTGCGTGCGTGTGTGTGTGTGTGAGAGAGAGAGAGAGAGATGGAGGCTAAGTGTGTGGGGGGGGGAGGGGTGCGTGCGTGCGTGTGTGTGTGTGTGAGAGAGAGAGAGAGAGATGGAGGCTAAGTGTGTGGGGGGGGGAGGGGTGCGTGCGTGCGTGTGTGTGTGTGTGAGAGAGAGAGAGAGAGATGGAGGCTAAGTGTGTGGGGGGGGGAGGGGTGCGTGCGTGCGTGTGTGTGTGTGTGAGAGAGAGAGAGAGAGATGGAGGCTAAGTGTGTGGGGGGGGGAGGGGTGCGTGCGTGCGTGTGTGTGTGTGTGAGAGAGAGAGAGAGAGATGGAGGCTAAGTGTGTGGGGGGGGGAGGGGTGCGTGCGTGCGTGTGTGTGTGTGTGAGAGAGAGAGAGAGAGATGGAGGCTAAGTGTGTGGGGGGGGGAGGGGTGCGTGCGTGCGTGTGTGTGTGTGTGAGAGAGAGAGAGAGAGATGGAGTCTAAGTGTGTGGGGGGGGGAGGGGTGCGTGCGGGCGTGTGTGTGTGTGTGAGAGAGAGAGAGAGAAATGGCGTCGTAGTGTGTGTGGGGGGGTGCGTGCGTGCGTGCGTGCGTGTGTGTGTGTGTGTGTGTGTGTGCGTGTGTGTGTGTGTGTCGCGGGGTTCTCTGTGGCGGATGTAATTTAAGTGTGCATGGCTTCATCATAGAGAGGTGATGTGTACGGAAGAGGCCACCAACGATGGGGTGCGAGAGAGAAAATGCCCGTAGAGAGGGAAGAGAAGGTGCGTGCGTGTGAGAACGTGTTTGTTCGAGAGAACGTGTTTGTTCGAGAGACACAGAGGAAGACTACTAGATGTCGATGGTCCATGTAGGAGGGAATTAAACAAAGGGATGGTCTTAGTGGTTTCGGGGATATAGGGGAATAGTGAGAGGCGCGGGGGGGGGGGGGGGGGGGGGGGGGGGGGGGGGAGTAGCTAGAAGGAGATTGTTAAGTGTGAGTGTGTGTGTTTTGCCCATCCAGGCGGAAGTTATGTGCACAAAAGAGGAGAACGATTCGATGTGCCATTAGGATTGAGGGTAATTAACTACGTATGGGGACATAGAGACCTTGAACGTGCATGTGTGAGAGGTATACATGTATACGTGGGATATGTGTGTGTGCGCGCGCGCATGATCGAGATAAAAGAAAGAAGACATAAGTAATAAGATCAACGAGATGGGAGAGACGGGTCGGTATGACAATATGCATGCATGTGAGAATGCAGGGAACAAGGCCCGACAATTGAGCATGTGTTTTTGTCTTTAAGAGATAGTGGCGTGGGCTGGAGCATGCATCTATGGCGAGCAGAGGGGGTGAGGCGCAACGATTGTGCAAAAGAGAGAAACCTATAAATGCATATGTATGGAGAGACATATATAGTGTGGGTGATAGGAAGCAAGACTCCGTGCGAGAAAGAAATGTTGACGGAGAAACTACAGATAGATACAGAGATGGAGATGCTAGCTAGAGGGACATCTGTTAGTTTGGGTGTTGGAGATGACCTTCGGGTGGTTCAAAGGGTGAAGTTATATATGTGTGTGAGAGGGCACTTGACTGCATGTAGAGAGAAACATATGTAGTGTGCGTGGTAGGAATCAAGAGTGAGGGCGAGAAAGAAGGTTGATGGAGAAACAGATAAATAGAAAGATAAAGATGCTAGCTAGTGTGCGTTAGAGATAGGAGTCGAGTGGATCAGAAGGCTGGGTTATGTGTGTGGGTGTGAGAGAGATAGAGATAGGGTGCATGTGAGTCACATACAAACAGATATCAGAGAGAAATGAGATCCAGAGAGACGGAGTTTTGTCTCTGCGAGAGAGAAAGATATTTCACAACGAGAGTGATAGCTAGAGAGACATATGAGGGAACACAAGATATCTCTAGGGAGAGGGTGTGTGTTTGAGCGACATACAAGAGAACAATGGAGAAATATGAGACCCTGGGAGACAGAGTTTGTGTTTGTGTGTGAGAAAGAGATATTGAAGAGGAAGAGTCGTAGGTTCTCATATCTAAGGAGCGAAAGACATCTCTGTATGAGGGGTGTACGAGTGTCACACATGGGAATAGTTGAGAGAAATGAGACCCCAGGAGACAAAGGTTTGTGTTTGTGTGAGAGAAAGAGATTCCACATGGAGAATCATAGCTAGAGACACATAGCAGGGAGCGAGATATACTTAGAGAGAGATAGAGTGATGAAGGTCGAGGGAGAGTACCGTCAATGTGTTATGAAGATAAAAGATCATTGTCGACATACAAGTAGCACGAGAGATGCCTGAGAGACGATGAACGCGTATAGGTCCAGAGAGATAGTCCTATATAAGCATGAGTGATAGCTATATGAGATGAATATCTGGATTAAAGGGGATTCAAATATTTAAACTGGAGATCACGGCATCGATAATATCATAACGCAAATTGGTGTATCAAACATGCATATTCATTTGAATTTGGGCACACGTGTAATGTTATATAGTTTATCAATATTGGTGATCCATAGATTCTTCAATTACAAACAATGCATGGTTTATATGCAATTAATGTCTAAACGGGATTAAACTATATGTTGCGTGTGTGAAACACATTATACATGTTTGAGAAGTTAAAAAAACCCGCA
>LR880966.1:42798624-42818532 GCA_904067115.1 Aegilops sharonensis | reverse complement strand
AAAAAACAAAACCCCCAGCCCCTGAACTGCTGACGCATGGATGTCTTTTGGTCCCGGTTAGTGCTACCAACCGGGACAAAAGGCCCTCCTGCCCGGGCAAGCGGCAGCGGCCACGTGGAGCCCCATCTGTCCCGGTTCATAGGCGAACCGGGACTAAAGGTATTGGGCTTTTGTACCGACCCTTTAGTCCTGGTTCCGGAACCGGGACAAATGCGCCTTTTTCTATCAGTGGGGGCACAAACTCACCCAACGCGCCTACCCCCTGGGTGCGCACCAGGGCTTGTGGCCCCCTCGTGTGTCTTCTTGTCTCTTCCCGAAGCTTCTACTGTCTTTTATGTTACGGAAAAATCACCGTAAAGTTTCGCCGTGTTTGCACTTTATTTCATATAGTTTTTTTCTCAAAACAAAAAACATACAAAAACAGGAATTGGCACTAGGCACTAAGTTAAATAGGTTAGTCCAAAATAATAATATAAAATGACACGTAAAGCATACAAAAGTGATAGTATAATAGCATGAAACAGTCAAAAATTATAGTAAAAACAAGTTATCTTCTTTCTCGAAGGATTATCATTAGAAATGTGCGAGAAATATCGAAGACCCTATGAAAACCACATCAAAACCCTCTTATAAAAGTGACAATATATCGAGCCATCAGATATCACCACGAAGGCGATTCTCAATCATTAATGGTAGACCTTGAGGCAGCCTCCACACCTTCACAAACTATTCGGGGGGCAAATCACAAGTTGATTTCTCATCGGACCACTCCTACCACCTAGGAGTCTCCAACCTCCAAGAGTAACAAGCTCAAAGGGAAATACTCAAGACTTGATCAAATCACAAATTGTTTTGGTCAAAAGAGAGAGGAAGAGTGGATCTATGCTTGGGTGAAATCTCTCTCAAGAACTCTCCCAAATCTTCCCGGGATCTAAGATTTGGTGTAGGGGAAAGGAGAAGGGGCCTTTTCAATTTTCTAGGTCAGATATTTGTGTTTACTCAACCCCTTCACGAAGTGAAGAGGTGTATATAGGCTAGAAGAAAAATGAGGTTTTGGGACATTTTTTGTAAGTGCCTGGATGTCTTGGTAGCAACCCAAACGATTCAACTGTTTTAGCTTTGCATAGGAAAAGCTAGAACAGGGGAACAAACAGGGCATGGGCCATACTTTTGCGAAGGAATCTAGACCTCCCGGCCATAGCTCAGACGTCTGGCACGGAGCCCGGACCTTTGGGCAACGAGGCACAACATGTTGTTGATTTTGGGCGCCATGCCCGGACTGCCGAGTAGCAACCTAGACATCCGGCTTAGTCCGGATGAAACTGCTCTCTGATACTCGTCCGACCACTGCATCCGGATAGGGTGGAAATCTACTAATGATTTTAGTACTTAAGTCGAATGTTTGGCAGCAACCCAGACCATGCGGCCATCGACTGAACATATCCAGATAGCAGCCTAGAAAATTTGGCCGCTCAGTGAGTTTGACCAAAATAGAAGTAGGAACTAGGAGGGTTTATATGGCTTTGCACTTTGTGTGAATGATTTGGGTGGATTATTATATATAACATATTGAATTGAGAAAATCCATCACGAACCCCCACTTAAAAGGCGGGATTCTTATTACACAAGAACATAAAAGAGCTACACTAGATAGCTTCTGAAAATCCATTCTTGAGTGTATATCCTTCTTCGATGGTTATCTATCCGCGCCACTAAAGCCAAGGGAATTAATACCTTTGACTGGAGCTTTCCTCTTGAGATTGATGTTGACATTTCTGCATGGCTCAAGTCGGAAAGAAAATCTTAATCATGTCGCTTGGTGAAGACTTCAAATAGCTCACGCATGTACTATGTGAAGCCTCTTCTCATATACTATATATCTTTACACGTCTATCACATGATCATCAGACAACTTCAACCATGTAATTCTTAGGGATGTCCATCTTGAACTTGCCCTTGTGAACCATGATCATCATCACTTTATGTCATCCTCTCATGGGCACTTCAAATCTTTCTCTTGATGTAAGTGCATGAGAATCACCTAACACACATAGACATAGAAAACACATAATATGGGTTAGTGAACAAAGCGGAATTGACAACTTCTTACCATACCACAAGATCCCATGTGGTATATGAATGTTGCTAGAGTTTTGACCAATTATTCTATCTTCAAGCTTTATCTTGATCAACCTTTATCTTTGATCAAAACTTGATGGCTAGAAGGCCATTTCTTGTTATCATGGTAACATGCTCGGAACGGCCTCCACTGTAAAAGTGTTCAACATGACGATTCTTTGTTTCATCAAGGCAAAGAATTTTCTATTTGAATCATCTCAGTCCGAGGTCGTATGAAAAATCTACAGCCCCAAAAGTCTGACCTGACAATGAGCTGAAAAGTGACGTCCGGCCCTAGACATCCATGTTTGTTGTCTGATACATGGCGTGAGTTATTCGGACCCCAAAATTACCTCGAATGAAAAAGTTTCGACACGAAATTATTTGTCTCATTGATTTGACAACTCTTGTTTTTCAATCATTTCAATCCGAGTTCGTACGCGACCTGGGTCTCAAGTATTGAACTGATATTGATGGTATTCACTCCAAATTCAGAATTGATGTTGATGGTGTTCATTCCAAAACTGAACCTGATTCACCTCATTATCCCAAGCATGACAACCTCTTAGATCCTCCAATGAATTGATGAATTTCATTTTGACCGCATCTTGTTCATCAAATGGAATACATCTTGACCATATTTGATTCAATCATTGAACTTAATCTTGATGCACAACAATATGTAGATGTCACTTATTCTGAATCCATCAGATCTCCTTATTGCATCACCCATGGAACTATCTTTCATAATAGAATGGTGTCATCATTTCTCTATGGGAATTGTCATTCACTATATCGGTGTATACATTTGGAATTCATCATTTAGTTCATCCAATATACGTCATGCATTGCCAATGAAACTTTCCTTCAAATATATGTCTCAATGCAAATTTTAGTCCATAAAGATTGTCATTAATTACCAAACCTACACATGGGGACTACATACACTTTCAATGTGTTTTTGACGCTTAAGAAAAAGGACTTACTTTCAAACGGCCCGCTCCTAAATTTCCTTTTCCTTTCTGAACAAATAGACGGTTGATTGCGGATTGGGGACTTGGGCATCTCCAACCCTCAAATAGCCCACAATGTCCGGACCGAGCTGCCCAGACGTAGTTTGCCATCCAATACGGAGTCCTATTTGTCCACATACCAGACAGTAACCACTGCAAACAGGAAGCAAACACAAGGAAGGTTTACAGGAGTCTGGACATCCGGCTGGTCAATCAAAAGCCAACACATATTGTTGCGCTGCATGAAATTCGGCGGAAGCCACTGACCACTTTTTTCATCCATCTGGCGGAAGGATGTGTGCACTTTTTTTTCTTTTGAATTGCCTGAAGGATGTGTGCGCTTTGGTTGAAGGATGTGTAATTGTTTGGCGGAACGACTTTCTCATTGTTTAACAGAAGAATGTGTAAGGAAGGCTGCTAGTACGAATTCACGGATCAAAATTAAAATATCCGACGGAATGCTATTTTCTAAAAGTTAATAGAAGCGAAAATTCGAGATATATCACCAGATTTATATAAACCAAACCAACGACAACGCCGTTGCTGAGTCACCACCACCCCACGGACGTCAACCCCAGAAGAGGGCTCAGTTTTCACTCCAAAGGGTGCACGTGCACCTGCCCCAAAGGCAATCATCTTTCTTCAGAAAAACTCTAAATTCACCGTGAGCGTGATCTCAACACTGCATGTGGCATTTCCTCCGAATCTTGGCAGCAGAGAAGATGCCAAAGCCGAAGAGCCCATGTCATGCATTTCGAAGGACACGCACGGCATGAGAGCGGAATCCGGCAACGAAGCCAGCCACTGACGCCGGATGCCGCTGGCCGATGATGAGACGCAAAGGCGCCAACAGCACACGGGGAGGACGTTGGCAGCAGGTGGGCTGCGTTGCGTGGCGTCTGGCGTTGGCGTTGGCACCGGCGCTGGCGGGTGGGGTCCCGCGTGAGCTGGCGGGGATTATTGCTGCCCCCGGCCAGGCGTGGCACCACGTGGGGGCCGAACCTGGTTGTTCGCCGCTGTCTGGCCGGTCTTGCGTGAGGACCCCCTGCGTCATCCGTATTTGCGTACCTTTGTTTTTTGTTTCCCATCTGAGGTTGCTCTTGGCAAGAGACCTTTAGGCCGCTTGAGACATGGAAAACTCGCACAAATTTGCATTCCGAACAAGAAGAAACGGCCATCATGATTCTCGCAAGATTCCACGGACTCTTTCACTAAGCTTGATCAAGGAACATACAATATACCTTGGGTTGGATCAAGTCTGAGTACTGCTAGTCTTTCTCTGCGCGACTCAACAATTTCAATGTCAATCGTAAACGAAACCCTTGCAAAAATAAGCTTGAATATTACGACTACTTTTGTCATACACACAGGCATTTCAGCTTGATATGATTTTTCTTGGTTAAACTTGGGTTTGCCGTTGCTCGAAACACTACATTTTCAGGTGTTTTCGTTCATCGTTCGTTTTTGTGGATGAACGTGAGAAGTGTTTAGGCGCTGCATTAGGCCATTTCTAAAGTAATATGGGGTATATGTAAACCAACACACTTTGAATTTTTTTTTTGATTGGGTGTGTTTTGTACTTCTGGTAAACTTTCTTTTTTTGCGAGAAATTTTTCAATCTATTCATCTTCAAACATGGCAGTACAACGAATACCAGAAATAATAGAAATTACAACCAGATTCGTAGACCACCTAGCGACGACTACAAGCACTGAAGCGAGCCGAAGGCGCACCGCCGTCATCGCCCCTCCATCGCAGGAGTTGGCACAACTTGTTGTAGTAGACAGTCGGGAAGTCATCGTGCTAAGGCCCAGTAGGACCAGCGCACCAGAACAGCAACCGCCGCAGATGAAGAATAACATAGATCGAAAGGATCCAATCCAAATACACACGAACGTAGACGAATAACAACGAGGTCCAAGCAAATCCACCAAAGATAGATCCGCCGAAGACACACCTCCACACGCCCACCAACGGTGCTAGACGCACCGCCGGAACGGGGGCTAGGCGGGGAGACCTTCATTCCATCTTTAGGGAGCCGCCGCCGTCTCGTCTTTCTGAGCAGGACACAAACCCTAGCAAAACTGAAAGAAAAGACTAACAATGGATCCCTCCCGCCGGCCCTTGCCAAGATCCACCACGCCCCCATGGCCTTAGGGCCACCGGAGAGGAGGCGGACCTGCGGCAGCGCCGGCGGGAGGCAGAAACCCTAGCTTTTTGTGGAGGAGGAGGAGGATCTGATAAAAGGCTTGGCTAAAAGAAACTTTTACAATAAATCTAAGTCCTTTCTGATAAAAAAGCAGCTCATTTTGTTCATCCGATATCGCTAAGAAGTTTTTTTTTTCCTGATTGAAGATCATGAAGTGTCCCGACAGGTCGACACCCTCCAGCCTGGGTGGAATGGGATAGGGTTCCCCTTCCCGGTGACAACAGTGTGCAAGTGACAAGGTTACTCTTCAGCTAATTCATCTGTACCTCGGTCTTCATCTTCGCCCTATGGCTCGTCAGCTCTTTCCTTTTGGCAACTCTCCCGGCGGCTTACCCTCGACTATCGGTCTCCTTTGGTGTTTGTGATGTTGTTGATGTGTGTGTGCTCCGGCTTGTCGTTGGTCGTGTTCCATGGCTGCCCCGGACTCGAGACCAACCATTGATCTAGCTCTACGGTGAGTGTCCCTACATTCGACGGTGCGGCGCCTTCAATGTTAAAGGAGGCAGATGTTGGGTTATCTCCAGTTCCTGGTTCTAGTGTCCGACTCCTTCTACCGGTTGCTGATCCTCGAGGCTTCATTCGTCATTGTAGCTGCCTTTGAGTAGTGGCCTTCTCCTCAACTAGCAGTTCTTCATATGCACTTTTCTGTTCGTTGGTTGTAGGTGTAGCGTTGTTAGCTGTTCTACCAGCTCCCTTGTATCTTTTGTCCAATGTTGTATGGTGGTCATGTTCTTATACTCTTAATCGGTTGATGGCTTTGTTAATTCAAAGCCGGACTCCTCTTGAGTCTTCAACTCTTCATTCTAAAAAAATTGAATGATGGTAATACTCGTATGTACGTACTACAATTGTAAACAAAGTAGCAAGTGATTGTATTGTAATATGCGAAACTATTGGAGGGGCTAAAGGAAAAAACGTTCACATCTCGCGCCACATATATTAACCTCAATGATTCTCCCACCCAACCCTTCGGAATCACAATTTAAACCCGAGAATTATCCCCGACAACATTTTACCAAAATGCCCCCCAAACTCCTCACTCACCTCATCCTGGCCCTCGTCGCCGTCTCCGGCGCGGCGGCGTCCCGGCGCCACCCGGCCCCGGCGAACTTCACCGCCTCGGGGAACCCCGTGTACATCTGGCCGCTGCCGAAGAACTTCACCTCGGGCAAGCAGACCCTCGCCGTTGACCCTGACCTCGCGCTCGACCCGCAGGGCGCCGGCGGCGGCTCCGCGGCCGTCGCGGAGGCGTTCGAGAGGTACAGGCACCTCATCTTCTCCCCGTGGGCGCACGCCGCCCGCCCCGCGTCGGCGGGATACGACGTCGCCAGGCTCACCGTCGTCGTCGCCTCCGCCGATGAGACGGTACGGCTGTTCTTGTTCGCGGTGTGCCTGACACTGCGAGATGGCTGTCACTTGCTTCGTCTGGGTAAGGGCGCGAGCGTGAATTTTTCTCCATTTTTTCTGGGATGCAGCTGGAGCTGGGAGTGGACGAGAGCTACACGATCTACATCGCGGCGGCGGGCGGCGCCAATTCCATCGTCGGCGGAGCAACCATAGAGGTAGTAATTGTTCTCTTCCACCAGATACGTATGTTTGGAGTGATTTTGCTGAAATGCTTTGGGAGAATTTCAGCGAAGGCAGCTCCATCCCCCCCTTAATTACTTCTTGTTAGTGAGTAGATGTGGCGCTGCTCTGCTGCAGATGCAGCATAATCCTAGAACACAGTTTCTGTTTGGATGAACTTTTTTCCGTTGGGATTTGGGCTAAAGCTTGCACATATTTTTGTGTGTCGTGAAATGTGGAAGCGAACACTTGGGTCATTTGACAGACATTAACCTTGGGTTATCTTACGAGCAACTGCCACGGGGAATGCTCACATTGCTATACATTACATCAATTGGGGATTGGATTTAAGTGATGCTCAATGGTTGTGGATCACTTAACAACTATGGTTAGTTTCTGCTAATAGTACAGTGACAGTTGTGTGCATCTCAACTTAAATTCTTCTACATAGGACGGTCTAACAGCTCTCTTGGATGCACAAGTTCTGACAATTGAAAATTAAATTAAATGTATGTAAAATTATTTTTTCAGGAAGAAACTTATTTATAGAACTGTTCCACCTTTCTTCTATATGCACAAGCATAGTGTCACTGAGGCTATATTTTGTCTGTCTTTGTAGGCTAATACAATATATGGAGCTATTCGCGGATTAGAGGTATGATCATGTTTTGCAGAATTTGAGATTTGAGGGACCCCCTTTATGTTAATAACCCTGCCACTTGTACACCTGTTTTATGATCTTTAAAGACCTAGTTAGAGCTTATAGAATCTCCTTTGTCGGATCATTTATCATAAGCACTCACTTGAACATACATGATACATGTGGTCTGATGTATGCATTCACTAATCAGCATTATGATTTTCCCCCTTGTTGAATTATTTGACAGACATTCAGTCAATTATGTGTTTTTAACTACGATACAAAAAATGTTGAAGTGCGCTATGCACCATGGCACATTCAGGATGAACCACGCTTTGCCTTTCGTGGCTTGATGCTAGGTAAAGCGTCAATTACTCTTAAGGCTTATGCTAATATGACTAGGTAATCGGAAGCAATTTAAATGCAGAATGCCATGATGATTAGTCTTCCCTCTGTCACTTTTATTGCAGACACCTCAAGACATTACCTCCCAGTTGATGTGATAAAGCAAGTGATTGACTCCATGTCATTTTCTAAGCTGGTAACCTATTATCTCTGGGATCATGCTAGTAGTTTACCTGAATTACTTCTCCTTCCTCCGTGGCTTCATACTCAAACTAGAGTTGTGTCCAGTAGAACGTTCTTCATTGGCATATCATCGACGAACAATCTTTTCCATTGGAGATACCATCATATCCAAATCTATGGAAGGGTTCATATTCAAAATCAGAGCGATACACAGTGGAAGATGCACGCTATATTGTCAGGTACGTAAAGTTTGTAATTTCACTTTGTATTTTATAATCCTTTTTATATTCTATTGTCAAGTTTTTTTTATTTCACTTATGTACCTGACTGATCTTCTCTAATTGTTTTCACCGCGACTTCTCATCTGTAACTTCACCATGCTAAAGTTATGCTAAGAAAAGAGGTATGCTTCAGTTGATGAATTTTCTTGCCATCTTATTGTGTTATGAAAAAAAAATGCAAGAAATACAGATATGCGAAGGAAGACACTAATTCTGCTGAAATTTACGAGCGATCAATTTCTTCATCATGCATTTCTTAATGCTTGTGCAAACAATTAGTCCTCTTCAAAGGCTTCACGTTTTTACTGTTCTTTACTTCTCTCAGGTATTCATGTCATGGCGGAGATTGACGTACCTGGTCATGCAGAATCATGGTGAGTTTGCTTGTAGACTTCATGGCATACTTCCTCCGTCCTATGTGAGCCATATTTGAACTAAAGCCACGACACTTATTTTGGGATGGAGGGAGTATTATGTTTGAATACTTTTTTTCTCTCGGTTGGTCTGTAATGTAAACCTAGTTACTCATGTGCAAAATAAAATAAAAAATCAGCACCTGTTGTTTTGTTTATCATTTAGGTGCAAAGTTTTGTTTAACCCAATAGGTTGTTGTTCTAGGCTTCCATGATTGAGTACATCTATATTTAATCACTATTTGTGCTATCTGATTAATTAGATGTATTACACACTTGTGTATCCAACTACCCAAGCAACTGAAGATTTAGTAAATAGGTTACCTGACTACGCAGGCAACCATTGCAGATTAAGTGTTCTATTTTTCATGGTTCTTCTTATATGAACTTATGAAGTACCTATTTGTCTTCTGCTCTGCAAAATTTATGCACGCTTTTAAATATCTGCAGGGGAAATGGATATCCAAAGCTTTGGCCTTCTGTTAGCTGTACAGAGCCATTAGATGTTTCTAGTAATTTCACATTCGAAGTAATAACTGGAATCTTGTCTGGTTAGTTCCTCTTTTATCCCTTTTTTCTTGCAAAGTTCAGTTAACCTATTGAAGCAGAATCACCCACGGTCTTACTGGCTAGTACCATAGATGGTAGGCTAGCCAGCCTGGGTTCGGACAGCAGCTTCCAATTGGATGTTATTTATTTTCGGAAGTAAATGAAAATAATAAAATGTTAAATGTGAAACGGGCAATGCACATTATACATTTATACCCTTCAGCATATATATCACAATTCACATTTGTATTTGATGCTTTACCTAGTAGTGGTCCTTCACAGGTGAGTATTAAAATGGACTGAATAACTCAACTTTTCCTAAATTTTACCATTATAAGCTCACTCGTGAAGTTATTTTATTAACCATATAATTTCATGAACCAATAATTTGTTAGAAACATATGGCATGCCTTCTGTAGGGCCTAGCAAGCCAATAATTGTATGTCCTATATTGGATTGGACATTTGAGTTCCGTAGAAGCATGTGCAGGCTATATTGACCACTGATAAGCAGTGCAAGGCAGACATAATTCTGTATAGATGGAGTAGGACCATCATCTTGTACAGTATCTGCAGATCAAATAATCATAATAATGTTCCACAATAATGACCCCACTGTCAATGGCAGTTCTGGGACATTGCGTGTTTCCTGCAATACAACTGACCCTCTGCTTTAAATTTACTTTCCTTTTTTACAGATATGAGAAAAATCTTTCCGTTTGGGCTGTTTCACCTGGGTGGCGATGAAGTATATACAGGTTGGTCTGCTTCTCTTGCCTAACAGAAGGCAGTTTGTTAGTATGAACTTGAAAGTTGCAAATTCTGAAAGTGGAGCAATTATCTTCCAAATAAACTGCTAGATAAGAGAGAACCTCTTATAGGAAGACAATCTTCTGTGGTTGTACCAAATAGAAATACCTCAGTTTGAAGTTGCCACATAAAAGGGACATATGTTATTTGTTTGAGGGAAATTTAATCTGATTTGGTGAAGTTGCCACATAAGTAGGTGTATACCAGTTCTGCATATTTTTTGGGTACAGTATGATACCAAGATATATGTATTGTTATATCAATGTTCTGTTGTCTTACTGAGGTTTTGTTGTTTCTCTGAAAATTATCCACCTCATTCTGATGTCCATCGAAGGTTGCTGGAATTTAACACCCCATGTGAAGCAGTGGTATGAATTACTATCTGTGTACTAGATTTCATGAATTATTTTCAATCTTGTGTTTGACGGTCTTTTCGTTTAATTACTGAGCACCACCTATGCCAGGCTTGATGAACGCCACATGACTACAAAGGATGCTTACAAATACTTCGTGCTGAAAGCTCAGGAGATAGCAATTGATCTTAACTGGATTCCTGTAAATTGGTCTGCGTGTTACATCCTTCCTTGAATTTATTTATTTTATTTAAAAGAGAAAGAGGTTTCACTTACCATTCGTCTGTCGCATTGGGACCCTCTTCATTCTGCAGGGAGGAAACCTTCAACTCATTCGGAGAAAGCCTGAATCCCCGGACTGTTGTGCATAACTGGTAATTCATAAGTCTGCTTTGAGCAACTGAATCAGTTTGCGGCAACCATCTTCAAATACCCCTTAGCCAAGATAATTTGCGCATAAGCTGAACCTTCACATATTTCAGGTTGGGTCCTGGGGTCTGCCCTAAAGTTGTTGCAAAGGGTTTGAGATGTATAATGAGTAACCAAGGTGTATGGTACCTTGATCATCTTGATGTTCCGTGGGAACAAGTCTATACTGCCGAACCACTTGCAGGAATAGACGACACAGCGCAGCAAAAGCTGGTACTAGGTGGAGAGGTTTGCATGTGGGGTGAGACGGCAGACACCTCTGATGTTCAACAAACAATATGGCCACGAGCAGCCGCGGCAGCAGGTATGAACTATACAAGTTGGGAGGCTTTCGGTGCATCCCCCTTTTTCTTTCAATTATTTCTCCAGGAACTTATGCGTCGCTATCAAAATAATGCAGAGCGTATGTGGAGTCAGTTGGAGGCCATATCCGCCCAAGACCTGGAAACAACCGTCCTGGCTCGGCTACACTACTTCAGATGCCTGCTGAATCACCGTGGGATCGCTGCAGCCCCAGTCACAAACTTCTATGCTCGGCGGCCTCCAATCGGCCCTGGCTCATGTTTTGTGCAGTAAACAGATCATGCAAAGCGTAAGATACACATCAGGGGGTTTGGCCGCGCCTCGACACACACCCCCACACTGTACCAAAATGGTGTTGTCACCTCTACTGTATCATTCCTGTAAGTTCACTTGCATCCATATTACCCACCCCATACACCTGTGACAATAAAAGCCCATGATACTTCCCTGTGTATTTCACCCCGAAACTCCAATAAAACCCCAGCTTTGCTCTATCCGACCAGAGAAAAGGCGGTCGACGATGTAAAAGTGTTATTCGCGCGCCTTTTCAACAGTCCTGTTTGTTGAACACGAGTTTCCGGATCAACATTTGCAACTGGCCAATAGGGCCAAGCAGGGCTCCCTTTGAACTGGTAAAAGAGAGGTGATGTGAATCCCAGTGTGTGTGTGGATATTTCAACCATCTCTGCTTACTCTACTTGCATTCGGATATTTTGGACCCCTCCATCACTGTCATTCATCACCCTTTTCCTGGATTTGTCTTTGACCTGAAAACACACACCCTTGCTTGCCCCCAGTGCCCTCGCCGGTCCAAGGTCGCATTAATGGCGCGTGCGATCCACGACAACATGCTCGCCGTCCCTTGCTTGCTTGGAGATGAGAGCAAATTCCCGGCCATTTATCGCCGAAAAGGAAAAACCGTTCCCGAAAACGAAGAAAAGTTTTGGTCATTTGTTACAGGTCGTTGTCCTCCCATGTCACCATCCTTTGGCCATATATATCTGCTGCCTTTCTCCCCCCTCTGCCCATTGTTTAGTTTTGCAGTGACGCTGAAGCAAGGTATATGCTGACATAAATAACCGGGCTGCTGTCTGAAGCCTTTTTCTGTGTACCGGAAATGAGAGAAAGATTGGCTCTTGCCTCTTGGACTACTGATGCTGACTGGAGAATTTGCTTGGGATAGTGGTATTTTTTCCCCGGTCTATGATTCTGACGTCTGTCTACTATTTGCTGGTAGTAGCCTCATTTCTCGCTCGGACTACAGGAAAAATATAATCTTTTTTCTCCGGATGATACCAAAAATGGTTTAGGGCTCGTTTCGAACACAGGAATTCAGGCGTAGATTATTATTTTCAGAAATGGGTTTTCTGCCAAATTTTGCGATAAATTACCGTTGTTCCGAGCATTCCCATACGATATACTCCCTCCGCGTCTCAGGACGGAGGGGGTATTTATACTTGTATAACGGCCTCTCACCCTTGATACAAACAAAAGGTCGAGAACGGAAGAAGAAAGTTCAGAATAAAATAATTTGTTAATCCCTCTGTAAAGAAGTATTGGAGCGTTTAGATCGCTATTTTCTGGAAATGATGTTGTAGTTGAGGGGGAAGTCTGATAATTATAGCGTTTTCTACGGTCACGGAGTGTAGAGTGCGCATGACAATTCACAACAGCGACAGCTGCGTGCACAAGGAGACAAGGGACCTGACGTATTGACCCAGATTGGTAGTAGTATTATTTCTGAATCAACGAACCAAAGGTATACCAACAAATTTTAATTATTGGCCTTGACCAGCTGACCCACATACATAAAACAAAACAAGAGCAATTTAGAGTTGTGATATGACCAATTTAGAGTGCTTGTATGATAAACGCTCGTGATATTACGTGAGAAATGGCGCGTGCCAGCACGATTTGAGGTCTTTTCATTGTCAGACCTCTATGCCCGTTTCCGGCTTTACGTGCCTTCCTTCTGCAGTGTGGCAGTACTTCATATCGCCCGTTGCCACCACATTTTTGTCTCGATTTTCGGCTTGCACCTTACTTTCAGTTGTGATACACTATCATATTTGACCATAATTGTATGGTGAAACAATTGCGATATTACATGAGAAATGGCTTGTATGCACACCATGTGACGTCTTTGATCGTCGAACCTCTATGTGCGTTTTCGGCTGCGCGCCTTCCTTTCATGACGTGGCAATACTTAATTTCGTCGGTTTTCATCCGGTTTCCGACTATAAGCCCTCCTTTCTACTCAAGGCGGACAAATTCCAAATAACTCGAGTCGACGCCGTGCCAGTACTTATGTCGCCGGTTTCCACCCCCATTTCCGGCTTCACGCCTTCCTCTCTTAATATGGCGGTACTTAATTCTGCCGTTTCAACCGCCCTTTCACCCCAATTCCCGCTTCACGCCTTCCTTTCTTACTATGTCGATACTTAATCCCGCCCCTTTCGACCGCCCTTTCTTTCCGATTTCCGGCTTTCTGCCCTCCTTTCTACTCTAGGGAGGGGGGGCAAACCCCCAAAAAAACTCAAAAAGTTTGGCCACTACTGTTACAAATTAGCCGCTCCCCGTGGCCATTGCCCAAAGAGCAGCAGGTGCGCCTAACGTTTTGTCCAAAGGGGCAGCCCAACTTGTCCCGTTCCCCTCTCGCGTCGAGGCCAGTCAACACGACCACTCCCGTCAAACCCGGGGCCCACCCCGCGCCCCCTCCGCCGTCCGATCGCCTCCACGCACGGATCTCCAGGCGCATCCGACGCCCTCCTCCTCAAAACCCTCACCCACTTTAGCTTCTGGCCTTCTTCTCTCGCCCTCCACCTTCCCCTTCCGTCCCTCCCTTCCCCGAGACCGGCGCCGCCCGATCTCCCGATCTGCTCGCTCCTGCTCGCCCCCGCGCGCTCCGGCCCGCCGAGGATCCGCGCGGGGCGCTCCCGATTTGAGGCGCGCGTCTCGTGTTCTTGGATCAGGTACGGGTTTCTCCGGATTTGTTTGGGAAAATTTTGGTTCTTGGGGGCGGAGGGATGGGGAATAATGGTGTTTGAATCTTGTGGTTTGTTCGGCGCAGGTGGGCGCGCGGGCGCGCTGGATTCGCGGCCCATGGCCAACCCCGACGACGGCGGCGGGCGCAAGTTCTGGCGCTCCGCGTCGTGGTCGGCGTCCCGGGCCGCCGAGGCCGGGGGGCCGGAGGCGGCGCCGCTCCCGCCCCGGATGGGCCCGCCGCCGCTCACCCCGCGGTCGAAAGGCCGGGCCTGCCTCCCGCCGCTGCAGCCGCTCGCCATCACCCGCCGCAGCCTGGACGAGTGGCCCAAGGCGGGCTCCGACGACGTCGGCGAGTGGCCCAACCCCACCACCCCGGGCGCCTCCAAGGCCGGCGGCGGCGGCGGCGGCCCGGGCTCCGCCAAGCCTGGGGAGGGCCTCCGGCTCGACCTCTCCACCCTCCGCTCGCAGGGCCGCAAGGACCAGATCGCCTTCTTCGACAAGGAGTGCTCCAAGGTGGCGGAGCACGTGTACCTCGGCGGCGACGCCGTCGCCAAGAACCGCGACATCCTGCGCAAGAACGGCATCACCCACGTCCTCAACTGCGTCGGCTTCGTCTGCCCCGAGTACTTCAAGTCGGACCTCGTCTACCGCACGCTCTGGCTGCAGGACAGCCCCACCGAGGACATCACCAGCATCCTGTACGACGTGTTTGATTACTTCGAGGACGTGAGGGAGCAGGCCGGGCGCGTGTTCGTGCATTGCTGCCAGGGGGTGTCGCGCTCGACATCGCTGGTGATAGCGTATTTGATGTGGAGGGAAGGGCAGAGCTTCGACGACGCGTTCCAGTTTGTGAAGGCCGCCAGGGGGATTGCGAATCCAAACATGGGGTTTGCCTGCCAGCTGCTCCAGTGCCAGAAGCGGGTGCATGCCATTCCTCTGTCCCCAAACTCGGTGCTCAGGATGTATCGGTTGGCGCCTCACTCCCCCTATGCTCCGCTGCATCTGGTGCCCAAAATGCTGAATGAGCCCTCGCCTGCCGCCCTCGACTCCAGGGGTGCATTCATAGTTCATGTGCTCTCGTCGATTTATGTTTGGGTTGGAATCAAATGTGATACAGTAATGGAGAAGGATGCGAGAGCGGCAGCTTTTCAGGTGGTGAGGTATGAGAAGGTGCAGGGGCAGATCAAAGTTGTCAGAGAAGGGTTGGAGCAACCTGAATTTTGGGACGCCTTCTCCAGTGCACCTGTTAATTCAGACAGCAAAATGAAGCTTGGCAAGGAGCAGACTGATTCACCATCCAGGACTGGCGTGGGAAGCCGGAGAGTGGAATCTTATGATTCTGATTTTGAGCTCGTCCAGAAAGCGATAGCTGGGGGTGTTGTTCCAGCATTCTCGTCTTCTGGTACTGGAGATGAGACCCATCTTCCAGCGAGGGAGAGTAGCTGGAGTCAACTAAGGCGCAAGTTTATCTCGAGATCACTATCTCGAGTTTATTCAGATTCTGCTCTGATAAGGGATTTGGATCCACGGGTACAGCACTTGACTGCAGAGGCATCAATATCACCGCCTTTCCTTTCTCCGAGCTCTCTATCATCAGATTCAACCATTAGCTCAAAGTACAGTTCAGACTCACCCTCCCTGTCACCTTCAACTAGCTCCCCGCCGTCACTTGGTCTTTCACCTGCTTCATCTAATTTGCCACACGCTTTGGTGCCATCATCTAGGTCTCCTCTTCGGCAGTCATCTAATGCGGAACATTCAAAGCCTGTCCTGGGATCAATACGCTCTCCGTCCAAGGTCTCATCTATAGCAGAAAGAAGAGGAGGATTTTCAGGTCTGAAGCTACCATCACTCCCAAAGGAGCTAGTATTGCCACCAAGGGCACCATCTATTCACAAAGCAGAGGAAGTCACGGATAAGAGTAATACCAATGGTGTGAAACAGCTTACTGGTGTTTCTTGCCCAGAGAAATGCACTGGAACTAGTTCAACAGCAACTGACAGCAACTCAGAGGCTACTGTCCACGGTGAGACCATATTAATTGAGCATAATAACTCAGAGGCCTGTAATTATGTTCAACTACTAGTCTACCGATGGCCCTGCATGGAGAAGCTGACTGCATTCGCTCGCAAGGATCTTGACCCAAAAACAGTTTTTATTTTTGTTGCTCCTAATGCCAGCAGAAGTGCAGAAGCAGTTAAAACAGTATGCGTATGGGTAGGAGGTGAATATGAGTGTAGCAAAGGTGTTGACAGTATTGATTGGCAGCAAGTTGCTGGTGATTTTCTTAATCAGAAGGGGTTCAGCAACACTCTTCCTGTTAAGGTGCGTGCATACTATACTATTTATTTTGTGTATTCTGGTCTGCTTGTTAACTTGTATGTTTAGGTGCCACTTGATATTTGTAAATAGCGTAGGAGATAGAAAACTACTCCCTCCGTCCCATAATGTAAGACGTTTTTTGATTCTAGTGTAGTGTTAAAAAACGTCTTATATTATGGGACAGAGGGAGTACTTTTTTTAGTTTTTAGGTCCTAGTTTTAGATGACTGCTAAACTTTTCACAACTTTTAGATGATCTGTATTTAGTGACAACATGCTCGATATGTTTTCACAACTTTTAGATGACCTGTATTTAGTGACAACATGCTCGGATATGTTTTCACAACTGCCAAACTTTTGGCAAGTGGCAATATTGAGTTAAATCCCCGTCTATAGGAAACCAACATTTGCTATTGATCAGTGCTCATTGTTCTCCTATCTTGAGCCTCTTATCCTTTATGATTATTGATACCAGTATTAATGTTTATTTAATTTGGGAAAACAGGCCATATTTTATCCTGGTATTGTGTTGTATGATTGTACATAGGCGAATCATTTCATGGCACATCAGAGAAATGTAATTCTATAATCATTACAAATTGCATAAACGCCTACATAGTCCAACCCTTGGTAACTGGTAATACCTCTAGTTCCACCAACTTATTGATCTTTGAATGCTGTGTCATCCAGATACTTGAATCAGAAAGCCAAACTGTTTTTCCTTCTTTAAGACAAGTACACCATGCTAATGACTTTTTGGAGCTATCTTTTATCGAAAGTAATCACTAGACAGAGATGTTGGGTATGTTCATATATGGTTATGGATCACAAAATTCACCACCTCATATAGGAATAGAATGTTGGGGCATCTTAGCAAGGGAAGTCCTGTCAGTTTACTTCTGTAGCTGATATGTGTAATTAGCCGGTATACGCTTATGGTTATAACCCCTGTTGATCTTTGAACAATACAGGTTTTCAAGGAGCATGAAACCGAGAATCTTTTGGAGGTGCTGGATGCTCGTTAACAGTAGGTCAGGGTATTCTACTAGCTTAACAAACAGCCGCAAACTATCAATTCAATGAAGGCATTTCCTCCAGCATCGCTCCATGTAGTGGCGACTGTCAGGCGAGGTATAAGCCGTGACAACCGTTCCCTCCTGAACATATAGGCTACAGATTCCATTTTAGTAGAACAGATGGATTGGCAATTTGTGCCTTGCCTTTTTTTTTTTCAGACTTGCTTGTGTCAAAACGGCAGGAGGCTGCCAGAGCGTTGTATCTGTGTGAATTAACACACATAGATTGGGTTTTGGCGCAACCGGGTGTATATTATCTGCTTCACTGTAATGTAAGCCCATAGGCCGGGAGATCGCTGGTGTCGTTTTTAAACCCTGAAAATCATGTACATCTCAGGGAAGAACAGATTTGTAATCCTCTTGGCCTACAGGCGTCTCTGCTGGTCTTAACTTTTAACCTGGAACTCGGCTATTTGCTGTCCTGCTCATGTCGTATTAGCAGTGTACTTCAGACTGTCATATTCATACTTGCTATCATCATACAAAGTTCCTAGTTTCCAAGAAATTGCCATTTAATTTTGTTTTTGCTTGTCCTTGTGAAATTCATGCAGTCAATATTCCATGGAACACTTGCACAGCAATTGTGTGCTGATCCTTTCAGTTGTCATTCTTATATGTTTTCCAATTTGTTAGTGACAGACAGGGCCTGATTTTTTTTTGTGCTTTTCAAAAGTCTTTTTCCGTGTGGTAAAATGAGATAGTGTGGAGAGGGCATTAAAATTGGAAAAGCAAAGCAAGCCCTGGTTCTGGGACTTGTTTTTTATTTTCAATTTTAGGAGCATATTTCATATAAATTAAAGCAAATCAAAACATGTGGCACCATGCAATTCCAAGAAACCAAAACTACTTGAACCATCGGAAAATACCAAGGAAGCATTAAACAGCACATGAAACGCAAAACATCAGTACTAGAACATACCGTAGTAGATCAAAGCTGTGCAGCGGGCGTGAAGCACATTAGATCAAGGCAGTACACTGGCCGTGAAGGACATACAATTTCTGCATCCATTGCATGGTGGTTGTGTTGGATTTATGTATCCAGTTAAAGACGGTGCCCTTTCTCTTTCTTAAAAGGAGGAGCACCCAGAAGCAAATATTGTACCTGCTTCAGTAACCCAGAGAAACCTCACCAGGAACTTTGGTAATGGATGCGAAATGGAGCAACCACTTTGTAGTAGCAGCACAAGTCTCTAGTATAAGTTTGGGAGGCATCATGGAACACAACAATACGCTAGAATGGTTTTCCACTGCATTGATTTTTGTTCATTCAAGTTAGAGTGCCTCGCTTGTTGCTGCCATGCCGCGCTCAGGACACTCGTTGAGCTCATGTAACAGCAAACATCGTGTAACATAGACCATATAGTTGTTGTAACCACATTCCTATTTTTTGTCCTTTTGGTCATCTTCTCTAGCTTCCGTGTTGATGCTCGTGGAAACTAAGACAATGATTAGGGACATTGCGGAGAGGGTAAATGGCACATGAGTCATTAACATTACTATGTACAAATGGTGACAGAAAATGAAAACATGTTATACAAATCATTAATTTTGGTATATCAAGGAAATTTGTAACGGACTTCACATATTGACCTGGCCTACCTTAGGGCATGTCCAACGCCGGTCCCAAAACGATCATTGTATTTGTTTGGGGACTGGCCTGGACTGGTCGGCGAACGGTGATACGGGAGCCGGCCATCCAACTCTATCCCCTAAACGTCCATCTCTGCTCTTTTAAGTCTGCGAGCTCAGGATGTAAGTGGCGTTGGATCCCAATTATCCCACAAATGCCACATATAAAAAAGAGCCTAATTGGACATCCAACAAAAATATGTGGCATAAATGGACAGCCCAACAAATCCCACCAACGCCCGTGGCCGGCCGACCACACACATCCAAACGTGCTCGCCTCTTTGTCCAAAACACTCGACAGTTGGAGCAGTTAGGAGTCTCGCCCACGGGCGCCCCTATTTCTCGCTTTAAGCGAGACAGGGGGAAAGCCTCACGTCGGGGGGGAGCCCCAGATGCACCGACCCAGCCGTGTGGGAGGCTACGGTCTGTTTATTTCTTCTGTTTTCTGTTCTATTTTTTTGATTTATTTTTGTATTTTTCTTTATACTTTAAAATATTCTACACACACACATAATTACAAAAAAATACTCTTCAAAAACACATTTGAATAATCTTGAACAAGTATTTGAAAAAATGTTGAATAAATATTAACAACTGTTAAATGAGTATTAAATTTTTTTGAACAAGCATTTGAATTTTTTAAATAAGTATTAAATATTTTGAACAAGTATTTGAAAAATGTTGAA
>LR880966.1:42781196-42797993 GCA_904067115.1 Aegilops sharonensis | reverse complement strand
GAAAATGTAGAGTGAAAATGAAAGCAAAAAAAAAAGGAAAAGAAAAAAGAAATCAAACAAAAAATGGTGAAGAAAAAAAAAATATGAAAAACCAAAAGCTTGAAAAGAAAATAAAAAATAGAGAAAAAAAGAAAAGTAAAAAACTAGCAGAAACCTAATAAAAATAAGGAAAAAAGAAAAGAAGAAAACACGGTAAAAAGAGGAAAAAGAAAAATGGACCAGTGTGAAAACCTCGGCTCTTTTCCCTTCTAATAAGCCACATTCCCTACATATTGTACATGAAGTTGATCGCGGAGCAGTGGTTAGCAGTGCATTGACGACACTGGAATATCCCTGGATCGAGCCTTCGTGATTGCATTGTTTTTTACTCTATTTTCTGAAATAATGAGCTAATGGGCCGGCCTGTTACTGTAGTCGCTTGCTGCGAGAGATCCTGTCTGTCTCGCTTGGAGTGCATTGACGAAACTGGGATATCCCTGGATCGAGCCTTCGTGATTGCATTGTTTTTTTACTCTTTTTCTGAAATAATGAGCTAATGGGCCGGCCTTTTACTGTAGTCGCTCGCTGAGAGAGATCCCGTCTATGGATGTCACCCGCAGGGTTAGGGTTTGGGTATGGGTAGAGTCACCCCATACCCTTACCCACCCCATTTGATCTTACCCATCACTCATACCCATACCCATACCCGCTAGTGGGTATAATTTTTTCTCATGCCCATCACCCTAAGGGTAACCCGCTGGTAAAAATACCCACGTTTGAATAACATTAATTTGAGCATCACATAATTTATAAAAACTACATATAATAGTAATTTATAAACAACAACACATAATAACATCAATACATACTTATAAACAACACCACATCCTATAAAAATCGACACTTTCTTGTAAACAACAACACATCAAAACATCAACACATATTCATACATTTTAAGTTGACAAAGTCACGACAAAGTATAGATGTAATTTGTCAATATTCGTTAGATTTTATAAGGGTACATGGGTCCGCGGGTATGGGTTATGTGATCCCATATCCATACCCGCTCTACCCGATGGGTTTGAGATTTGCCCATTTATATACCCATGGGTAACGTTTTGTCCCATACCCTTACCTTAATAGAGTTTTTAACCGCAGGATACGTGAGTAATGGATACCCATTGCCATCCCTAATCCCGTCTGTCTCGCTTGGAGTGCATTGACGAAACTGGGATATCCCTGGATCGAGCCTTCGTGATTGCATTGTTTTGTTTACTCTTTTTTCTGAAATAATGAGCTAATGGGTCGGCCTGTTACTGTAGTCGCTCGCTGCGAGAGATCCCGTCTGTCTCGCTTAATGCGAGAAATAGAAGCTGCGCTCACCCATGCCTTGGACCTGTTCCGCGACTTTGGGTGTATCTAGGCAGGCCGATTTACCTGCCTCATCCCTCGTGCTCGACCCTATTCAGGCATCTTCGCCTACCGTCTCGGCTATCAGGCCCGTTTCCCTCTTGGAATCCTGTGTATACCCCCCGGGCACCCAGGCCGAGTTGTAGGAGGACACTTTCAGTGTGAGGATGGATGGACATGCTCTCTCGTCCCCTCGCTCTCCGTGGAGAGTCTGTTACTCTCGTTCGCCAGGCTCCTCCTTCACCAGCCTTGGGGTCCCTGCCATGGTGGTTGCTACGCCGCCGCCTGGCATGGGGTTGCCCACGGCCTGCTATGACACTCTCACGGGTGACCCCAAGGGTCATCCTTACTTGTGATAGGCATTGGAATTTCCTCAAAGAGTAAGGTTGATGTAGTATGATAGTAGTAATTATTTCTCTTAGTTAAGACCCAAGGTTTATCGAAGCAATATGGGTTTCATACAAACAATGGTCGACAATATCTGCACATAAAAAAAATAAATACTTGCATAATACGTCCATTTTGGCTCATGTTTACCTACTGTTATTTATAATGTTTTATACATAATAATGCTTTTTGGAGTAATTTTAATGTCTTTTCTCTCATAATATGCAAGGTGCACATAAAGAGGGAGAATTCCGGCAGCTGGAAATCTGGACTTGAAAAAGCTACGTCAGGCCACCTATTCTGCACAACTCCAAATGAGCTGAAACTTGACGAGAATTTTTTATGAAATAAATAAGAAATAATGGAGCAAATAACTACCGGAGGGGCCCCACCTGGTGAGCACAAGACATCAGGGCGCGCCAGGCCCCCCAGGCGCGCCCTAGTGGGTTGTTCTCAGCCCAGCCCACCTCCGGTGCCCCTCTTCTAGTATATAAGTTATTTTGACCAAGAGAAAAAATAAAGAGAGGACTTTCGGGACGAAGCAACCGTCTTGTGGCGGAATTTGGACAGGAGCACTTTTGCCCTCAGGCGGAGCGATTCCGCCGCGGGAAGAGAGGGAAATCATCATCATCATCATCACGAGAGGAAGTTTGAATTTTGACATCCAATGTAACTAGGATTTTGATATTTGATCCAATGTATAGCAATTAGTATTTATAAAAGTTGCATATTTTAATGTTGCATTTACAATTAATTAGTATATATCTATGTATAATACAATAGATTCTCTTAGTCCTTTAATAAGGGATTTATCAAGAATGCTCCTATTATGGATGTGAACAAATTGATCCATTTTTTTCTTCTGATCTCATAATATATATATATATATATATATATATATATATATATATATATATATATATATATATATATATGGATTTGCTACCCACACTTGCTCGGATGGTGCCTATCAGAACCATTCATTTGCTTTGAGATCCGAACTTTTGAGTGGATAAGNTTGAAAAAGCTACGTCAGGCCACCTATTCTGCACAACTCCAAATGAGCTGAAACTTGACGAGAATTTTTTATGAAATAAATAAGAAATAATGGAGCAAATAACTACCGGAGGGGCCCCACCTGGTGAGCACAAGACATCAGGGCGCGCCAGGCCCCCCAGGCGCGCCCTAGTGGGTTGTTCTCAGCCCAGCCCACCTCCGGTGCCCCTCTTCTAGTATATAAGTTATTTTGACCAAGAGAAAAAATAAAGAGAGGACTTTCGGGACGAAGCAACCGTCTTGTGGCGGAATTTGGACAGGAGCACTTTTGCCCTCAGGCGGAGCGATTCCGCCGCGGGAAGAGAGGGAAATCATCATCATCATCATCACGAGAGGAAGTTTGAATTTTGACATCCAATGTAACTAGGATTTTGATATTTGATCCAATGTATAGCAATTAGTATTTATAAAAGTTGCATATTTTAATGTTGCATTTACAATTAATTAGTATATATCTATGTATAATACAATAGATTCTCTTAGTCCTTTAATAAGGGATTTATCAAGAATGCTCCTATTATGGATGTGAACAAATTGATCCATTTTTTTCTTCTGATCTCATAATATATATATATATATATATATATATATATATATATATATATATATATATATATATATATGGATTTGCTACCCACACTTGCTCGGATGGTGCCTATCAGAACCATTCATTTGCTTTGAGATCCGAACTTTTGAGTGGATAAGGTTGTGATTTTATGATTTGTTGAATTTCGCCACTGCAATAGAGGAAAGCTTCGACGGACCTTTTACTTGTCAGTGGCCGAAAATGGAAGCCTACTACCTGGCTTTTGCAGGTGTATTCGGGGCAAGTGACCTCGCCGCTTTATGAGCTAGCAGTGTGCGGCAGTAGCTGATTTCGGCAAGCATATGACAACGGCTAATTTCGGATATTTGTCAAAAGTTCCATGGCGCCGTGTCCTGTCTACTGTTTTAAAAACTGCTATTTTCGTCTAGCAAGCTGTGAAGTGGCTGGCACCGTTGGTAAGAAGCAGCATTTACTCTACCGGGCTTTGTAAAGGGTGGTAGGGCTTTGCCTTTTTTAGTGCATGCGAGTTCAATACGGTTCTGGCCTTCCTTTTTACTAATGGCCTGCCGGATTATTAACTGCAATCTGCACAGTGAACAGAGGCTGCCATGCATGCGCAACAGGGCAGAGGAGTAAAACACGCAAACAGCCGTATGGGCTCGTAATTATCTGAAGCCACCGTCCATCCATTTGTTTTGTATATATCACGCGTCCTGCTCGTTGTTTGCTCCGCGTGCTCTCTGTACAACTTTGTATCTAGCTACCGGTGAGATGGAAGGTTTGGGAGATGGCGAAGGGACGAACGGAAACCGGGGCTTGGCCGTGAGCACAGCTGGGGGTGACGACGCGTTTGCAGGCGCCGTTGTTGCTGCAGTCAAGGATGCCCATCGCGAGAGCGTTGCACTGGTCCACTACATCGGTCGGGAGGTTAGTGAATGTGTTCTTTGGCTCTTGGTTGTGAGCGGAAGTTTTCGCTGGTGTAAGGTAAACTGGTGTTTGTTTTCCAGTACGTTGATCCGCCCAACAACTTGGTGCCTCTTACTTTGAAGCAAGTTTCCATGCTAACTCCTTCAGCCAGGCATGGGGGGGCACTATCGATACATGGGATGCCTGTCAACACGGTATGCATGAGGGTGCACACATGTTTGTTTTGCTGTTTTTGGCTGTTTTCCCCATACATTTTCTTCAGTAAAAACCCCTCCACCCATTCCATTTGTCTGCAGGCACGACTGCTTGGTAGGATGTGGAACCGTACGGAATCATCGGAAGAGATCAACTTCGTTCTAGGCAATGGCACTGGGTCTATCGAAGCCAAGATATGGTATTTTTCTCGCGTCATGCATGGTTAAAAATAATTTTCATGCCTTCCGCAGACGATGACAACTTTGACGACTGTTGCATTCTCAGGACAATAGACGGGGAGTACATGCGGGCGTTACGTGAAGTTAGGTTAGCTCTTGGATATTGTCTTGTAATTTTTGCAATGGTCGCTTATGTTGTGTATAACGGTTAGCTCCTGGGATATTGTCTTGTAATTTTTGCAGTGGTCGCTTATGTTGTGTATAACGCCTGGAAAAAATGAACCTTTCCCGTATAACGCTCGCAGGAATGGAGACTACGTTGTGGTTAACGGCTCTATAAGGACGCGGGATTCTGTCATGCATATACGAGTCTACTCAATCAGGTTTGTGTCAGACAAAAAAATGGATTTACTCCCCTCTTTTCGTCAGTTTAGAAAATGACTGTTCCATTTTGTTAACCATGTAGGGGTTTTGTTTCTGCAGGCTTGTGACTAACTACAATGAGATTACTCACCACTTCTTCCGTTGCATATACGTCTCCCTCGATCTTCAGAAGCAGGCAGGCTCCATCATTTTTGTAATGCGCGTCCTGAACACCAAAATATGCCACCTTTTTTTTACCTTGACGTCGATGCTTTATTTCTACAGTTGAGGGAGAGAGAAATGGATATTCGTCGGGCGAATCTGGTGGTAGCCTCAAACGAGCAGTCTCGGGCTCCCAACGGCACGGAGAAGCTTTTTGGTGATGTTCTTCAAGTTTTCTACCGTCCAGGAATAGTGTATGTGCCTGTCTTCCAAGAAATATGACCAGCCCCACTTTGAATCTTTTCTTCTCGTGTGTCGTCATAGGACGCCCGTATGTCTGCTTCACAGCTTCAATGATTGGCAGTATGCTGTGCTCTCCTGGACCAATTCCAAACATCTCTCTTATCTATGTCACCACTGCCTCCGGAACAGCGTGGTCTGGAGGGCGAACAGGAGCAGTTCCACATGGTATGCCGATGACCAGATTGACATCTTCATCGAAAATTTGCATGTCGCGCTTGTGATCAATTGTAATTGAACTTGCCTCCTCATCAATGTGGCTTAGGATAGACATCAAGAAATGCCTATCCATCCTTGTTATCTTTGGTAGCTCTAGCAGCCCCCCAAACTCCATCTCGGCTACATACTGTCGTTTCTCCTCATCGAATGAGGAAATCAGGTCGTGCAACTTCTTCACGCTGCACCTTGACCCGATTGAGGGTGCTTTTCCATTGACCTGGATCTGATCTTCCTCGTCCGAATCAGACCCGGCGACCGCGCCTCCTGCAGGAAAACCAATCCCCTCTTCTGTCTTCTGATTCAGATGGAACGTCATCAATCTGTCGGAGCGTGCTAGGTCCCGAAGCAGGGACCCCGTAGCCGTCCATCCTGTGACAAACGAAAATGGCAAGAGAAAAGTTAATTTTCGGATTTCCCGACAGCTAAATTACACAAATACACAGTTGCCATTCTCTAGATAGAGAAATGAAGGTGGTGCTCAGAAGTTCATGCCTAGAGAAGTAAAATGCTCTTATTAAGAAAAAATAGATTAAATCATAATCGTTTTGCGTGAGGAAGCGACTGTTTTTTTTTCAGATTACTACTTGCTAGATTTCTTACTATCTTGTTGGAAAAAAAAGATCTAAAAAAAATCATATTTAGAGCTCCTAGAGTTGTCATCTGCAAAATCCGTTCGTCCCAAAAAAGGCCAGATTTCCACACAAAGTATTTTATTTACATTTTTTTTGCTAGCTTGCATCATACATGTACCTAATCTAGCTGCTGCCTAGAACTAGCTAAGATAGCAATTGCAATTAACACGTTGAATGCAGAGACAAAGAAGAAAGGGAAGTGTTTGTGGCCGGGGCGCCGGCCAAACCTGGTTGCGCCAGTCGCGCCCCGTGCGTTCGATCTCTTTTTGATCCAAGGACACCGTTGCGCCACGTGTTACCGGATTTTTTTTAACGCGCTCGTAGTTATCCCTTCCAAAGTGATTTTTGCTGCATCCGCTCTATCTTTCGTTTCGAGGCAGGGCGACCGCGGGCGACGTGCTTTGTTCGCGCAGGGCGGCGGCGGCGGCGGCGGCCCAGGGCGGATCTCCATTCTCCGGTCATCTATGGCTCCCCCCGATGGTAACTCGAGCCCAAATGCTTTCCATTTCCGTTGTTTTCTTCCCCTCCCCCGTTGGATTTAGGGTTAGGGCGTCGCTAGCCGCGGGCCGCCGCCGGCGCCGGCACGGACGAGGATGGGTTTGTGTTCCCGCGGTCGAGGGAGGCGGCGGGGTGGCGTTCCCGCGGTCGAGGGAGGCGGCGGGGTGGCGTTCCCGCGGACAGAGGGAGGGGCCGGGGTGGGGTTCCCGCGGGCAGAGGGAGTTGGCGCGGTGGTTTGTCGCGACGGTGGAGAGCGGCTGCACTGTCGCCGCCGTTTTTGCTGGAAGGGGCGGCACAAAAGGTTTCTACCGGCAAGCAGAATTGCTGGAATTAGCATCGATAGAAGCTGGAACCTACGATTTTTTTTGCTACATCCAAGGGAGTGGTACTGGGTGATGTGGTGGCGCTCGGTTTTTTGCTACATTGGGGATTTTGGTAAGCTACAAACGCCGAGCTGTTTTGCTACAACAACTGGATTGATTCAGGGAAGCAAACCACAACTCTTTCTACATGTTGATGTCTTGCTGACCCAATCATTAGCAGGTTTTCCTTGGCCGCCAAGGGATTTAGGTACTTGACTAATCGAGGTCCAGGGATGTTTTTAGCTTATTGTTTTTGGAGAATCGATGGGGATGTTGAGTCGGTTTAGAAATGACATGATAATGCATTTCATGATGAACCTAATGGAATCAACTTGGTATTCTAGATGTTGTTGATAGTTTACAAAGTATGACTTTCAAAATGTCTGATATGCAATATATATTTTTGCCAATGAATCACTACTCGTTCTGCTGCGCAACCCAACATCCCTGAATTCATAGGTTTGTCAGAATTTTTTAGGTGTTCATGTATGTTTTTTCCTAGCTTCTGATGGTATGGTTTTATGGTTTTATTGACTTTGTGTTTTTTCCTTTTTTGTAGATGTTGCAGGTAACTCTGGTGAGAATGAGGGGAGTAAGAAGGCTAAGAAGAAGATTAAGAAGAAAGGCAATCTATGTGGCTTTAAGTCAAGGTTTAACTCAAAAAGGCTGGCTCAGATTGGGAAGCAAATATCACCGGAAAAACAGAGAATCATAAGGGAGGGACCGTTTGGAGACTTGTTGGACATCCGGTCTTTCAAGGTGCCCCATGAGCTCATTGAGTTTGTTGCGATGAACACGAATCACGTACTCTCTGAGTTCAAACACAAGAACAAATCTATCACCTTCAGCAAGCTTATGGTGAAAAGGATTTTCAACGTGCCATCCGGTGATAGACCCGTGAAGCTTCTAAAGAAGAGTGATGAACATGATCTTCGTAGCATCTACAAGGAGGGGAACAGGGCTCCAATCGCCCATGTTGTCAAGTTGCTCACTAGTTGCAGTGAGGAGGACGTGGTTATGATAAATAGGACTTGGGCACTCCTTGCATTGGCAACAGTTTTGTGCCCAGGCACGGGCAATATGGTGAATCTCGAGTATCTTGCTTCCCTCGAAGATATGTCTTTGGTGCCTGAATTCGCTTGGGATGAGCACTTGTTGGCACGAGCTATGGAGGAGGTTGGAGTCTTTCAAGAGAAGAAGAGGATGCAAGCAAACACAGAAAAAGAGTTTCAGATTGCTTCATGCCTTCCCATGTTAGCGGTATGCAACGCAACATTACGAAATACCTCCATCTTTCCCCTTTGCTGCATGAAACCTTCATGCCTTTATGTTTTTTGTTGGCTAATGTCCTTTTTCCATTCCATGCAGATCATATACATGGATCATGTTGATATCCCGGCTGGCCTCCCAAATGAGCATGCTATTGATTATTCCGTGCCAAGGATACGTTTTGTTTGTCAAAAGGATTTTGAGTGGTTGGATAAAGTTGACAAAAACAAGCTCATTGTTGTCCAACCTTTCTACGGGAAACACACCCATGTAATTTTGCTACATCCCGCCTATGTATTTTCCTTTGTCAATGAGTATTAACACACCCATGTAGCAATCTTTGCTTTTCCAATTTAGTTTATGGAAGATTTCTTATTTATGCCACTCATGTTTTGTTTTCCTAGATCCGGAGTTTGTGCAACACCCCCTATGCAGCACAATTTGTGGGACAGGAAGTTGGTGCTGAAGCAGCTAGTGGGAAGGGAGTTGGTGCTGAAGCACCTAGTGGCCAAGGAACTAGTGGCCAAGGCAGCCAAATTCAAGGTGCTGAAATTCAAGCAAAGGACTCTCAATCAAATGAGGCTCAACAAAATGTTGATGCTGAACCACACCTATCATCATCGCTCAACGATTGGCTGCATCAATCATTCCCTAGCATGCAAGATCTAAGGGTACATTATCTTTTTCATTGTATTCATTTCCTGTTTACCTTTGGCTTCACATTATTTTATTATACCCAATTGCAAGTGTATATTTATTTTGCTGCATCCTTCATGTTTATGTGCAACAACCATGTTCTGTTTTTGCTTCATATGTTGTTCAAGTTCATACATACTATGCTTTTTTTGCTACATCCATATGTCTAGTGTGCTACAACTACATTCTGTTTTTGCTTCAACCATGTCATAGTTTTGCTACATCCATATCATTAATTTGCTACCTACATAGTTGACAGTAAATTGCTACAGTCACACTCTTTATCTGATACGTAGTGACACAGCAGCATACCTACTTGTTTTATCGCTTCATCCATACCTCTAATGTGCCACACCCACATTTGTGTTTTTTTTACATCCATACATATGACTAAAATGTTCAATACTTGCCTTCTTGTAGGTACCAACTCAGTTTCAAATGCTTTACGACAAGCACAAGGGTATTTTTGCATCGGAGGTGGATGATGTTGTTGGCAAGTTTGGACAGTGTTTAAAGGGATTGCAGTGCAACCGGATGGCAGCCCTCCTTCGTGATGTTGGAGACGCCATCACAGCTACCAGTGAGCCCAACTTCTCCTTTGAAGCACCTATCATGGACGAATGTCGCGGAAAAGAGAATGGTGCTAAAGCTGCAAATGCTGGCATTGGTGCTCAAGCTCAAGCTGAAGGTACAACACCTAGCATTAACAAGGATGAAGTCACTGGATTGAAGCAAAAAGTTGCAACCGAGGCTGCTGAAACTCCTGAGCAACAACGAGTGAGTTTCGAGATGGAAGGCAACGTCTCACCTCACAGCCCCCCACTCTTCTATGATGCACCCAGGAGTGCGACAGCTGGCATTTGGGACGACGAGCCATCCTGTGAGTTGTTCCCAAAGGGCTCCGAAGACTACGAGATGATGCATTGCATGGATGAGCCTATAACCAAGAAGAGCGCAGTCAGCCCCATATTTGAAAACATCCCCGTGTTCCCTGTTTCAGACGATGATGACAGCGCAAGTATGCTTCCTTCCTCCTGCATCATTTCTTTTTGTTTTTCTCCATGTCATTTTTTTCACTACATATGTGTGATTGCAGCAAATTCTCTTTTGTACAATCCCTTGCAAACCCATCCATTTTTGTTGCTTGCTACAGTTCCTAAGATGGTCGCTACAGAAGAGAAAATTGTTGATGCAAGCAGTGGCCCTAGCACACATGACAAGAACACTAGGAAGAAGAGGATGGCCAAAGTTCCAGCCGTAAAAAATACCAAGGCAAAGAGGCAAAAGGTCGATGCAGCTGCAACCACGTATGAGAAGTATGTAAAGCATAGGAAACCATTGAGGAGATCACATGCCAATGAACTAGTGTGAGCTACCTAAGCCCTATCTCTTTTTGCTTTCTGTTTTTTATTTTTTTTCTGCTCGAAACAAATGATTCATTCGGTTGCATTTATGGTAACAGGACACCTTTTATCAAGATAGGTGGATTTTACATTGGATACAAGAAATTCCTGGTATGCTTCAAGCCTCGCGGGGATATGAATGATGAGGTTATGTCCCTATGTATCGAGATGAACAACGTAGCATCCCGTGCAGCAAGTGGTACTAATCTGAAGAAATACATGTTCTCAGTCCACGCGGGGGTAAGTTTTTGCAAAAACAAGCAATGCTTCATTCCTTTTTTTCTTCACATTTTTTGTTGCAACACACACTAACCATTTTGAGGTGTCTTTCAAGTAGATCTTACTAAAACAAGACCCAACAACCTTCCAACCAGCAAAACTCATACCCGAGCTTGAAAGGGCTGTGACAAAGTTCAAGGCGAATAAATATGACCTCGTAAGTTTCTCGAGAGCCTACTTTTGTTTCACACCACAAATACTTTCAAAATATGATCCAATGATGTAGCATTTCCTCCGAAACATATGTAGCAATTATTATTGATGTTTACAACATCTCTTTGAAACATATGTATCAATTCTAGTTGTTGTTGAATGCTTTTTTGTTTGCAGTTACAACATTGGAAAGCTTATGTTCATTCCTACTAGGCTGTGACATTTTTTACATGTTCTGAGTACCTTTTGTGCCTATCTTTTGTGTTTTACAGCTTTTTTTCACAATTGTTCATGAAAAGCATTGGATAATTGTTTGCGCAAACTTGCTACACAAGCAGTGGAATGTATTTGACTCAATCCATTCAAAAGGAAAACAATCTCCTTTGAAGAAGCAGGCCAATAACCTGGTAGGCTCATGCTCTCTATTTTTATTTTTCTGTTTTCCCTTTGATTCATCTACATAAATGCCCTGTTGTCATCTTCACACACCTCATCCTATTTTTTTCAAACTTTGGTGCATGTTTTCGGTTGTAGATCACAAACTTTGCAGCCCTCGCACAAGAGTACAACCAATTCAATGTCAATGTTTGATCCTTCGCCCGTGTTGACCTAGAGGATTACCCAAAGCAAGATAATCTGTGAGTTTTCTTTTTGAATTTTGCTTCAATCATGTGTTCCATTTCAACAATTTGTTGTTTTCAACTATGCATCGGAACTATGAAGGAGAATTTTTTTTATCTCACAGATGTGATTGTGGCTTTTTCGGGCTCAAATATGTGGAGAACTTTGATGGGAAGTCAATGAAAGAGTTCAGTCAGGTACTTTCTTGTCATTTTGTTGCAATCTACTTTCTTTGTTTTCAATACTCATGCAACACAAGAATAATTAGTATCATACTTGCTTAATTTTTTCATTCATTTTTACAGGAAGACGTGGCGCAATACCTCATGGATGTGGCGCACAACCTTTGCACTCACCCGATGAACAATGCCCCAATGGAGCGGGCATTCAATGAAGAGTTGGCGGCTTAATTTGCGGGAGGGTTCAAGACGATCAAGCTCATTTTCTTTCGTTAGGTCTAGAATCATGTCTGAGGTGGTAGCGTTCTGATAGTATTAGAGTAGTGCGCGTTCGTATGTACCCTAATGATACCTTCGGTAAACATATGTGTTCTTTTGGTATGTAAACCGATGATAACTTGATCTCTTTGGATGAAGCACTTCTTCCGTTTTTAATGGATGTGATCTTCTGCTTGCCAACATGATCATGCATTGACAACCGTTTATTGTTTTGCTGGTTATGAGCTTCATCCATAGAAGTTTCAAGGGAATCTCTGTGCAATTTTCCCCTCGAAACCTTTTTCATGAAAACAATATGTGGATGCTGCATTGTCACAGTCAAATTGTTGGAAGCTTACAAAAAAAAGCTACAACCTTCTGTTAGATTTCTTGCCGGGCAAAAATCTACATTTTTACCTGCAAATTAGCTACATCCCTGTGATATTATTGCTGGAAGCATAATGTAAATAAGCTTCCTTCCCACTCTTGCTGCATAGCAAAATCAACACTTTAAATCAAATCATTCAAGGCTTTTTCATTTTCATACTTGTTGTTTTGCTTCAACCATGTTAAAAAAAGCTTCAACCATTGTCTTAAAAAGCTTCAACCATGTTTCCTAAAAGCTTCAACAAATATTTTTGCTTCAACCATGTTAAAAAAAGCTTCAACCATTGTTTGAAAAAGCTTCAACCATGTTTCCTAAAATCTTCATCAATAATTTCAAAAAGATTCAACCATGTTTTTCAAAAGCTACAACCATGTTTCCTTAAAACTTCAAACATGTTTTTCAAAAGCTGCAACCATGCTTTTCAAAAGCTTCAACCATGTTTCCTTTTAAAAAATGAATCAAGCTGTGGTAACAACAATCATTGAGTACTATTTTACAAAAAAAAAAGAAGTTGGCACCATCATAATTAAAAAACCAACATTCTGCATTTTGAAAACCACACATGTAGTAATATGTTGCAATCCCAAAACACAAACATTCATAAAACATGGGGTGTTACAAGGTAATTCATCAATTTTTTCCCTCACGAAACATCCTAAAGTGTAAGGATTGGGCCGACACCCGGAGCTTTCGCGCTTGCACTTGCAGCAAGAAAAGCGGCAAGGAGTTGGCAGTTCTTCACATTGTGATCCTCATCTTCACAGTATTTGCATGGAGTCTTCTTTTCCATTGGCTTTGGAGCTTTCTTCGTTTTTGCTGCGTCCTTCTTTGCTTTCTTCTTCATTTCATCTTCTCGAAGCTCAATTAGTGGCTTCCTACGCTTCTCCTTTTCTTTTGGCCTCCCCTTCTTTGCTGACTTTGGTGGGTTTCGTAGTCCTACGGGGGGTGGATCCTGCTGACCTGTACCTGGACCCCCTGAGACTTGTTCTTTTGCTGCACGACCTTGGGCTTCTTCGTCTCCTGCAACCCCATCGGTCGCTCTAGCTTTAATCGCAGCAACCCCAACACTGCCCTGATCAATTAGCCCAGAGACAAAACTATAAGCTTCATCATTGAAGCATGCATCAGAAGCAAGTTTCCCAAACTTCCGGCAAAGAGAGTTAAACTTTAGGGTGTTTGTCGTGGGGACGCCGAAATGCATAGCTCTATGCCCATAGCCTGGTTCAGGTGCAAGGTAGGTTGCTCTCTTAGACCATCTTGGAAGCATGTAATTCACAGGTATCGCTTGCACGTTCAGGTGCACCATGACACGGATGATATGTGGGCAGATCAGCCCACACATCTCAAACATGTTGCAACTACACATGTATGTATGATCTTCAGGGGCAACACGCACCGTGTACACTTTAGGGTTGATGTCATCATTTGCAACAAGGCGAAACCAGACGACATTCCCTTGCAGCTGGTATTGCAGCCCATAGCCTGTTGATTTAGCCAATAGTTTCTGAAACTTGGAAAATACCTCTCTGGTATAGAAATCTGCAGCCTGCTTTTCAATGTTGTAACTGCAAAACAAAAAAGCTTCCAACATCAATAAGAATTGCTACATATGTTTCATTCAAATGCTGCAACCAAACTGTACTGGAAAACTAAAAAAAATGCTACATGACTTTGGACTTACTTGCCCCAGAGTGGCGGCCTCGTCGCTTCATTGATGAAGCCCGCATTGTCTTCACGATCAAGCATTAGCTCCTGGCAAAGCTCAAACTGTTGCACAAATTTCCAAACCGAGTCTCCATGATGATTTAATGTCTTGAAGTAGGAATTCAGGCCCTCGGAGCGCCCAGTTGTTCCTGTGAATGGGAAGAACTTATTCCTAAAGTACACAGGAGCCCATGTCTCCCTGCTGTTCCACATGTTTTTGAGGTGTTTCTTATCAGCCACACCAAACACCTCGACCATCTGCTTCCACCGTTCTTCAAACTCCTCAACGGTATCTGAACCATTAATGCAACCATAGAATGCTTCTGCGAAAGGCTCATCCTTGCCCAGCATCTTCCCTAGTTTTGTCCTTGCAACCCGGAAGACGTGCCACTTGCAACATCCGTGTGTTGAATCTGGAAATACCATTGCGATGGCTGTAGCCATTGCCTGGTCTTGATCAGTCATAATGTTCAACGGATGCTCATTATTCATTGCCAACATCCATTGTTGGAAGACCCACTTGAAAGTTTCAATGGTCTCATCAGGCAACAAAGCACACCCCAAGCAAACAGTGTGTGTGTGGTTGTTAATGCCAACAATCGGAGCAAAGGGCAAGTTGTAGCGATTTGTGCAGAATGTGGTGTCGAAAAACACACAATCTTTGTACTTTGGATACAGGGCCCTTGTTCTCCCATCAACCCAGAAAAGCGCCCTAACAGCTCCATCTTCTTGTAGCTTTGAGAAAAAGAAGTTGGGATTCTCCACTTGTCTTCTCTCAAAGTACTCGATTGTCAGCTCCAAGTCACGCTCTGACAGGCCCCTTCGCAGCTTTGCTCTTGCATTTGTCACATCAGTCTTCACAAACGGCAAACTCCTCGGATCACAACACCGTGCATCTCCAAGCAAGCCCATCATATTAGCCGTTGATATGTTGTGATAGTGCAGTGAAGTGATGTATTGCATGTCTGCATCTGGGATCTTTCTGTGAGACCGGCAAAATCTCCGACGCCCCCTTTGCAACATCAGCTGGTGTGTGTGATCGGCCTCAAAAACTGTCACAACCCAGCTGCTGTCTTTGAGGTTAACACCCATATGAGCCTTGCAATCATACCGCACCAACCGGTTTCTTTTCCTCTTGTCGCTCACATCCATATAGATGCCAGCTTGTTTGCTTGGAGATTTTTTGTTACTCGCATAGCTCATATCAACATCTTCACACTCATTTGTGGCAGCTCCGTCAGAAATGCTATCACCAACATTCCTCGAAGGATTTTTCCGTGAGTGTATGCACTCAAAAACTCTATAGATAAGAATGCGCTTCTGATCCGAGCTGCTTTTCCTACTATGTTTTGATGTCACAATGCGAGTACCAAAGCCCATCTTCGAGGCATATTCATTGTAAACACGCTGAGCTTCTTCAACATTGTCAAAAACCATTCCAACAAAAGGGACAACTGGCTATGATGATATATCTTCATCGGGTTCATCAACAAGTGTTGCAGCATTTCCATTGGCATTGTCACTAGCCACACGGGCATTGCCATGATTTGGAGCTACACCATCGGTGTTCAGCTGCAACGAATCGTCACTATCATTTTGGGGAGTATCATTCAGATCAATTCCATATTCTTCTTCTTCATGCGCAACATTTTGCATATCATCGTCAAGGAAAATTGATGGCTCAACAGCAACATTCTGCAACAAAATCAGCACCCAAGTCATTTTTTTGCTCCGTGAAAAAACATGCAAAAAGCGCGAACAAAAAAAGTGGACGCAGCATGGCAATCATAACCCCAAAACAATTCCTGCATGCAGCATTTTAGGATGCAGCATGCAACATCCAGCAAGTAGCATGTAGCAAATGCAACACATGCTTGTAACATTTTATTAGCAACCAGCAGGAAGAAACATGTTACTAGCATTAATTGACAACATCTTAGCAATATTACACAAAAAACAAGCACAAGCATGTTGACAACATCTCTTTTCAATCTCATGTTCATCAAAGGTTGCAAAATTTTTTTGTGAACAAAATGATCTAGGGTTTGCAATTGGAATTCATACCAGATCAATTTCATCCCGGCCATGTCGTGCTGCATCTTGGAAGACCACACCAGGGTTGTAGTATCGTTGCAGCACCGGTCCACTACTACCAGGGTCTTCCCTCCTCAGTGGACTTCGGCCATGAACGGCAGCGGAGCTCGAGCCCAAATCCATGGCGGCAAGAAGGTCGTTATGGATGTATGACATGGTTGAAGCAAGTACAAGGCGGCTTGATAGATGAGGGAGCCCCTCCTCGAGGTGATTCGGTCGTGGGGAACAAAAAACCGGCGGATCCGGCCGCCGCCGCCGCGGGTTGGGGACGAGCAGACGCGGGGGGATCCAGCTCCCCTGTTTTCCTCGTTGTGGCGCGTCTTAGCACGGTTGCAACATACATTCCATTTTTTGCTGCAACGGTTCATTAGGTACACACTTGCGTGCAGATCTGACGGTTGGCGCGCACCGCATCGGACGGTTCGGGCTCGACCGGCCCAACAGTTGGGCCGGTGCGCCGGCGCAGATCGCTGCCCAGAAAGGGAACGATTTTATCACCCAAGTTTTATAAAATTTCTCGTAGAACACATTATATAT
>LR880966.1:42715324-42727097 GCA_904067115.1 Aegilops sharonensis | reverse complement strand
GGGGGGGTTAGAGTTTGAAAATGGGACCTTTAGTACCGGTTCGTGGCACGAACCGGGACTAAAGGTCTCAACCCCATTAGTCCCGGTTCGTGCCTCAAACCGGGACTAAAGGTCTACTCTTTAGTCCCGGTTTGAGGCATGAACCGGGACTAATGGGCATCGCACCCTTTAGTCCCGGTTTGAGGCACAAACCGGGACTAAAGGGCACAGGTGAACCGGGACTAATGCCTTAGCCGCACGAACCGGGATAAATACTCACATTAGTCCCGGTTCTGGATTGAACCGGGACTAATGGGCTAAACTGGCCTGGACGAAAGCCCTGTTTTCTACTAGTGCCTCCCCCTCGCTCGCCGGATTCCCCTCGGGACCCCTTCCGGCCGTGCTCGCCCCGCCCTGCCCCGGCCGCGGCGTCGCCGACGACGCTAGGGGAAATCCTTCCGGCTCGCGCAAGCCTGGCGCGGGACTTGGGCCGCCCCCCTGCTGGGCCTCCCCTTGAGCCGGCCTGCGTGGGCCTCGGCGACCGCAGACGGGCCTGGGCTGCGGCATTCCGTGGCTGCGGGCCCATCCGGGCCCCATATCTGGCCGCCGCGAGGGTTTCCTGTCCCTCCGCTCTCCTCCCCTGCACCCCCTCCCGCCGCCCCGTCCAAGTCCCTTCCCTCCCCGCGTGCTCCCCTGCCCTCCCGCTGCCGGCTCCGGCGTCCGCCTCCCTCCCGGCAGCCATGGTCCGCGACTGGGGGGACGAGGCCGGGCGCCCAAAGCGCAGCCGCGACGAGCGCCGGGATGCTCCCCGCGGTTCCCTGGACGGGCTGCGCCGGGAGGAACACCTCCGGCAGCAACTCTCCTCCCGACCCCCCTCTCGCCGCTCCCCCGCCCGTGAAGCCCGCAGCTCGCCGGTGCACTCGGAGAGGCGTTCCCCCGAACGTGAATGCCGCTCTCCCGGCCGGCACGCTTCCCCCCGAGACGGCTGGCGCTCACCGCCGCGCGCTGCGGACCGACGTGTTAGATAGATTGGTAGAGATAGAGTCATGTTCAAACTTCTATCCTTTCTTCTGTAACTTCTCCATCTCAATATTCTGTAACTCTCCTGGAACGAATCCTTGCGATCGTCCCTGACTTGTACGCCACGGCTGGCTGTTGCCTCGTTCAATATATACAACGCGGCCACCTACGGGTGGAGATACGCTTCCCATCGATAGTTTACATGGTCATTAGAGCCTCTTCCTCCTAGATCGAAAATCCATCTAGCCCTAGTGAAAGCCATGATTGGAACTACCTCCTCCGCCATCGCCAGCACCATGAGTGCCCTTACCACCGATTCATCCGCCTCCATCTTCGCCCTATCATCCAGCACTACCCACGCCCCGTCCATTGGATCTCCACCACAAGAGAAGCTAACCAGGAGCAACTTTCTCCTATGGAAGGCCATCGTGTTGCCGCAAATCAAGGGCGCACAGATGCAGCACTTCCTTGATCCGGCGAGCCCCGTGCCGCCACCCACCATCACCGTCACCAAGGACGGGAAAGAAGAGCATTGCGTCAATATGGCGCGTGTTCTCTGGTATGCGCAGCAACAACAGCTGCAAGGGTACCTCATGGGGTCCCTCTCCCGAGAAATCCTCGCCTAGGTTGTCACCCTCCAGACGCCATCCGAGGTCTGGGCAGCCATCAACGCCACGTTCGCCGCTCAAACCCAAGCTCAATCGATCAATACTCAAATTGCGCTGCATAACCTGAAGAAGGGTAACTCAAGCATGTCGGACTAACTCGCCAACATCAAGTCTCTCACAGATGAGATCGCCTGCGCTGGACCAGCCCTCTCCGATGGCGAGATCACGTCCCACATCCTTGCCGGCCTCGACCTCGACTACAACCCCTTCGTCTCCGCCCTTGCTGCCCGTGTGGAACCAGTAACGGTCCAAGAGCTCTACAGCCAACTCCTCTCCTTCGACGCCCGCATCAATATGCTTCACGGCCTGAACCCGAGATAGTCTTTGGCTTATGCTGCATCTCGCGGGCGCGGTCACCAGGGTCGCGGCCGTGCCAACAGCAGCAGTGGCCGCGGGCGCGGCGCGCCCCAGTATGCTCATCCAAGTTCAGGTGCAGGGAGCGGTGGCTATGGCCAGCACACATGTGGCGGCGGCTATGGTCAGCATGCAGGCAGCGGCGCTTCCTCCTCTAACACTCGTCGATCTCGTTGCCAGCTTTGTAAGAAGCCCGAGCATGAGGTAATGGACTGCTGGCACAGGTTTGATGAGAAACTCATCCCTGATGAACGTCATGTAGCCGCGGCGATCCGGGAACAGCAAGAAGATGCAGGTGTGGTCTGGTACGCTGATTCCGGTGCAACAGATCATATTACTAGCGAGCTTGAGAAGCTTGCTGTTCGTGAGAAGTACTACGGTGGCGATCAAATTCACACCGCAAGCGGTGGAGGTATGGATATACATCACATTGGTCAAGCCATTATTAATTCCCCTACTTGCAAACGTGATCTTTTCTTGAATGATGTCCTTCATGTTCCCCAAGCCGACAAAAATCTTGCATCTATGTCTCGCCTAACTGCCGATAACAATGTCTTCTTTGAAACTCATCCTAAATATTTTTTCATTAAGGATCGGGCAACGAGGGAGCTCATCCATCACGGTAGATGCATTGGAGGTCTCTACCCCATCACGTCGAGAGCCCTTAGTCGTCTTCATCATCGTCAAGTCTACTCCGTCGTCAAGCCCTCCTTGGCAAGATGGCATCAAAGATTAGGACATCCGTCATCGATCATAGTTAAGCAAGTAGTGAATAAAGGCAATCTTATGTTGTCTCATAGTCAAAGTGAAGAGTCTGTTTGTGATGCTTGCCAATGTGCCAAGAGTCATCAACTCCCTTATCCTAAGTCAACTAGTGTGTCTCATGCTCCTTTAGAGCTTATTTTTAGTGATGTATGGGGTCATGCAAGAGATTCTTTTGGAAGAAAGAAATACTATGTTAGTTTTATCGATGATTTTAGTAAATTCACTTGGATATACTTGCTCAAGTTCAAATATGAAGTTTTCTCTATTTTTCAAGAATTCCAAAAACTTGTTGAGTGATAATTTGACAGAAAAATTCTTGCAGTCCAAAGTGACTGGGGAGGGGAGTATGAGAAACTCAACTCTTTCTTTCGAGATATAGGCATAGAACATCATGTATCATGCCCACATGCTCATCAACAAAACGGCTCGACCGAACGTAAGCATCTCCATATTGTAGAAGTTGGTCTTTCCCTTCTTGCTCAGGCATCAATGCCCCTTAAATATTGGGATGAAGCTTTCATTGCGGCCACCTATCTCATAAATCGTTTACCTAGTAAAGTGATTGGAAATTCCACTCCTTTAGAACGATTGTTTCATCAAACACCCGACTATAACTCTCTCAAAATATTTGGGTGTGCCTGTTATCCCAATCTACGTCCTTACAATCGCCACAAACTTGAGCTTCGCTCAACTCAATGTGTCTTCATTGGTTACAGCAATCTCCATAAAGGATATAAATGTCTTGACGTTGCATCCGGACGCATCTATATCTCTCGGGATGTTGTTTTTGATGAAACCCTATTCCCTTTTGCAAAGGTTCACCCAAATGCGGGCGCTCTTCTTCATGCTGAAATAGCACTTCTCCCTGAATATATGCCTAATCCAGATCACGGGGTTGAATTAACTAATATTGATCATGTGATTCAGTCAGAAAAAGAAACAGGACAAGACAACTTTAATTCTGTTGCTAAGTGTGCAAGCCAACATTTTATGTGTGGAAATACAGACAAAGGAGACAACACCAGATCCGAAGCTGATGTGCCTGTACCTGCCAGCGCCTGATCCGAGGAAGATCCTGGCGATTGGCATGCAGCGGCACACACCACAACGCAGGAGGATGCGGTGGCCGACAGGGCGGGGCCCGGCGGCCCAGCCGACGCGAGTCCGCGCGGCTCGCCTCTCGCCACGTCCGAGTGGGCTGGGCTGGCGGGGGACAAAGAGACCGAGGTGGGGCCCGATATCTACTCCCCGAGCCGCACGCTCACGCACGAGCGCGCGCCCAGTGGCGAAAGGATCGCGAGGCGGATACTGCCCTCGGGTCAGGAGACGTCAGAGCGGGATCTTCTGCAGATGATACTTCAGCTGCTATTCCTGTCACATCCAGATCTCCTGTAGCGGTAACAGCAGCTCCTCACGTTTCAGAAATTCCCAAACGGACTACCAGATCAAAAACTGGTGTCTTCCAACCAAAAAAGTACACAGATGGTACGATAAGGTATGATAAGATTAAACGTGCTTTTCTTACTAGTACGGGTGAACCAACTCATTTGAATGATGCTCTTGCTCATGAGGAATGGAAAAATGCCATGGATAGTGAATATCATGAACTCATGAAAAATAAAACTTGGCATTTAGTCCCAACAGGAAGGAGTAAAAATGTCATTGACTGCAAATGGGTTTACAAGATCAAAAGAAAGTCGGATGGAAGTCTAGATAGGTACAAGGCTAGATTGGTTGCAAAAGGTTTTAAACAAAGGTTTGGGATTGATTATGAGGACACTTTTAGTCCAGTTGTCAAATCAGCTACCATTAGACTTGTATTGTCAATTGCAGTTTCCAGAGGTTGGAGTTTGTGACAGCTAGATGTTCACAACGCGTTTCTTCATGGTGTTCTGGAGGAAGAAGTGTTCATGTGGCAGCCACCAGGTTATGAAAACAGAAGCACACCAGATTATGTTTGTAAATTGGATAAAGCTATTTATGGATTAAGGCAGGCACCAAGGGCATGGTATTCAAAATTGAGCACTCAGTTACAACAACTTGGGTTTACGCCATCTAAGGCAGATATCTCACTGTTTATCTACAATAAAGGCAATGTCACCATATTTGTTCTTGTCTATGTTGATGACATTATTGTGGCCAACTCTAGTCCAGATGCTACTACCTGTTTGCTTAAGGATTTGAAGCTGGAATTTGCTCTAAAGGACTTGGGAGATCTGCACTACTTCCTTGGCATAAAGGTCAAACAGGTAAGCGGTGGTATACTTCTTACACAGGAAAAATATACCACTGATATACTCAGGAGAGTAGGGCCGGAACACTGCAAACCAGTAAGTACACCAATCTCAACTTCAGAAAAACTTACAATTGAGAGTGGTGAAGTACTGGGACCAGAGGATGCAACAAATTATAGAATTGTTGTAGGTGCACTGCAATATCTTACTCTTACTCGTCCTGATATTTCATATTATGTGAATAAGGTATGTCAATATCTACATGCCCCTAGTTCAGCACACTGGACTGCAGTTAAAAGAATTTTGAGGTATCTAAAGTTTATAGAAGGGCTTGGACTTCAGATTGTCAAGTCTCCATCTACGCTTGTCAGTGCTTATTCTGACGCGGACTGGGCAGGGTGTGTTGATGATAGGAGATCTACAGGTGGCTTTGCTGTGTTCCTGGGAACAAATCTTGTGTCATGGAGTGCAAGGAAACAGGCTACGGTCTCTAGGTCAAGTACGGAGGCTGAATATAAAGCTCTGGCAAATGCTACTGCTGAAATAATGTGGATACAAACATTGCTCTATGAACTTGGAATTAAAGCTCCACAAGCTGCAAGGTTGTGGTGTGATAATATGGGTGCTACTTATCTCTCAGCTAATCCCGTGTTTCATGCACGTACCAAGCACATTGAAGTGGACTTTCATTTTGTCAGAGAAAGAGTAGCTCGCAAGTTGCTTGATATCAAGTTCATTCCAACAGGGGATCAGCTAGCTGATGGATTTACAAAACCTCTCACCATGCGAAGGTTAGATGACTTCAAGTACAATCTTAACCTAGATAAAGTTTCATAGGGTTTAGATTGAGGGTGAGTGTTAGATAGATTGGTAGAGATAGAGTCATGTTCAAACTTCTATCCTTTCTTCTGTAACTTCTCCATCTCAATCTTCTGTAACTCTCCTGGAACGAATCCTTGCGATCTTCCTTGACTTGTACGCCACGGCTGGCTGTTGCCTCGTTCAATATATACAACGCGGCCACCTACGGGTGGAGATACGCTTCCCATCGATAGTTTACACGGCGCTCCCCCGCTCGGGAGACCCGCCGTGAGCGCCCCCGCTCCCCGTCTCCCGCTCACCGTCGTGGACGCTCTCCATCGCCCTCCCGGTCCCTCCCCGTGGCCGCCATGGCTGCGCCTCCCCGCCCATACCAACCGCCCCGTGTTCAGCCAAGTTTGCCCCCCGGCAACGGTGGCGCGGGGGCTCGGGGCTGACAGGGTGCCACGAAGAAAAATCGCAAGGCCCCCAGCCGCCCCCTCTCCTTCGCGGCTCCGACTCCCGCCTCTTCGGCCGTGGCCGCCTCCGGTGCCCCTCTCGATGCTCCTCCGTGCTTCAACTGCGGTATCCCCAGCCACTACCAAGTGGAGTGCCCCAACCCGCCGACGTGCTACCTCTGCAAGGCGTCGGGCCATCCCGCGGCTCTCTGCCCGGACCGCCCGGTTGCGGAGGAGCTCATGATGTACGGGCATGGCATTGAGGGTCTCGGCTTCTTCCACATTGAGGTGGAGGACGTCCCTCCCCCATCGCCGTCACTCCTAGCGGTCGTGACCATTGTGGGGGCTGGGGTCGCCTCTCCGGAGATGATCGAGGCCGAGCTCAACCACCTTTGCCGCCAAGTCTGGGACTGGCAGGTGACCCCGACCTCGGACAGCTCCTTCACCATGGTCTTCCCCGACGCCCTCAGCTTGGGCCTCTGCACCCGTAGCGACGACATCGCCCTCGCCCTCAACAAGCTCGTCGTCAACATCTCTGAGCCCCTGATGGACCCCAAGGCGGTGGCCGTGTTGGATGTTGCTTGGATCCTCATTGCGGGCCTCCCCGACATCGCCCGCTCTGAGAAGGTGATCCGTAGCATGTCCAAGCTCCTGGGCAAGGTGGTGGTGGTGGACGAGCTCTCTCTCCGCAAGGAGGAGGAGGTCCGTGTCAAGGTCAAATGCCTTGACTCCTCCACCCTCCGTGCCACTGTCCGGGTCTTTTTCAACAACCAGGGATTCGACCTCAAGATCTACCCCGAGCCTCCCAACCACATCAGCCGCCCTCGACACCTCTCTGATGGCCACCTTGGTGGGGGTGGTGCGGACCACCGCGACGACTCCCACTACCGCCGTCCGTGCCCCTCCCGCCACGAGGACCTGGAGGACAACGACGAGCACTCGGGCCGCAGCCGCTCCCCCTCTCGGGACCCCTCCCCGGGACATGGGGGTGCGGGTGCGGGCCGGTCGTGCGGGGTGGCCATGTCCGCCGAGGTCGCCCCCGCTGCGCCTGTCTCCTCTCCCTCCTCTTCGGCCCAGCTCAGCGACATCTCCAGTGTCAGCCTCCATGTCCTTCCGGCATCTTCGCCGCGCTCGCCCGGTGCCTCTTCCGTGGTGGCCTCGCCCCTCCCGTCCCCGACAACGGCATCTCTGCGGGCCTCTTCGACGTCGGAACCTCCACCCCTCGGGTCCTTCCCGTTGGACCCCCCCTGACGTGGTCGCACCGCCGCCTCCCGCCTCCCCACGGCTCCCTCCACCACCCCGGTCGTCGACGCGCTGGCCCCGGACCCGCCCTCTCCTCAGGCGAGGTCTGCGACCCGGCTGGTGCCTCCTGCGTCTTCGTCTCTGACCCGCCTGCTGCTGGTGGCCTCTGAGGAGGTGGTCACCCCCGTCGCCTCCCACCCGCCTCGGTTGGTGTCCTACGTCCGGCGCCCTCGGGCCTCGTCGACCCCGGTGACGGCCTCCAGCCGTAGTGCCTGGCTCAACGTGGACCGCCCGGCCGGCCTCCCGGCGCCGTCCATCTCCGAGCGTGCGGAGATCCAGGCTGCCGCCTGGAATCTCGAGACATGTGCGACCGTCATTCCCTCCAGTTCTTCCAGTTGCTCTTTTTCTGGGCTCGAAGCCGTCCCGCTCGGCCGCCTTGCCAAGGTGGCCCTCGGCTCGGCGATAGTTTTCAGGGGGAGGTTGGTCCCCCCCTTAGAGCAGATTGCGGCTATCAGGGTCCGTGAGATTCTTGATGGCAAGCTCGCCGAGACCCGGGCCTGTCTCCTCTGCACTTCGGCTCCCCAGTCCTCTGGGACTCCTGCCGAGGAGATCCGTGGTCGTACTCGCTCCCGCACTGCCGCTCTTAGAGCCCTCAGTGCCTCCACCGTCCTGGGGTCAAGCAGCCCCTCAATGGCGGTTTAGATGCGTGCCCTCTTCTGGAACATCCGCGGCTTTGGCCATGACGGCCGCCGCCGCCAGCTAGTTGAGTACATCCAAGACGAGCACATCGACATTGTTGCCATCCAGGAAACCTTGCGCACAGAGTTCTGCCTCCCCGAGCTCGACAGCCTTAGCTCCCACCTGTTCGCCTGGCATTGGCTCCCTTCTAGTGGAAATAATGGCCACTCGGGTGGCATCCTCCTAGGTGTCAAGGATGCCACCTTTGAGGTGGGAGGCATGGATCGGGGGGAGTTCTTCGTTAGTATGGAGATCTTCAAGCGTGCGCTCAACTTTAAATGGGAGGTCATCATCGTGTACGGACCGACGGACCACCGCCGTTCCCTGACCTTTCTAGCCGAGCTGCAGCAGAAGATCTCCGCCTCCTCCCTCCCAGTGGTCGTGGGAGGTGACTTTAACCTCATCCGCTCCCCGGATGAGAAGAATAATGACCGGATTAATCGCCCCCGGATGCAGATGTTTAATGGCTGCATCGCGGAGCTTGGCCTTCGTGAGCTCGAGCGTACGGGGGCCCGGTTCACCTGGACTAACCGCCAGGCGAACCTGACGCGGTCCGTTCTGGATCGCATCTTAGTCTCTCCGGAATGGGAACTCAGTTGCCCTCTGGACTCGGTGCAGGCTATCACCCGGATCGGATCGGACCATGTCCCTCTCCTCCTCTCCTCTTCCGATGAACGCCCCCCATTCCCCCGCGGTTCCGGTTTGAGCTCTTCTGGCTCAACCAGGCCGGCTTCCGCAAGGCCATTGCGGCCAAGTGGAACGCCGCTCGCGCGGCTCCTCACCGAGCCATGTCCGCAGTGGACTTTTGGGAGTTTTGCGCCAAGATGGCCCGCCAATTTATGAAGGGATGGGGCGCGAACATCGGTCGTGATCTTCGTGAGCGTAAGAAGGCCCTCCTTAGTGCCATCCAGGTCCTGGACACCCGCGCTGACTCGTCAGGTATCTCCCCGAACGAATGGTTGCTGAGATATGACCTCGAGGACCAGCTCTCGGTCATATACTCTGACGAGGAGGCATACTGGCGGCTGCGTGGCACCCAGCGGTGGGTGCTCCAGGGCGACGCCAATACGGCCTACTTCCAGGCGATCGCCAATGGCTGGCGCCATCGCAATTCCATCCATTCCCTATGGGATGGCGATTCTCAGCTAGTTCGCCCCTCGGACACCCGAGCTCACGTAGACGGCTTCTATAAAGCCCGTTTCACCCCCACCCCTCAGGGTGGGGCCGCGCTTGCCCCTGATACCTGGTCGGGGGCCCAACTTGTCTCCTCCGAGGCCAACACCGCTCTGGCGGCGCCGTTCTTTGAGGAGGAGGTCCTTGCGGCGATCAAAGGAATGAACCCCTCCTCGGCTCCGGGCCCGATGGATTGCCAGTCTCGTTTTTTAAAACATTTTGGCAAACCATCAAACCGGAGGTCATGGCCCTCTTCGACGAGTTCTTCTCTGGGACAATGGACCTCGGGCGCCTGAATATGGGATCATTACACTCATCCCTAAGGTTCCAGGGGCCTCTGACATTCGCCAGTTTCGCCCTATCACGGTGATCAACGTGATCTTCAGGATCCTGGCTAAAGGGTACGCCAATAGGATGACCCTTCTAGCGGACGCCGTCACCCACCCCAACCAATTCGCCTTTATACAAGGCCGATTTATTTTGGATGGGGTGTTGGTCTTCCACGAAGTCCTGCATGAAGTCTAGGCCAAAAACCACCGCGCGGTGTTCCTTAAGCTGGACTTTCACAAGGCTTACGACACTGTCCACTGGCCCTTCCTTCGGGAAGTTTTGCTTCGAAAGGGCTTCGACGACCGCTGGGTGACCCGCGTTATGTAGCTTTTCTCCTGCGGTAGGACGGCGGTCAACATCAACGGTGAGATAGGCCCCTACTTTCCCACCCTATGTGGGGTGCGCCAGGGTGACCCATTCTCCCCGTTCCTTTTCAACATGGTTGTCGATGCCCTTGCGGTCATCCTTGATAAGGCCAAAGCCTGCGGCCATATCCAGGGCATTGTCCCCCACCTGGTGGACGGAGGAGGGGTCTCCCTCCTCCAATATGCAGACGACACCATTGTCATGGTGGAGGGCTCCACGTCCGACATCGCCAACCTGAAGTTCCTCCTCCTGTGCTTCCAGCAGATGTCGGGTCTCACCATTAACTTCGACAAAAGCGAAGTGATGGTCCTTGGATACTCCCCGGACGATGCTTTGTCCATTGCGGACCGGCTGAATTGCCGCCTGGGCTCCTTCCCCACGACTTACTTGGGGGTGCCCATTAGTGATTCCAGACTCACCGTCACGGATCTTCGCTCGACGGTGACTAGGATGCAACACCTGGTTGAACCCTGGAGGGGCCGCTGGCTGTCGAAAGCTGCCAGGGTGATCCTAATCAACTCCTCGCTTGCCAGCCTTCTCTGGTTTCTCATGAGCTTCTACAGCCTTCATGAGACCCTCCATCAGGAGGTGGCCAAATACCAGTCGAGATTCTTCTGGGCGGGCAAGGGCGACAGGCAGAAATACCATATGGTTAGCTGGCCCGACATCTGCAAACCCAAAGACCAGGGTGGCCTTGGGATCCTGTCATCCCATCGCATGCACATTGCCCTCCTGACCCGTTGGCTGTGGCGTATTGCCAATGGGGAGGGAGGCCTCTGGCTCACCATCATCTGTAATAAGTACCTTCGTGGCCAACCCCTTGCCTTTTGCCAACGTACGGGTGGATCCCAGTTCTGGCAATCCGTGATCCAGCTTCTGCCCGTACTACGCATCGGCACATCCATTTCGGTTGGCTCTGGGGCCTCGACCTTGTTCTGGTTCGACCGCTGGCTAGGGGACTCCCCCCTGGCTGCGATTCCCTGATCTATTTGCCATTGCGGCTGACCCTTGGGTCTCTATCGAGACGACCCTTATTGACTTAGGGCGTCTCGCCTTCCGGCGCCCCTTCGGCCCCATCGAGGTGGCCGCCTGGGACTCCCTCCTCCAAGACATCGCACTTATGCTGATGAACGTCGTGGAGGACCGGGATTTTCTCTCCTGGCGCCTTGAGCCCTCTGGTCGTTTCTCCACGAAGTCCCTGTACGGCGCCATTGCTCCCTCGACGGCCCCAGAACCGTTTAGCCTGATCTGGGACATCCTACTCCCGCTGAAGATCAGGATCTTCCTGTGGCAATGGATCCGTGGTCGTCTCCCCTCTGGGGTTGAAGTCCTCAAGCGAAATGGCCCGGGTGATGGGATGTGCCCCATCTGTGGCACGATTGAAGATGCCAACCACATCTTTTCCTCGTGCTACGCGGCCCAGTTCCTCTGGGCCTGCTTCCGTGAAACGGTTGGTGGACAGTGGTGTAATACCAACTTCCCCGACCTGCTTGCCGAGCTCAACGGCTCCCCTACTCGCTACCGCCATATTAGATGGCTGTGCGTTGGGGTTCTCGCCTGGACGCTTTGGAACATTCGCAATAAGCTTGTTATTTAGAAGGTCCCCCTCCGACGTGCGACTGATGCAATCTTCAAAATGTGTGGTTAC
>LR880966.1:42693694-42714849 GCA_904067115.1 Aegilops sharonensis | reverse complement strand
CTCCCCCAGAGCCTGACTAGTCCGACTGGCGGCCTGTGGTGTGTGTGTGTTTTGGGTTTAGGGCTTGTTGTGCTGTGCCCTCAGCATTGACCCTTTCTCCTATTTGTTCATGTGGACCTCTGTATGTGTGTGTGTGGTTTATGTTGAACCTTGTTGGATGCTTATTGTGCGGTGGCTTTATAATATAAAGCGGGGCGAAAGCCTTTTTCGGTACAGCAGAAGATATCACTGTCATTTGCCATTCAATTTGTTTGGGACAAACGAGGCCAAAATGCCAAGGTCACTTGTGATGATGATCGATGCAGGCAAACCAAAATTGTTGTTCAGAAGTCTTGTTCACCGTGGTAATAATACAAATAGTGGGTAGACAGGCATTAATTTTGGAAAAGCAAAGCAAGACCTTATACAGGAACATAGTTGTAAATTAAAACGATTCAGAACAATATCATAGGATCACTGGAAAAAGTAGCGCGCTATAGCGCCGCTAATAAAACGCTAATCAGTGTATAATGTCTCACTAATAGCAATGCTATTTTGTATAGCGCGCTATTTTTTAAGGGCGGCGCTATTTTGTATAGCGTGCTATTTTTTTCTTTGCATAGGATGCAATTCCAGAATATAACAATAAACCATGGAAGCGTATTCAGGAAGCACTACACTATTTTGGGTAAGTCTAAACAAAGAATATTAATTGAACTGCGCATGAAACATCAGTATAACCATAGTGACCAAAGCAGTACTTCGGTCTTGAGGCACATTTATTTTTGCTCCCATTGCATAGTTGTTGCATAGATTCAATTAAAGACGGGGCCATTTCCCATTATTAAAAGGAGCAACAGCTAGAAGGAAAGATAGTTGCTTCAGTAACCGGGAGAAACCTCACCGTGAACTTGGGCAAAGAAGAGATATATACATATGCAGATACCCTGCACACCAACAATATATGCAGAGATAATCTAGACTTTCTTCGGTAATGGATGTGAAACTTGGCAACCACTATGTAGTAGCAGGCCCGAGCCCTGGGGGGTGCGACCTGTGCGGCCGCACAGGGCCCCCCGTTTTCAAGGGCCAATTTTTTTTACGCTGTAGTACGGCCTTCAGTCTTTGATATGGGCCTCTATTCCTTGTGTCTGCCACGCGTGAAGAAGCCCCCGATCAGGAGAGCTCCTATGTGACGCTCTCTGCGTTAAGCAGTCGAGCGATCGCATAGGGGATGGACAGAATGGGCCGGCCCATCTCTCTCGCGAACAGTAGCTCACGCTGGAATAAAAAAAGATGCGTTGCCAGGGATCGACCACTAGAACTGTGGCACCTAAGCATACGACTCGAACCAGTTGAGCTAGGTAGCTTTGTTGATCACAGAAGAGTGAACTCTTAAGAAAACTTAAACGCCGATCCGAACATCTTTAAAAAATTCGAACACAATTTTTTTTTCAAAAACAAAACGTGAATGTTTTATCAAACGCGAACATTATTTTTTTCACAAATTTTGAGAAAACTCAAACATTTTTCAACACACAAATGAATTTTGGAGATGCGGACATATTTTTTAGAACGGAAAACATTTTTTAAACCACCCAAAAAATTGAACAGGAACAATTTTTCAAATTTCAAAACAAAATTTGGAAACACGAACAACTTTTCCACGTGAAGAATTTCTGAATTCCAGAACAAAATTTAAATAAACAAACTTTTTTTAAAATTTGCAAACAATTTTGGAAACAGAACATTTTTCCGAAACTTCCAACAAAACATGTAAATATGAACAATTTTTGAAATTTTCTAACAAATTTTGAAATAGGAACACTTTTTCAAACTCCCAAACAAATTTATGGAATTTATGAACATTTTTCAAATTGTGAAGAAAATTTGAAAACATGAACATTTTATAAATTTGTGAACAAATTTGGAAAGCTGGAACACTTTTTGAAATTCCTAAACATTTTGCGAATGCATTTTTTAAAATATGAACATTTATTTAAACACACGAACAAAAATTGAAAACAAACATTTTTCTTAAATTTGCGAACAAATTTTGCAAAGTTGTGAAATTTTGAAAAAGAACATCAAGAAAAGAAACAGAAACTAAAAAAAGAAAGTCAAATTTGAAATATGTGAACATTCTTTAAAACTCCCGAACAAAATTTGAAACATGTGAACAAAATTTTGAAATGGGAACATTTTACGAAACTTACGAACAAAAATTTCAAACACGAACATTTTTTGAAAAATATGAACAAAATTTGAAATAGGAACATTTATTGAAACTCACGAACAAAAATTGAAAAAACGAAAGTTTTTCTTAATTTGCGAACAAATTTTGCAAATTTGTGAAATTGTGAAAAAAACATAAAAAAGAAACAGAAACTAAAAAAAGAAAAGAGAAACAAAATTTGAAGATGAGAACATTTTTTGAAGTTTGAACAATTTTTTGAAAGCATGAACATTTTCAAGTCAGGAACAAAAATTGAAAATGAGAACATTTTGTGAAGTTTTGAACAATTTATTTGAAAGATGAACAAAATTTGAAAATGAGAACATTTTGTGAAGTTTTGAACAATTTTTTGAAAGCATGACCAAAATTTGAAAAATCAGAACATTTTGTTAAGTTTTGAACAATTATGAGCAACACAAAAAAAATTGAAAAAAAGGAAAATAACTTTGAAAACAGAAAAACAAAAACGAAAAAAAAAAGAAACAAAAAAAGAAAAAAAGAAACATAAAAAACGAAAAAAAGATAAAAAAGAAAACAGAAAAGAAAAAAATTAAATTAAAATGAAAAAGAAACAGTAAAAGAAAAGAAACAAAAAGAGGTAAAGAGGGAAATTAAAAAACCGGTTCAGGAACCTTCTAGAAGGTTCCCAGAACCAGAAAAACCGGCTGGGAACCACCTAGAAGATTCCCAAAACCGGATTCGCTTTGATGTTGAACGGGCCGGCCCATCCTAAAGCGCTCGTCGATCTGCCTGTGCGCCCGGTCGACTACTTGCCGCAAAGAGCGGCAAATAGGAAATTCCCCCGATCAGGCCATCAGGGATAACGCCTCATCCATCGCTCGACTTCTCTGTTCAGTTCTCTTTCCTTGGTGTTGAATCCATGGTCGAGATTTTCAGTACTTCGGTTCCAATCCATCATGGTAGATACTTTTTAGAAGACAGGACACAAGAGGGCAGGACCGGGCGAACAACAGCCTGCAGGGTGGACCTGTTTCATAAAGGCAAGGAAAGTTCAGGCCAGCTTTCGATCTCTGAATTTTTAAGCGTCTTCGCGTTAAGAATCCATGATCCTGTGATCCCTTACTATGAGTTTCGCTTTCCGCCCGCTACTTAGTTGTACTAAAATCTCGTGGTTAATTTTATTCTTTTCATCTATTAGGCGTTTAGTATTGCAGAACCAAGTGGCAAGTCATGTCTTCATTTAGAGAACATGAATCTGGTTACCAAAAGTGTTTGGAGAAAAAAAATTAGAGGATTTAACTCAATCTCAGAAAGATGATGTTGTTTAAGTGAAGACTATACAACCAAGAATAGGTACGATTCTTGATATTTCTAGTTGGCATGTAAGATATTGTGATATCTATGTTACTATATTTTTTTATGTAGAGCATAATTGGTTTGATGCCAACATTTGGCATTGTCAATATTTGGCAAAACCAAAACTTATCAAAATTTAGCAATTTTTTGTGAGGTAGACAACAAAAGTTGGTAGCCAATCAATCACTAGCCAACATTTGGCATTTGTCAAATATTGGCAATGCCAATTTTTGGCATCAAACTAATTATACTCGTAGTGTTTCTTAAGCAAGATAGGACCCATTTTAGAATTTTGCACGGGGCCTCTGATTTTATCGGCTCGGCCCTGTGTAGTAGAAGTACATATTTCAAGTGTAAGTTTGGGAGGCATCGAGGAATGCAGCAACACTGGCAAGTTGTTTCTGCCTGATTATATCTATATCGACTGGTGGTATTGTGTTGCTTGCTTCTCATCTCTAGGGGCGCTTGGGACACTCATCAAGCCCGTACAATGAGAAATATTGCGCACCAAAGATGATGTAGCCGTTACGGCCATATCCCTATTTTCCATTCTTGTGTTCATCTTCCCCAGCTCTGATGACGCTGCCACAGAGGTCGAAACTATGGCCATGGTAGTAAGGATTGCGTGCCACACCCACTCTCTATCTTTAAAGATGGAGAGCTACACTCCCGTGTTCGGACAGGCTGGGGATAGAAAGAGATAACGAGCCACCAGGAAAAGTTATAATCGCGTAGTTGCTCAATCACAAAGTAATTCAATAACCAATACGTCTCTAGCAACGTTGTTCCATACTTGATTATATGTGCGTTCCATTACGTCGCCAGGTTAACATTTGGGTCCTTTCTGCCTGGCAATATTTTCTCCCTCCACTTTGAAGTCCGAATTAGTAGGTCCATTGATCACAAGCACGTTCATAAATAAGTACATGCTGATCTCTGGGCATATTGTCTGCGGGGTTGATACATTCGACCAGATTTAGCTAAAGACACTGCTCTGAGGAGAGTGGATTTTTTTGAGTTCGGGTGTATTAGGAATCAGCTTGGGAATGCATCCGGTGCGTCCACATTTGTGAGGTTACCGGTGCACCGGATGCCGAAGAATATTTTAAATTTTTAAAAAATCTATCACATTGACACAACATCGATGTATGTTGTTACAAAATTTCGTATCAGAATCTGAAATATTTGAAGAGCAGCAATATGGCTCATACTAGCATATAGTAGCATTATCTGGGCCGTTGGGAGGACACGATGGGTAGGTGGCGGGGGCAGTTAATGCTCACATGGCAAGTGCTGGAAATGTGTGTAATCCTCGCACGTCCAATATAGGGATACGAAGGTATGAATACCTGCAGGAATCGTTTGTGGGGCCTGGACGCAGGTTACGGATCAGACAAAGATAGATCGGCGGTACAGGTTCAAAGAAGATTCTGGACAACGGTCCACTTTTTTTCCGCGCCTAGAGAAAAATGGTTGCGGCGGGGGAGTGATGGGGGGCTACAGGTAGACAGGGCACAAATATAACAGTTTTCTTTCGTCTGCGCATTGGGTGAGCGTAGGGGAAATTATAAAAAAAACATGGACAAGACAGAAACATAAATTCCCATTTGAACTGATTCAACAAAGCAACACAATACATTTGAGACGAACACCACCAAACACATTTTGACATCCACAACTCTGAAAAGCTAACTACCTAATTGAGACTAACAAGTTAAAAACACGCGCGCAGCAAACACTAGTACTACTGGCTCGTATTTAGACCCAAAGCGCCATGACATAGTGTGGCCACTTTGATGCTTAGTCACTTTAAGTACGTGATCCCCAGAATCAGGACACACATGCCAAGAAAGAGAACAGTGACCATCAGGTTGGTAGCGAGGAGGAGCAGCGCAATCCTTGAAAAACCAATGTTGGTGTTGGATCTAGCTGGGGCGACCTGCTGGCATCCATGCGGAAGAGAACAGGGAGGAGATGCATTCTGACGAGCTCCATCCTGACGCGAGTTCCAGTGCTGCAGTCCAGGTGAAGCTGGTGATGGCCGAGGCGGCAGTGACCGAGCTCGGTCCTACTCTAGCACGGCGGGATATGTGTGCTGCCACTCAAAAAAATTAGCACTGGCCCGACTGAAAAATAGATGAAGGAAAAATCATCAGTTAGACCGGTGCGGCGGAGCTCCAGCTCGCCGGCTGCACGGCTGGCCGGGTTGAGCGCTGAGAATCGGCTGAAGGAATCTGTTTTTTTATTTCTACACAGATAAATATGATGACAGGTGGGCCTCTTGTCCAATCTTTTTTTTTTGCGGGGGTAAAAGGATTGTATTACTCAAGAGCACACGAATTCATCCCTACACAGACTAGGGACATTAGCAGGTCCAGAGCGGAGCCAGACCACAGTACGGTTCTCCGTTCGACCGAAGTTTGCTAACACATGACTAACATTATTTTGCTCTCTAGAGATGTGAGTAACACAACACTCCCTTGTACCCATAAGACTCTTTACTTCTGAGACCACCATCGCATGCTGGGAACGATCCGGTCCTTTTGCCTTGATCATCTACACGGCCTACATACTGTCACACTCCAGGATAATCGGCAACTCCGTCCACTGCAAAGCTAGGCCGAGTCCCTCCGTGCACCCGGCCAACTCAGCGTGCAATGGGTCCGGGCATGACCGAAGCGAACGGCATGTAGAGAAAATGATGGCACCGTCGTGCCCGCGCAAGATCATGCCGGCACCGGCGCTTCCATCCTCGTGTGAGAATGACCCATCCACGTTGAGCTTCGCCCAACCTTCCGGAGGCGGGCACCACTTGCGTTTAGACTTCCAGCTTACGTCCACATTTGATATTGGCTGCTCCGCTCCCTCTAGTTGACTGACCATCTTTCCTTTGTCCCAGTCCCCGGCCGGGTATTGTTGGATCCCCAATAGTGAGTTGACGTAGCTTTGAAGGAACCGTCGGGACACCTCCATGGGTGGCGGTGCCTTGTCATGTTGGATCTCGTTACGCACGTGCCAACATCTCCACATAAGCATGAGGACTCTGAGGCGGTCACCCTCGTCGCACTCCGCGATGAGATTCAGGAACCACTCCGGTCCTGTATTGCGGATTGATTTAACATCAGGTATCCGCCAAACTTGCGCCATGGCTTGCCACAGATCAACAGCTCTTGGGCAACAGCTCTTGTCCAATCTAACGGTCAACGCTTATGGTGTTAGTGGTCAGTGTTTATGGATGAGGCCCAACTGTCAGAAACACATTTAAAAGAGTTAAATCGGACTCTTTTCAGACTTGGTAGTTTTTAGTTAAGGATTAGTGAGAAAATGATATTTCTCGGCATAAATTCGTAAAGTGATAGTTTCTGGGCATATTTTCATGAAATGTGGTAGTTTTTTGTTATATACTCGTTAGACCGAGAGCAAAGGAAACATGAACCAGATTCTGAGATTGAGATTCGAGAACTCACACTCCAAAGGACGCACTTGTAGTACCGATTGCCGAGCCTTTTTCCCGCCGGCAGAGATGCCACTAAGGACTTCGCGGCCACATCTAGAGCATGGGATCATGTCGGTGTTGACCACCTGTTGGGTTGAGGAGGAAGAAGAGGCCATGGCAGCGAGGAAGAAGACGCTGCAGGGTGAAAGGGGATAGGGTTGTAGGCGAAGAGATAAGGCTGAAATATATAATGGCAGGGGCCCGACCGGTAAGCGGACCAGGAGCGATAGTAGCACGGTTCCTAAGGCCCTTCCCAGTGCTCCATGTTGGATAGGTGCTAAGCATGCCACATAAGCTAAAAAGTGACATGGCACAACAATTAAAGAGGAGAGAGAGCACTTTGGTGACCTCAAGAAGAACCAATGCCAAGCGCGTGAACCTAGGCAAACCACATAAATAAAAGAAGCTGACCAATGCATGAGAGAGTTTAGGTGCTAAATCATTTAATAAAGTGGGCTTAGCAACAAGAAGTTAAGCACCTATGCATTGGGGAATTGAGTTGCTAAGGTATTTAATGCACTTAGCACCTCATCTAAGCACCTTTGCATTGACCGTAGTGGACCGAAGTAGCTGAGGCTCATAAATGACAATGGACAAACTCCATCGCCACTGTTCTAAATTTAATGGACAAGCGCTATACCTGGCTGAATACATCAGGCAACGTGGATCCCGAGGTGGACCAACCACTGAGATAGTAGTACTATATGCAAGTATAAGCCATATTGAATTTTCGAAATATTTGTTCATATTGTAGTCTATAATTCACTACTGGAAAATTTTTTATAGGTGAACTTAAATTAGTGGCGGGTGTGACGAGTCACCCGCCGTAGTTACTATGGAAAAGTAGCAGTGCCGAGTAAGAAATAGAACCCATCACTACTATTGGAGAAGCAGTGGCGCGCAGTACTACATGCCCGCCACACATAGACTTTTTCAAATTTGGCGGCGTGATGAAATCTAAGGGTTGTTACTTATGCCCACCACTGCTTATTAAGTCAATAGTGACAGGCAAAGCTTTTGCCCGCTAGAGCTAAATTGTGGTAACCATTAACAAAAGACATGGAGGCAGTTTTAGCTGTGGCGGGTGGTCGGTAGTGCCAGCCAGTGTTTCGCACCTTACGGGTGGTGGGCAATACTGCCCCCATCACTCGTAGACCCACGACGCTGGCGGTTCAGTTTTCGCCCAAAAACCGATTCACCAGCAAAAATTTGCATTTTCCCCGCCCCGTCGCCTGTCGCCCGCCCTCATCGCAGCCCTCCTCGCCGCCGCGGGCATGGCCTCCTCCTCCAACATTGGAGGCATCTCGCTGCCGCCGCCACCGCCGAGCTCCTCCCCGATGGCTAGTGCTGCGGTCATGGCACCCTCCTCTGCTAACATCGGAGACCTCACGCCGCCTTCGAACGCCAAGCGCGCACCTCTCCGGTATGGTCAGATTTGTGTTTAAGGTAAATAGAGGTACAAATTTGATCTATATTTAGCACGGATTAAATTAGAGTACTGTGTCTTGGTGTTATTTGTGCTTAGGGTATATTTTTTACAAGATTCATTGTAGTATCATTGGCTTATATTTGCAGGTATTGACATGAGTGCCAATGTTTTTGACGTCGATTCATTTCTGTTTTGCCGAATTTCTGACACTCGTTATGTCGTATATTTAGCAAAGGTCATGTCGAATTTTTTCTTTCGTTATTTTCCTAGGACCCGTTGTAGTGTGGTTGGCTTATATTTGCAGGTATTGACATGAGTGCCAATGTTTTCACGAAACGTTGATTCATTTCCATTTTGCCGAATTTCTGACACTCGTTATGTCCTCTTTCTAGCAAAGGTCATGTCAAAATTTTCTTTCATTTATGATTTATGACTCATAATTGCCATACTATATTTTAGCAAAAGTAAAAAATCGATTCTGGAGAACCATCTTCTATGGACCCCTTAGCTCAGAGTCGTAAAACGGACAGAAAGGAAAAGAAGAAATCAGCCAATGAACCTACCTCCAGTAAGGCGCCAGGAGAAAATGTGGTGAATGCTTATACCAGTTCGCGCTTATGGCGAATGTTTAATCCCGATGAACCGATGTTACTACAACACAAGTTGAGTGCACAAAGCGTTGAAATTCAGCTTCTACACAAAGACGTAGTAGCTAGGTCAGGAAAAAGTGAGATGTATTACAGCGCCAATGTTATAGATGGTTTTGTATTTGTCGACGAGCACCCTGCTGATAAAATATATCTCGGGTTTGAGAGTGTGGTCAACGGCAATATTTTCTACGTGGACGTAATCAGGCCATCTTTAATGAAACTTTGACCGCTCTGGCATTCTACAAATCAATTACTCCGGAACGAAGAAGTTGTCTTCCTTGATCTGTATGTCATGCATTGTGCCAATGTGGATTCTGATAAAGGCCAGCGTCTTATCGTGACTTACCTCCACAAGACCATTCTTCATAGTCCTTGGCACAAGCACAACTTTATCGTGCTTATCGTGCCTTACTTTGAAAACATAAGTTCATTTCTTTATGCTTGCACATATACACTTGACTACTTCGATGTCAATCTCATTCATGTTACATAGTTCAACTATTTTCCGCAACAATGAACACTAGATCGTCATCGCACTAATGCCCCGGGACGGCCGAGCTTATTTCTTTGATTCTAGGAGAGACCCGAAGAAGCCATGGACTGATCTGAAGAAAGTTCTCAATGCTGCTCTTTTGATGTGTCATAAGTCCAACCGTAAGAACAATGTCGTATTCGCAGTACAAATTTAACACTAGCTTCTGTTGCCGGCAACAACCCAAAGACAAAACCATGCACATGTCTGACTACTTGCCATGGTCTTCATGGATGACTATGTGCGTGCAGGACCACTGTTGAGAAGTGATTCAATGTTGCATAAATGGACCAAAGAGAATGAGAAGGAAGTTAAGCTAGCTCACTTTTGGACACAGCATGAGTACCTTCAGAGGGTGCTCACGAATATCATCAATCGCCATGTAGCGAGTTATGAGGGGCAATTCTACTATCAGGCAGAGAGTCAAGAAGAATGAGAGATGAGAATGAAACATCAAAATGGCGATGGATGTCATGGTGATATATATGCTCCTTCTAGAAAAACGCCAAACATTAAATTGTGTCATGACAAAATGCTTGTTACTTTGTGATCTCTAGTTTATATGTATGTGTGTCATATGTTTATATATTTACCTTGTAATCTTTCCTATATATTTTGAATGTTATTATGTGCTAAAAATAACAAATGGGACTGCGAGAAGAATTGTGGGAGGGGGTCTCTGAGGCGGACACTGAGAAGCACTATCTATGGACGCGGCAAAAGTATCGGGAAGAGCACCTCAGGGAGCCGATGTTAGCTTGGGTCAGAAGGGTTCCAGTGGCCCAATGTTCTCTCCCAGCAATGGAGAAGATAGTAGAGAGGCGGTTCATGGACCTCGCGTTGTGCATCCTGACGGAGGCGACAACCCCGGATGAGAGGCTGAGGATCTGGCCGGGTCTGAGTTCACCCACCATACCCATGTCGGGTGAGCTAGTTCAATGGGCTCTTTGAGAGGCCAAATATCCAATTCCAGAGCAAGCGGCCCGTTGGTCCCCGTTCGTTCCATCCACTAGTAATTCATGTATTACGTGCAGCTTGTACTAACGCTCTACGTGTTGAACATCGCGCGACACTCATTTCCCTCCTAAACAACTCGTCAAACCGTTCATTAGGTGTGATGAACGACACATATATGTTTATTATTGTAATGCACTTGTTATATTTGCACTACTTTTCATTAATCTGACATCATTGTAATGTGGTGCATGTATGTGGATCAATGTTAAAACCAGAATTTATGTATCTCATGCAATCTGATGATCTGATCCAGGTACAATATGATGCAATAGCATCAATTCGGCATGGATTAATAGCAGTGACAGGCACGAAACTATGTGGCGGTCGGTATAAAGGGCGAGCCATTGCTACGTGTAATTCCTGTGGCGGACAGGGACAACCGCCCGTCACTACTTATGCGCAACCACTGGCAGCCAGGCGCCCACCACTGATGGCATATTAGAAGTGGACGAAGGTCACTAGTGGGCATCCCTGAGAGCCTTGTCCGCCACTACTAGGATTTTTCCGTCCGTCACTACTAGGCATTCCTGCAGTAGTGAATAGTCTACACCACATGAACACGCGTGTATAGCTATTGGTGATACAAGCCATCTCCCAGGACACCGTCTCCTAACCCTAGCCATCGCCGCCACAACTACAACAACTGGCTTGGTCCCCCTCATCTTCCTCGTCCGGTAGCCTCATCGGCGGCAAGAGGTGTGGGGACCGCTTTGTCTCATTTTATTTTTCTTAGATTTTTGCTTCTCCGACGACATCAACGAGGTGGCGGCGACAATGGCTTGTTGGAATAAGACCTCCTATCTCTACCTACCTCCACGACGTATGATCCGGCACCGGTGAAGGGCCAATGAGAGTTTATGTCACCAAATCGGTTGGTTCCCTTCAGATCTTGGTAGTTCATGTGTTTTTCAGAGAGAGCTTTTGGCTGGTGTTTAGTGTGGCGACTTCGACATCTTCTTCTGTGTTGTTCTGTGGCTTGGCCCGATTTCTTCAACCGTCTGAACTGGTGGTGATCGATTGCAAGCCTGTTCTTCTTGGGGTGATGCCCTAGCCAATGTTTCTTCAACGATTTTAGATCTCGTCTCAAGGTGCAAGTGTCTATTGTGGTCTTCAAAGCTTTGTATGGCGAGGGCGTTCACAGGTGTTGCTTCTCTGTGATGTTGGTTTAGTGCATTTTTTTTATCTTCAGTGGACGATGCATAATCGAGCAAGAAGAAGACTAGTAGCTTTTTAATGTAACTAGCAAAGGCATCATAATTAACATGACCTAAGTGATACTCAAATTGCACTGTTGTATGGTTCTATAGACATATGAATTTTTATATTAAATGAGATATAACCATAGAAAAAATATCTTTAATCAGTTTTTACCCGTGGATAAATGATGTATTAATTATAAAAACACACCATATCGTGACCATATGCGTCATTTGCATGTCACATATTCAGGTGAGCAATTTCCAAATTATGTTTATGCAAAATTATAAATGCCAATTAGTTACGGTCAAATATAATAAGGGCCACTCAAGATGAATGACCACATGATCTCATGCACAATTACGAAGATGCATCAAATTGTCTTATTAGTCCAAAACTTAAGAATTATTGGTTGTAAAGATCAGTTGTGGTATGTGGTATATTTTGAGATTGGTTGTTTGTTTCCAAGTTAATCGGCTTGTGGGTAGACTTACGAATACTATCTACCACACTAAGATTTATGCCAAAAGACCCGTCACTACATACTTTTTGTAATAAAGTTGTATGATGCATGTATGTATCAGGAGCATGTTCAATAGTCAAGACGACTATATACATACCCTTGCACTCTCCATGTTTCTAAATAGGACAAAAATAAGTTGTTATATAATCGTTAGTGTCTTACCAAGTATTAAAACATTATATATAAAATTACATAACATCTGCAATACATAGCGTGTGCACAAAAAGCATCTCGTGTGGCGCTGTAATAAGGAACATTTGTAACGTCTAGATGGCATGCAATGTAGAAAACATAGTAGGGAACTAAAACATGTACCTCATATTCAACTGCTATGGTGTATTCAATGACCTTCCAATATAAGCCTATACAGATGTACCATCAATATAATCACACACTATATTTATCCGACAAAGGCAAAGAAAATGAAAGAATATGAGATAACTATTAAATAATTGATAGGTTACATATAGGTCTGCACTTGTGTGAAAATCATGACCCGTTCTGCAAAAGGAGGCAAGAGAAAAACTAAATCATTCACTAAAGAGCAGCTAGCATAATATTCCACAATTTAGAACTATACATCATACATTCTGTCAAGAAGTTGGTACAGAATATGATATCCAAGTTACTGAAGAATTTTGTTATTTGGAATCACGTTATCTCTAGCTTATTATTTTTGTTAGGCCATGAGGTTGACCCTGGAAAATATTTTGCTCAAGAGTTGAAGAAATCAAACTAAAAGAAGTTCACAAACCTGCCTTGATATTTTTGAGATTTTTTTCATGACAGTAATTCTAGGCAATAAAGAGGAGTGTGGTATGCATATATAAATAAAACCACAGGTGAAATTCTTTGAGAGCCTTTTACACACGCGACTCTATGCAGGGAAGAGAAAGGCTAGTGAAAACATATAAATTATGTTAGACCCACATATATTGTAGTTTCTCCTCGGAATCTGCATCTCCTTTCTCTTTCTAAGCACCGCAAGACCACACCACACCACTAATTAGATGGCCGAAACAGCTGTGCGTATGACAATTTTGATCGTAGTGAAATTTCTGATACTTACTTCTGGACCATACAGATTAAAAGGAGTTGATGATCCAACGGTCCAGACAAATAGATCGTAGTGAAATTGGATGGAATCCATCATACAGAAAGCATCGCCCTTTGATGGTCACCGATTATGTTAACAGACGATGTATAGTTTATCAGAAACTATTATGATTCCGATTATACAAGCACTGCGATGCTACCTCTCCTGAAACACATGTAACTACAGTTGAAGGATCTCAACAATATGGTCCAACAACGCACAGTAAATCTGTTTATTTTTCTGCCACAACAACTTGAAGAAAGTTTACCTTCTGACTGCTTTGCTATACCATGCTGAGGGCAAAGTGGCTGAGTCGACCTATTGTCCCCAGCCCGTGTATGGCAATACAAACATGTACACACTTATCAAGTCAAGGATGCAAACATTCATGATGTACTAAAATCGTGTGTGCAAGGTGCAGCTAAATGTTAAGGGTAGAAATTAGGCTTGGAAAATATTTGAGAAAATAATCACATAATAACTGTGGTGACAATATGATAGTCAGTTCTCATTAGCAATAACCTGATCCTCCATATGATGTCTGCACAAAGTTCGGAAATGGAAAAGGCAAGCATTTAATCTAAAGATTAAGCACATAAACTTAGAAATCAAAATTTTGGCAGTGTAGGCAGTTCCAAATTCTGAAGAGATCACCCGATCATGATGAACTCATGGTAGGCTAAATCATAATTAATAATTATACGTTTGCTGTAGAATATAAACATAAAAGCAACAGAAAGTCATGCAAAAAAAAAAAAGCAACAGAAAGTATGCTTGTGAAGGCTAAATCGTATTGCTCTTAAATAAATCATACTTAAAAGTAAATGTTTCAAAAGTTTATATATTTTAATAGAATAATACTTTTAATAACATCATAGCAACACCTACAATGGCTAATTTCGTGTCACCAAAGAATCATTTATTTTCAGGTTTCGTTAAGACAAACTAATACTATATTGCACTATCACGATGCACATTGCTTGGGTATGAGGACGTCTCTCCTACTCTGCTTGCCCCGGAAATAAATTATAAGATCAATTTGGAGTAGTATATCTCACCTTAATAACGAAGATAGCGCTCAAATGAAAATTTCTTATCTGGCCCCAATGACATCGCAGTTGTAGAACAGTTGGTGGGATCTGTTGTTGGTCTTGTACGACCTTACTACAGTGCGCATGTCACCGTAATAGCCAGCAACATGTTTTGCTCTGAAGGATGCGTTGTGACATCTGCAGGTTGCCAACTGCACAAACTTAGACCGCTCCATTACGATCGATTAGCAACATGCCCTCACACACAAAGCATCTCAATAGCAATACAGGCACGTACGGAGCAAGGAAAGTTAGTCACGCTAGCTAATCAACATACGGCCGGTCGGAAAGGCAAATTACCCACGCACTAATTGGACACAGCAAGAGTTGATTTGATAAATCATGAAACCTAGATGGACACTACCTATGTGTTGGCAACGTCTTCATCAATCAAAGGGAAGCTTCATGGTGCTGCATGCGGACGGACGCTAGCCGAACGGTGCCGAGGAGAGCATCCGGAGAGGATTTTTCTTCTGTTGTCTTCCCGATCGAGAAGGACGTTAGCTCTCCGTCTGAAAAGTATTCTTCCTGAAATTATTTCATCAACTCAGAGTGCCTTTGTCCCGGGGAGGATGATCACTGACAACATTTTAATAGCTTATGAATGTATTCATAAGATCAAGAATAAAAGAGCTGGCCAAACAGGTTTATGTGCAGTAAAATTGGACATGCATAAAGCTTATGACAGGGTGGAGTGGTCTTTTCTTCGTGATATGATGGCTGCCTTGGGGTTTCATGACCACTTTATTGAGATGATGATGTCCTGTGTAAGCTCGGTCAGTTACAAAGTGAGGTTTAACTCACATGATACCGATTCTTTTATCCCTACGAGGGGTATCAGACAGGGGGATCCCCTCTCCCCATATTTATTCCTATTGTGTGCAGAAGGACTTTCTAGTCTATTGCAGTTTGAAGAAGAAGCTGGTGGCATTGAGGGAGTTAGAGTGTGCAGAAATGCACCATCAGTATCACACCTTTTATTTGCTGATGATTCTTTGATTCTCATGAAAGCAGATGTTTTAAATGCAGCTTCCTTACAGCATGTTCTAGATACCTACTGTCAGAGTTCGGGACAATTGGTGAGTCTATCAAAATCTAGTGTATTTTTTAGTCCAAATACCCCTGTGGTCACAAAGACTGAGATCTGCCAACAGTTGAATATCGACACTGAAGCTCTGTCTGATAAATATCTTGGCCTGCCTGCAATGGTAGGAGCAGATAGGAGTGACTGTTTTAGACACTTTTGTGAAAGAATTAAAGAAAGGTTGAAAGGATGGATGGAGAAACAACTATCTACTGGTGGCAAGGAAATACTTATTAAATCTGTCGCCCAAGCAATCCTTGTTTTTGCCATGTCAGTATTCAGTTTACCAAAGGGCATCTGCAAGGAGATCACAGACTTGATAGCCCAATTCTGGTGGGGCGATGACGAGGATCATAAAAGAATGCATTGGTACACTTGGTGGAAACTAAGCTACCCGAAAAATGAAGGAGGGATGGGTTTTAGAGACCTCTATTCTTTCAATTTGGCTATGCTCTCGAAACAATGCTGGCGTCTCATTACCAACCCAGAATCCCTATGTGCCCGAGTGTTGAAAGCAAAATACTTCCCTAATGGAAGTTTACTTCAAGCAACTTTGAAAAGTGGGGTATCTTTCACCTGGCAGAGAATAATGAAAGGATTGGAAACATTTAAATTGGGATATATCTGGCGTATTGGAACTGGTGAGAATGTGAAAATTTGGAGTGATCCTTGGGTATCTTCAAGCCCTAATATGATGGTAATCTCCAGTAGAGGACAGTCCATCCTCACGACATTGAGCGATCTCATCGATCCATATACTGGAGTATGGGATGAACCTCTAATTCGGTCTATATTTAATCCTGTTGACGTTAGAAGGATTATGCAAATCCCTTTGAACCATGGGGCATTTGAGGATTTTATTGCCTGGAACCCAGACCGGAGAGGGATGTTCTCAGTCCGGTCGGCATATCGCATTCAATGGATTCAAACTTACCGTGCACAGGCAAATCTATTGGCACGTCCTTCTGGTTCTAATGCACCAGAAATATGGAGTGAAGTTTGGAAATTGCAGGTTCCACGTAAGATACAGATTTTCTGCTGACGGACCCTTCATGGAATTATCCCCTTGAAATCAATTCTCACAAACAGACATGTAGGCTCGAATAGCTCTTGTCCGATCTGTCATCAGGCTGCTGAAGATGTGCGCCATCTACTGTTTGACTGTACACATGCTCAAGATTTATGGCATAGATTGGGAATTCTTGATATTATTGAAGAAGCAAAGAAAATTGACCGTTCGGGCTCGATCATCTTAGAATATCTTCTGTTGGCGGAGGCCAGGTCGCTACCTCTGAAACCTTGCCTTGATGTTAAACAGGTCCTAGCTGTTCGATGCTGGTACTTGTGGTGGGTTCGGCGAGAGCTCACTCACGGTGGATCACCACCTCCGCCTAGGAGATGGCCACTATCTGTCTTAGCAATTTCGAACAACTACCACCAGATGAACAAGAAAATACGTGAGGTACAGGAGCATACATGGAGAAAACCAGATCCCAAGTTTGTGAAAGTGAATGTGGATGCTTCTTTTCACCTGGAAGAGGGAACTGGAGCTACGTCAGCTGTTATTAGAGATTGTAAAGGAAATTTTGTTGCAGCCCAGTGCAGATTCATTCCTTTTGCAGCAGATGTAGTAACTTCAGAAGCAATGGCAATGCGTGATGGACTAGTATTTGCTAATGCCTTGGGGTTTTCTCGAGTTGAAGCGGAGTCCGATTCTTTAACTGTGATTAATTATTGCAACGGTCAAACAAGATGGTGGGACGCTGCAGCAGCGATTTTTGCGGAGTGTGTGGATATGGCTACGTCTATTGGGAAGGTCACTTTTAGTCATTGTTTTCATTCTTGTAATGATGCAGCGCATGTTCTAGCTAAACATAGTTTCTATAATAAGATTTCTAGTAGTTGGACGGACGAACCCCGGGTTGTCTTGTCTCGAGACTTGTGGATGATGTATTACCAGTTTAATTTGCAATAAAGCTAGCCATGATAGCCTTCCAAAAAAAAAAGAGAAGGACGTAGATCGTACCGGCGTCCACATCCTCTAGATATCCCTTGACGTTTTTTTAGCAAATCCCTTGTGGGCTGGAAGGCTGCGCCAACAAACCCAGGATCTGTGCGTGCGGAGGCCGATCATCAGATTAATCTTTTTTTTCCTTCTTAAAAGCTAGATCTAACCTGATAATTATTTAACTACAGATAGAGGTCCACCAAATAAATGGTTAGATATTTCTGATTATTGTGTAATTTTCTTGTATATTTATCTTTTTCTGGTTAATCCATCTATATATAAATAGATTTTATTTTTTTACTGATCATTCTACGTCCAGTTGTCTATCCATTGTACTAGCTTTTGTTTTTTTTCAATGTTAATCATATCTAAGATGCCCATTGGATGTCTTTATTAAATTTGTCATTTTTTGTTTCAAATCTATGTTTTGAATTTTGATTTGAAATTTTGTGACAGCTTACATTAATGTTGTGTGAATATGACAACCTACGTTGACGCAACATTAGTTCAGTGCACCGGTAGCATCACAAGCACCGCTGCACTGGTAGCACCACAAGCATCGGTGCATCAGATATTCAGATATTCTCCCTGTGTGTACTGAATCGTCCATTGTTTTATATATTTATACCGATGTACAGAAGAATGCAAAAAACAATTCTAAACAATGAATGCTAGATCGAGTTACACTTGACCTGTACAGTTTCACGATGATTTGTTGTGCCATTTAGGATAGAACATAGGAACGCTCACCTTGGACATTGATAGAGAATGTATCCATATCTGCTATATATCTTTTTTTAGACGAATATGGGCTATATATCAAAATAGGAGCTCCCATCATCTCAAAAAAACAGAAGGACCACCCCATACGGTTTTGCCATTTCTTTGGGTTTTCTTTTGTTTTCCTATTTCCTTTTTATCTTTTTATCTTTTTTTTGTTTCTTTTTCAAAAACTATTGAAGTTTAATTTTAATTTTATAAAACATGTTTTCCAAAAATGTTGAGAATTTTTAAAAGTTTGGCGTTATTTTCAAATTCAAAAATATTCGGGGTTTGTCAAAAATTGTTCATGATATAGATAAATATTCAGAAATATGACAACATGTTTTTGTTTTTATTTTATTAAAAACAATATTTGTTTTTCCAAATTTTGTTCATTATTTCGAAAACTATTTGGAAATTTCAAAAAATATTTGTGTTTTAAAAAATGTTCATAATGTCAAAAATATGTTATTGTTTTCATTTTTTCACAAACTCAAAAATTGTTCAGGAATTTCAAAAATTGTTAGCGCTTTCGAAAATTTGTTCCAAATTTCATAAAAAACCGCGTTACCAAATTTTGTTCTCAAAATTCATAAACGTTGATGTTTTTTAAGAATTGTTTTTGGATTTTCAAAAAAATTTGTCGAAAAATGTTCAATTTTTTCAATTGTTTTTTATATTTCAAATTTTTTCGAGTTTTTAGAAAATTATCAGATTTTCAAAAATGACTCGCTTTTTAAAATTTTGTTCACAATTTCAAATAAATAAAAAAAACTGTCCGGATTTTGTGTTGTAGTAGTTCTTAACCTTGCCCTCTCCTAATTGTTCAACAATTCTTGTGTGCTCTATTGTGGGTCAGTGTGGTTCCATCGTTGCCGACAACCTCCATGGGTCAGGTTGTTCCACCTGGATCACTCCTTGATTATTCCTTTCACATTCCTTTTATTTTTCTTTGATTCACGGCGCCTAGTGTTCAGTTTCTTCCCCCTCCATTTTTTGTGTATGCCCTGGATTGTTGCTAGGCATAGTACGTGGTTGTTTGACATGGTTGTAATATTCTACAGTCGTGTGTCATGTGTGTGATGTTGATCTACCCAAGTTCCATTACAATAGTTTTTTTACTGTATCCTGGTACTCCATAGGGAGAGGAAGGAGTACCATTTAAATCTGACTCTTTGTTCAAAAGGGTACTTTAGACTTTTTGTCTTGCTGATGTAAGTGTAAGTTTTTTCTTGATCTCTATTCTAATCCCTCCCGAAGTCTCGCTCAAACACTCGTTGCGGCCTCCATGATTGAGCAACCATGCACGGCCATGGCTGCCTCCTTCCGCAGGCCATGCTGCATGCATCTACCGCCGCCAACACGCCTAGATGAAAACTTAATTGCAACCTTGGTCACCGGCGAGGCCTCTCGGATGTCCGCATACATTTATTTAACTCCCCACCAAATCATACTTATCTTCTCAGATGTAGTCGAGCAAGCAGTTATTTTACCAGTTACCAATGGTTGGACATATAGAGGAATCATTTCAGGGCACATGGTAGAAATGTAACTCTATAGTCATTACAAATTGCATAAACGGGCACATCTTAAATTCCAACCCTTGGTAACTGGTAGTAATTGTAGTTCCACAACCTTTTTGATCCTTGTATGCTGTGTCATCCAGAAATTACTTGAAAATCAGAAAGTCAAACTGTTTTTCTGTCGTTAACACAAGTACACAATGGTAATGAGTTTTTGAAGCTATCTTTTATCGAAAGTAATCACTAGACATAGATTTTGGGTATGTTCATATATGCTTATTGATCACAAAATTCACCCCCTCATATTGGAATAGAATGTTGGGGCATCTTAGCAGGGGAAGTACTGTCCGTTTACTTAGCTTGTACTCCCTCCGTCCGGAAATACTTGTCATCAAAATGGATAAAAGGGGATGCATCTGCACGTATTTTAGTTCTAGATACATCTCCTTTTATCCATTTTGATGACAAGTATTTTCGGACGGAGGGAGTATACACTTATGATTATAACCCCTGTTGATCATTGAACAATGCAGGTTTTCAAGGAGCATGAAACCGAGAATCTTTTGGAGGTGCTGGATGCTAACACTAGGTTAGGGTATTCTGCTAGCTTAAAAACAACCGTGAACTATCAATTCAATGAACGCATTTCCTCCAGCATGGCTCCATGCAGTGGCGACTGTCAGGCGAGGTATAAGCCATGACAACCGTTTCCTCCTGAACATATAGGCTACAGTCTATAGATTCCATTTAGTAGAACAGATGGCTTGGCAATTTGTGCCTTGCCTTTTTTTCCGACTTGCTTCTATCAAAATGCCAGAGCATTGTATCTGTGTGAATTAACGCACACAGATCGGGTTTTGGTGCAACCAGGTGTATATTATGCGCTTCACTGTAATGTGTAAGCCCATAGGCCGGGAGATCGCTGTTGTGGTTTTTACCCCCTGAAAATCATGTACATCTCAGGGAAGAGCAGATTTGTAATCACAGATCTCTCTGCCGGTCTTAACTTTTAACCTTGAAACCGGCTATTTGCTGTCCTGCTCATGTCGTATTAGCAGTGTACTTCTGACTCTGGTCATATTCATACTTGCTATCATCACAAAATTCACAGTTTCCAAGAAATTGGCATTTAATTTTGTTATTGGCTGTCCTTGTCAAATTCATTCAGCCAATATTCGAAGGAACACTTGAACATCAATTGTGTGCTGATCCTTC
>LR880966.1:42677989-42693291 GCA_904067115.1 Aegilops sharonensis | reverse complement strand
TTGTTTGTGCTTTTCAAAAGTCTTCTTCCGTGTGGTAAAATGGGCTAGTGTGGAGATGACCTTAAAATTGGAAAAGCAAAGCTAGCCCTAGTTCTGGAACTTGTTATTTTTTTCAATTCTAGGAACATAGTTCATGTAAATAAAGCAAATAATAACATGTGCTATCATGCAATTCCAAGAAACCAAAATTACTCGAACCATCAAAGACACCAAGGAAGCTTTACATTAATTTTGGTGAATCAAAACAAAGAATATTAATTAAACACCACATGAGATGCAAAACATCAGTACTATAACAATACTATAGAAAACAAGAATCAACCGTAGTAAATCAAAACAGTGCAAATGTCGTGAAGCACATTAGATCAAGGCAGTACACCGGCCGTGATGCATAAATTTCTGCATTCATTGCATGGTTGTTGTGTTGAATAATATCCAGTTAAAGGCGGTGCCCTTTCTCTTTCTTAAAAGGAGGAGCAGCCAGAAGGAAATATAGCTACTTCAGTAACCAAGATAAACCTCACCAGGAACTTAAGTATTGGATGCAAAATGGGGCGACCATTGCATATTAGTTGTAGGCTAGTAGCATACATCTCTAGTCTAAGTTTGGGATGCATCATGGAAGACAACAACACACTCGGCTCTTTTTCCACTGCTTTGATCTATGTTGAGTCAAGGTAGTGTGCCTCACATGTTGCTGCTTTATTGTCGTGCTCAGGACACTTGTCAAGCTCGTGTAACGGCAAACATTGTGAAACATAGACCATATGTCATCATGTTGCTTTATGTCATGCTCAGGACACTTGACAAGATCCTGTAACGACAAACATTGTGTAACATAGACCATATGTTACATGATGCAGGAAATACAAGGTAGTACCACCACGCAGGAAGAAGCAAGTATTGAAAATAAAGTTTCAATCCTGCCCCCCAACCAAGCCCAATTGGACTTCACTGTAATTGGTTGCACCATAGCAAATTAGTACATCGGTCTTGAGGTATATTATTATCTGCAACCATTGCATGGTTGTTTCCCCATGCACCTCGGAATCTCAATAGGAGATGGAGATGAGCCCTTTAAACCGGAAAAACGAAAAAGTTGAGATAAGCCTCTAAACCAGAAAGGAGGGAGTATGTGCCAATCCTTTTCATTTTTGTTCAATTTGTTAGCGATAGGCGGGGCTCCAAGTGCTTTTTAGATGCCAGATGCACTTTGGATGACGAAGCAGGATGCAACCCCCGATCCAAAAAGAGAGGGCCCCACGTCGCTCCCTCCCTAGGGCAACACGGGCAGCGGCGGCGCATCTCCGGCCTACCCCTGCTCCCTACACTCTCCCTCGGCAGCCCCCCAGCAAAGCCGGGAGGGAGCCGTCGGCGACGGATCTTGTTCCTCCGCTCGGTGGAGGCTCGCTCATGGTGGGCTACGCGGGCAGGCAGTGGCTCACCGCGGGCGGCTGGCGGCGAGTTGTGCAGCACTACTCGAGGTGAGGCAAGGGAGGTGTCGGTGCTCGCCGTGTAGCTGCGCGCGCAATGGCTCTAGGGCCAAGACTAGGCAGTGAAGGACTTTGGCCTCTGGTCATGGCCTTCTTGCTGCACAGTAGCGTATTCTGGAGCAGCGACCCCAGGCGGCGGATATGGAGGCGTCCTACTAGTCAGCGCGGTGATAGGTTGGTTGTGGCTGACCGTAGGGTGATGCGCAAAGGATTCAGGGCCTAGTGCCTGGATTTGATGGTGGGTGCTCCCTGTAGCACCCAGAATTGGGGCGTCGGCCCCTCTTATTCGATGGCGGCGCGGACTCCATGGTCGAGAGGGCGACTCAGAGTCTAGATTTTGAGTTGGTGGCGGCCTTTCTGAGGCTGGTGGCGGTATGGGACCTCCCCTCCATCAACAGATCGAGTTCGATGCGGCTCAGCAGGTGACACATGCATCTCTTTTGGAGTCGTCAGGCAGTGTTGCTACTTCTTGAGCTTGACTTGGTTTTTCCGTTGAAGAAAAGGGTGATGCAGCAAAGTAGACATAAGTATTTCCCTCTAGGAACCAAGGTATCAATCCAATAGGAGAAACACACAAGTCCCCAATACATGCACCTACACAGACAATCAAACTTGCAAAGGTGAGATCTGATAAAGATAGATATAAAAGATTACTAAAATGTAAAACAAAATAAAAGTAAATTAATTGCAGCAAGGTATTTCTGGTACTTTTGATATATAGATATGAAAATATATGAAGAAAAATAGATGTGGGGGCCACATGTTTCACTAGAGGCTTCTCTCGAAGGCAAATAATACAGTGGTTGAATAAATTACTGTCAAGCAATTGATAAAAAGCACAAAGCTATGACAATATCCAAGGCAATGATTATGAATATAGGCATCGCGTCCGTGTCAAGTAGACCGACTTTTGCCTGCATCTACTACTATTACTCCACACATCGACTGCTATCCACCATGCATGTAGAGTATTAAGTTCATAAGAACGGAGTAACGCCTTAAGCAAGAGGACATGATGTAGAGGGATAAACTCAAGCAATATGATGAAAACCCCATCTTTTTACCCTTGATGGCAACAATACAAATACGTGCCTCGCTACACCTACTTTTTCACTGGGTGAGGACACCACAAGATTGAACCGAAAACTAAGCACCTCTCCCATTGCAATAAAAACCAATCTAGTTGGCCAAACCAAACCGATAATTCAAAGAGAAATACAAAGATATCTTAGGCATTGTTGGATGATCATCAACAATTACCCTAAGTTCAAGGATCAATACCGTGAATTTCAAAGGAAGGGAGGCAAGAAGACGGCTGCGTTGCCGGAGGTGGAGATGGCGAGGCGTTGAAGAGGCCGAGGCGCAAGACCAACTCCAAGGTGGACGACATACGTGATTCCTCATCCATGGCCTTGCATGAAACTTTGCATGGCATGATGTCTCAAAAGGATTTGAGGGACGAGAAGAAGCGACAAAGTAAGGACGAGCAAATGAAGCAATACCTAGAGCTTCAAAGGAATCATAGATAAGCTGATCATAAATCCACAATTCATCGATCTCGACAAACACACCGCAAAATAAGATTACATCGGATAGATCTCCAAGAACATCGAGGAGAACATGGTATTGAGAATCAAAGAGAGAGAAGAAGCCATCTAGCTACTAGCTATGGACCCGTAGGTCTATGGTAAACTACTCACGCTTCATCGGAGGGGCAATAGAGTTGATGTAGATGCCCTGCATGATCGAATACCCCTCCAGCAGGATGCCGGAAAAGGCCCCAAGATGGGATCTCACGGGAACAGAAGGTTAAGGCGGCGAAAAAGTATTTTGGTGGATATTTGGGGATTTATAGAACTCAGAGGGATTTATAGAACTCAGAGAAAGGCCGGTGGACTCCCAGGGGCTCACAAGCCAGCTCCCCCCCCCCAGGGCACACCCTAGAGGCTTGTGGAGTCCTCGGGACTCTTCTGACTTGGCGTCCAAGCTCCGTGGGTGTCTTCTGGTCCAAGAAAAATCATCATAAAGTTTTATTCCGCTTGGACTCCATTTGATATTCCTTTTTTGTAAAACTCAAAACAAGGAAAAAACAAAAAGTAGCACTGGGCTCTTGGTTAATAAATTAGTCCCAGAAATAATATAAAATAGCATATTGAACATCCATAACAGATAATATAATAGCACGGAACAATAAAAAGTTATAGATACGTTTGAGACGTATCAAGCATCCCCAAGCTTACTTCCTACCCGAAGATTAATTCCTACTCGTCCTCGAGTAGGTAAATGATAAAAGCAGAATTTTATATGTGGAATGCTACCTAACATATTTATCCAAGTAATTTTCTTTATTGTGCCATAAATGTTCAGTTCCATAAGATTGAAAACACAAGTTTAATGTTGACATAAAAACAATAATACTTCAAGCATACTAATAAAGCAATCTTTTCTTCTCAAAATAACATGGCCAAAAAAAGTTATCCCTAGAAAATCATATAGTCTGGCTATGCTCCATCTTCATCACACAAAGTATTAAATCATGCACAGCCCCGATGACAAGCTAAGCAATTGTTTCATACTTTTGATGTTCTCAAACTTTTTCAACTTTGACGCAATACATGAGCGTGAGCCATGGATATAGCACTATAGGTGGAATTTAATATGGTGGTTGTGGAGAAGACAAAAAGAATGAGATAGTCTCAGATCAACTAGGCATATCAATGGGCTATGGAGATGCTCATCAATAGATATCAATGTGAGTGAGTAGGGATTTTTATGCAACGGATGCACTAGAGCTAAGTTTATGAAATTTCAAAAAGAAACTAAGTGGGTGTGCATCCAACTTACTTGCTCACGAAGACCTAGGGCAATTTGAGGAAGCCCGTCATTTGAATATACATGCCAGGTTATATAACGAAAAATTCCAACTAGTATATGAAAGTGACAATATAGGAGACTCTCTATCATGAGGATCATGGTGCTACTTTGAAGCACAAGTGTGGAAAAAGGATAGTAACATTGTCCCTTCTCTCTTTTCTCACATTTTTTCTTGGCTTCTTTGGCCTCTTTTCTTTTTTTTTAAATTTCGGAGACTCATCCCAACTTGTGAGGGAACCATNCCCCGATGACAAGCTAAGCAATTGTTTCATACTTTTGATGTTCTCAAACTTTTTCAACTTTGACGCAATACATGAGCGTGAGCCATGGATATAGCACTATAGGTGGAATTTAATATGGTGGTTGTGGAGAAGACAAAAAGAATGAGATAGTCTCAGATCAACTAGGCATATCAATGGGCTATGGAGATGCTCATCAATAGATATCAATGTGAGTGAGTAGGGATTTTTATGCAACGGATGCACTAGAGCTAAGTTTATGAAATTTCAAAAAGAAACTAAGTGGGTGTGCATCCAACTTACTTGCTCACGAAGACCTAGGGCAATTTGAGGAAGCCCGTCATTTGAATATACATGCCAGGTTATATAACGAAAAATTCCAACTAGTATATGAAAGTGACAATATAGGAGACTCTCTATCATGAGGATCATGGTGCTACTTTGAAGCACAAGTGTGGAAAAAGGATAGTAACATTGTCCCTTCTCTCTTTTCTCACATTTTTTCTTGGCTTCTTTGGCCTCTTTTCTTTTTTTTTAAATTTCGGAGACTCATCCCAACTTGTGAGGGAACCATAGCTTCCATCATTCTTTCCTCACATAGGACAATGTTCTAATAATGAAGACCATCGCACTTTTATTTACTTACAACTCAAGAATTACAACCCGATACTTAAAACAAAAATATGACGGAATGGTGAAAGTTGCATGGCAATATATCTCAGGATGGCTATGGAAATGCCATAATAGGTAGGTATGGTGGCTGTTTTGAGGAAGGGTATATGGTGGCACTACTAGGGAAAACCTTATACACAACATCTTAGCAGTAGCGCTGGACAAAACAGGCGCTACTACTACTTAGTAGTAGCGTTTTTAATTAGACCGCACTACTGCTACTACTTTACCAGTAGCGCGTTCTGCTAAAGCGCGCTACTGCTATACTTGTACTGGGCGCAAATGGCTAGCCCCACTTAGCAGTAGCGCGTATGCCTGACCAGGGCTACTGCTACATCCCATAGCAGTAGCGCGTATCTCTGAAACGCGCTACTACTTACTTACCTTATCCTGGAGCGGTTCGCTGCACCCTCTCACTCACTCTCCCTCTCACTCACTGTCGCCAGCGCCGAACCCGTCGTCTGTCGCCGCCGCGCTGCTCCTCGCCGAGGTACTCCCTCCTCCCCCCTCCTCCTCCGGCCGCCTTCTGATAACCCACAAGTGTAGGGGATCGCAACAGCTTTCGAGGGTAGAGTATTCAACCCAAATTTATTGATTCGACACAAGGGGAGCCAAGGAATATTCTCAAGTATTAGCAACTGAGTTGTCAATTCAGCCACACCTGGATAACTTAATATCTGCAGCAAAGTATTTAGTAGCAAAGTAATATGATAGTAGTGGTAACGGTAACAAAAGAGTAATGAAAGCAAAAGTAATATTTTTGGTGTTTTGTAATGATTGTAACAGTAACAACGGGAAAGTAAATAAACGAAGAACAGTATATGGAAAGCTCGTAGGCATTGGATCGGTGATGGATAATTATGCCGGATGCGGTTCATCATGTAACAGTCATAACATAGGGTGACATAGAACTAGCTCCAATTCATCAATGTAATGTAGGCATGTATTCCGAATAGAGTCATACGTGCTTATGGAAAAGAACTTGCATGACATCTTTTGTCCTACCCTCCCGTGGTAGCGAGGTCCTAATGGAAACTAAGGGATATTAAGGCCCCCTTTTAATAGAGAACCGGAACAAAGCACACATAGTGAATACATGAACTCCTCAAACTATGGTCATCACCGAGAAGTATCCCGATTATTGTCACTTTGGGGTTGTCGGATCATAAGACATAATAGGTGACTATAGACTTGCAAGATAGGATCAAGAACACACATATATTCATGAAAGCATAATAGGTTCAGATCTGAAATCATGGCACTCGGGCCCTAGTGACAAGCATTAAGCATAGCAAAGTCATAGCAACATCAATCTCAGAACATAGTGGATACTAGGGATCAAACCCTAACAAAACTAACTCGATTACATGAAAGATCTCATCCAACCCATCACCGCCCAGCAAGCCTACGATGGAATTACTCACGCACGGCGGTGAGCATCATGAAATTGGTGATGAAGGATGGTTGATGATGACGACGACGACGAATCCCCCTCTCTGGAGCCCCGAACGGACTCCAGATCAGCCCTCCCGAGAGGTTTTAGGGCTTGGCGGCGGCTCCGTATCGTAAAACACGATGATTTGTTCTCCCTAGTTTTTTCTCTCCGAAAGCAAATATATAGAGTTGGAGTTGGCGTCGGAGGGTCTCCAGGGGGCCCACGAGGTAGGGGGCGCGCCCTAGAGGGGGGGGGGCACCCCCACCCTCGTGGACAGGGTGTGAGCCCCTGGTCTTCATCTTTGGTGAGGATTTTTTATTATTTTTTCTAAGATGTTCCGTGGAGTTTCAGGTCATTCTGAGAACTTTTGTTTTCTGCACATAAAACAACATGGCAATTCTGCTGAAAACAGCGTCAGTCCGGGTTAGTTCCATTCAAATCATACAAGTTAGAGTCAAAAACAAGGGCAAAAGTGTTTGGAAAAGTAGATACGACGGATACGTATCAACTCCCCCAAGCTTAAACCCTTGCTTGTCCTCAAGCAATTCAGTTGACAAACTGAAAGAGAAAAAGAAAAACTTTTACAAACTCTGTCTGCTCTTGTTGTTGTAGATATGTCAAGCCAGCATTCAAGTTTTCAGCAAAGATTATAACTAACCACATTTGCAATAATTCTCAGGTCTCATATTTACTCATATCAATGGCATAATCAACTAGCGAGCCATAATAATAAATCTCGGATGACAACACTTTCTCAAAACAATCATAATATGATATAACACGATGGTATCTCGCTAGCCCTTTCTGAGATCGCAAAACATAAATGCAGAGCACCTTTAAAGATCAAGGACTGACTAGACATTGTAATTCATGGTAAAAGAGATCCAGTCATAGTCATACCCAATATAAATTAATAGTAATGAATGCAAATGAGAGTTGCGCTCTCCAGCTAATGCTTTTTAATAAAAGGGTGATGACTCAACATAAAAGTAAATAGACAGACCCTTCGCAGAGGGAAGCAGGGATTTGTAGAGGTGCCAGAGCTCGGTTTTGAAATAGAGATAAATAATATTTTGAGCGGTATACTTTCATTGTCAACATAACAACTAAGAGATGGCGATATCTTCCATGCTACACACATTATAGGTGGTTCCCAAACAGAATGGTAAAGTTTATACTCCCCCTCCACCAACAAGCATCAATCCACGGCTTGCTCGAAACAACGAGTGCCTCCAACATACATCAGGTCCCAGGGGGAGTTTTGTTTGCTATTATTTTTGATTTAGTTTGCATAAAGCATGGGACTGGGCATCCCGGTGACCGGCCATGTTCTCGTGAGTGAGGAGCGGAGTCCACTCCTCTTGAGAATAACCTGCCTAACATGGAAGATAAGGGCAGCCCTAGTTGATACATGAGCTATTCGAGCATACAAAACAGAATGTTTATTTGAAGGTTTAGAGTTTGGCACATACAAATTTACTTGGAATGACAGGTAGATACCGCATATAGGAAGGTATAGTGGACTCATATGGAATAACTTTGGGTTTTAAGGGATTGGATGCACAAGCAGTATTCCCGCTTAGTACAAGTGAAGGCTAGCAAAAGACTGGGAAGCGACCAACTAGAGAGCGACAACAGTCATGAAGATGCATTAAAATTAATAAACATTGGATGCAAGCATGAGTAGGATATAATCCACCATGAACATAAATATCGTGAAGGCTATGTTGATTTGTTTCAACTACATGTGTGAACATGTGCCAAGTCAAGTCACTTAAATCATTCAAAGGAGGATACCACCCCATCACACCACATCATAACCATCTCAATAGCATGTTGGCACGCAAGGTAAACCATTATAACTCATAGCTAATCAAGCATGTCATAAGCAACTATGATCTCTAATTGTCATTGCAAACGTGTTTACTCATAATAAGCTGAATCAAGAACGATGAACTCATCATATTTACAAAAACAAGAGAGGTCGAGTTTATACCAGCTTTTCCCATCTCAGTCAGTCCATCATATATCATCATAATTGCCTTTCACTTGCACGTCCGAACAATGTGAATAATAATAAGAGTGCACGTGCATTGGAGTAAGCTGGAATCTGCGAGCATTCAATAAGTAGGAGAAGACAAGGAAATATGGGCTCTTAGTTAAATCAGCAATAATGCATATAAGAGCCACTTAAACAATTTAATCATGGTCTTCTCCTATCGACCCCCAAAGAAAAGAAAATAAAAGAAAAACTATTTACACCAGAAAGCTCCCAACAAGCAAAAGAAGAACATGAAATATTTTTGGGTTTTCTTTTTAATTACTACTACTACATCAAGAAAAGTAAACTAACTAGAAGCTACACTATTTTTTTTGTTGTTTTCTTAAAGTTTAACAAACACACAAGAAGAAAGCAGGAAAAAGAAAATAAATTAGCATGGATATTACAGTGAAAGAGTATTGATGACCCACAAGTATAGGGGATCTATCGTAGTCCTTTCGATAAGTAAGAGTGTCGAACCCAACGAGGAGCAGAAGGAAATGATAAGCGGTTTTCAGCAAGGTATTCTCTGCAAGTACTGAAATAAGTGGTAACAGATAGTTTTGTGATAAGATAAATTGTAACGAGCAATAAGTAACAAGAGTAAATAAAGTGCAGCAAGGTGGCCCAATCCTTTTTGTAGCAAAGGACAAGCCTGGACAAACTCTTATAATAGGAAAAGCGCTCCCGAGGACACATGGGAATATCATCAAGCTAGTTTTCATCACGTTCATATCATTCGCGTTCGGTACTTTGATAATTTGATATGTGGGTGGACCGGCGCTTGGGTGCTGTTCTTACTTGAACAAACATCCCACTTATGATTAACCTCTATTGCAAGCATCCGCAACTACAACAAAAGTATTAAGGTAAACCTAACCATAGCATGAAACAAGTGGATCCAAATCAGCCCCTTACGAAGCAACGCATAAACTAGGGTTTAAGCTTCTGTCACTCTAGCAACCCATCATCTACTTATTACTTCCCAATGCCTTCCTCTAGGCCCAAATAATGGTGAAGTGTTATGTAGTCGACGTTCACATAACACCACTAGAGGCTAGACAACATACATCTCATCAAAATATCGAACGAATACCAAATTCACATGACTACTAATAGCAAGACTTCTCCCTTGTCCTTAGGAACAAACGTAACTACTCACAAAGCATATTCATGTTCATAATCAGAGGGGTAATAATATGCATAAACGATCTGAACGTACGATCTTCCACCAAATAAACCAACTAGCATCAACTACAAGGAGTAATCAACACTACTAGCAACCTACTAGCACCAATCCCGGACTTGGAGACAAGAATTGGATACAAGAGATGAACTAGGGTTTGGAGATGAGATGGTGCTGGTGAAGATGTTGATGGAGATTGCCCTCTCCCGATGAGAGGAACGTTGGTGATGATGATGGAGATGATTTCCCCCTCCCGGAGGGAAGTGTCCCCGGCAGAACAGCTCCGCCGGAGCCCTAGATTGGTTCCACCAAGGTTCCGCCTCGTGGCGGCGGAGTCTCGTCCCGAAAGGTTGCTTCTGGTTTTTTTCTCATCGAAAGACTTAATATAGGAGAAGATGGGCATCGCAGAGCCACCAAGGGGCCCACGAGGTAGGGGGGCCGCGCCCTAGGGGGGGGCACCCTCGTGAGCAGGGTGTGGCCCCTGGCCTTCATCTTTGGTGACGATTTTTCTTTATTTATTTTAAGATATTCCGTGGAGTTTCAGTACTTTTGGAGTTGCACAACATAGCTCTCCAATATTTTCTCCTTTTCCAGCCCAGAATTCCAGCTGCCGGCATTCTCCCTCTTCATGTAAACCTTGTAAAATAAGAGAGAATAGCCATAAGTATTGTGACATAACGTGAAATAACAGCCCATAATGCGATAAATATCGATATAAAAGCATGATGCAAAATGGACGTATCAACTCCCCAAGCTTAGACCTCGCTTGTCCTCAAGCGAAAAGCCGATAACAATAAATATGTCCTCATGTTTAGAGGTAGAGGCGTCGATAAAAATAAAATACGGACATGAAGGCATCATGATTGATCTCATAACAGCAACATATATAGATTTTGTCATATGATTACTTATGTTCAAGTGATGATCTTTTCACAATGCAAAGGTATGAATCAGAAACCTTATTGAGCATGAACAAATTATAACCTCAGTCATTGAAGCAATTGCAATTTATCATAACATCGGAAAGAGTCTATGTCAGAGCTTAAAAGCAAGTCCACATACTCAACTATCACTTAGTCCTTCATAATTGCTAACACTCACGCAATACTTGTGGTTACGGAGTTTTAATCGGACACAGAGAAAGATAGGGGCTTATAGTTTTTCCCCACAACCTTTTACCTCAAGGGTAATGTCAGCAATAATAATTCATGCTCCCCTACATCCAATTAGATATGTATATCATGTTCTTTTCAACATGCTGGGCTTGCCAAAGGATAAAATAAAAAGGGAAAGGTGAAGATCACCGTGACTCTTGCATAAGGTAGAGGATAATAATAAAAGATAGGCCCTTCGCAGAGGGAAGCAGAGGTTGCCATGCACTTTTAGGGTTGGATGCACAAAATATCAATGCGAAAGAACGTCACTTTATATTGCCCCTTGTGATATGAACCTTTATTATGCAGTCCGTCGCTTTTATTTCTTCCATATCACAAGATCGTATAAAGCTTATTTCTCCCACACACTACAAGAAATATGTCAACTAGTGACCTTCTGTCAGTGACCCTGGAAGAATTGGTCATAGATCTAGGGGCTCCAAACCCTAAACCATTGACCATTTTGGTCAGAAAGGTCGTAATTTCCTTACACGAAAAGGTCATAAAGCAAACAGCGCTAGTCCGCTGTCTTATTTCTAGTTGTTAACGAGCAATATGGATGGTGATAGCCTTGTAAATTGTGGTGGGTTGCTATGACTAGGCGCCACCTCATCAGTTTTGCCTATGTGTCATGTCCATGTGGCAGTTTTTGCCCTAGGTTGTGAAGCAACCTATATTTCTGTCATTCCCAAAATACCCAAAAAAATCTCATAAATTCTTTGGGTCATATCTTCGTCAAATATGTAAAAACCTTCCTTTCCTAGTTCAAAAATAATTCAAAAATATTCATTTTCAAATTCTGTTCAGAACAACAATTTGTGAAGGAAGTACCACTTTGGCAATGTCCAAATAGTATCCATTTTCTACAGTGCTTTTCTATGCCCAAATAACCATCCTCCACCAAATGCCAGCTCAATCCATTCATTATTTTGAGCCGAGCTTCAACATTCGTAATTATGTCCAGTGTGGTAGTTTGCAAAGCAAGTACCACCTAGGCTCCTCCTTTTGAGGTGAAAATTTGTGAAGACGGTCTTCTTAGTAACTGATCATCCTCAGCCAAAACTCACGCCCATTATCCATGTACATTTCCCGTACCGCTAATCAAACACTTGGCTGCTAATTCATGTTTGAGCACCGATCGGTCTCCTCGTGAGAATCTTATGTTGTGATTTTCTTCCTAGCACCTATTTGGGGAGTGCCCAACCCACTAGACATGGCTAGGCCGCCCAGAACACATGGCAACGCCACGTCACGCGGTGACCACGCGGCGGGCATGCGAGCTTACGCGCTCTAGAGTTGGGGCCCTCGGCCACCGTCCAAACCTCGATGTCTCGCCATCAAACCATGTATTTCTGATTAAATAGATACTTATTTACCTAGAAATGATTTTTGGAAAAAAATAAAGAGCAAACTATAAGGCAGCTGCAGTTCAAATTTGACCCGCTTCCAGCTGAATCGACGACAATTTGTCTTTTTCACCAGAGGTGGATCAAAACTTTTTTCACCCAACCATTTTGTCAATTGTGCATTATATATGGCCTAGTATTTTATAAAATTGATTTGGTCCATTTTTGTAACAATTATTTGGCAGTTCCTTCACAAAAAAACCTCCTTTTGGGCACTCGGAAAATGAAAAATGAATTTTCCGTGCAGAGAAAATGAAAACTTCCTTAGGCAACATTGTTTGGAATTCCAAGATGCACCTGTATGCACAATATGAGATTATTGGAACAAACTATGCCATGAATGTGGCCATAAGATTGATCATTTGGCTTGAAATCCATGAATCTTCACGCATGATAGCTCATTTCTGAGAACAGTTTTTCTAAAATAATTACCGTATTACAAGTTTATTATTTTTCCTGGAAACTTGGTCGCATATAATGACACAATGCGAAGGTTTTTCATTTTTTGGTTTTTTTGAATTTTTTATGCCCGTTTCAAAATGCGGTCAAAACGACGGGCTTGACCGTTCCTAGCTAGTGGTTGAATCTTGGAATTTTTTTGGTGTTTCTATGATTAAATAGATACTTATTTACCTAGAAATGATTTTTGGAAAAAATAAAGAGCAAACTATGAGACAACTGCAGTTCAAATTTGACCCGCTTCCACCTGAATCGACGACAATTTGTCTTTTTCACCAGAGGTGGATCAAAACTTTTTTCACCCAACGATTTTGTCAATTGTGCATTATATGTGGCCTAGTATTTTATAAAATTGATTTGGTCCATTTTTGCAACAATTATTTGGTAGTTCCTTCACAAAAAAACCTCCTTTTGGGCACTCGGAAAATGAAAAATGAAATTTCCGTGCAAAGAAAATGAAAACTTCCTTAGGCAACATTGTTTGGAATTCCAAGATGTACCCTTGTGCACAATATGAGATCATTTGAACAAACTATGCCATGAATGTGGCCATAAGATTGATCATTTGGCTTGAAAGCCATGAATCTTCACGCATGATAGCTCGTTTCTGAGAACACTTTTTAAAAATAATTACCGTATTACAATTTTATTATTTTTCCTGGAAACTTGGTCATATATAATGACACAATGCAAAGGTTTTCCAATTTTTTGATTTTTTTGAATTTTTTATGCCCGTTTCAAAATGCGGTCAAAACTCCGGGAATGACCGTTCCTAGCTAGTGGTTGAATCTTGTAATTTTTTTGGTGTTTCTATGATTAAATAGATACTTATGTACCTAGAAATGATTTTTGGAAAAAATAAATAGCAAACTACGAGGTAGCTACAGTTCAAATTTGACCCGCTTCCAACTGAATCAGCGGGAATTTGTCTTTTTCACCAGAGGTGGATCAAAACTTTTGACACCAAACATTTGGTAAATTGTGCATTAAATATGTCCTAGTATTTTATAAAATTGGTTTGGTACAATTTTGCAACAAATATATGGTAGGTCCTTCACAAAAAAACCTCCTTTTGGGCACTCGAAAAATGGAAAATGGTTTTTTCGTCCAAAGAAAATGAAAATTTCCTTAGGCAACATTGTTTGGAATTCCAAGATGCACCCTTGTGCACAATATGAGATCCTTTAAACAAACTATGCCATGAATGTGGCCATAAGATTGATCATTTGGCTTGAAAGCCATGAATCTTCACGCTTGATAGCTCATTTCTGAGAACACTTTTTTAAAATAATTACCATATTACAAGTTTATTATTTTTCCTGGAAACTTGGTCACATATAATGACACAATGCGAAGGTTTTCCATTTTTTGATTATTTTTGAATTTTTATGCCCGTTTTGAAATGCGGTGAAAACGGCGGGCTTGACCGTTCCTATCTAGTGGCTGAATCTTGGATTTTTTTGGTGTTTCTCTAATTAAATAAATACTTATGTATGAAGAAATGATTTTTTGAAAAAATAAATAGCAAACTATGAGGTAGCTTCAGTTGAAATTTGACCCGTTTCCAGCTGAATCGACGGGAATTTTTCTTTTTCATGAGAGGTGGATCAAAACTTTTTACACCCAACCATTTGGTCAATTGTGCATTAAACATGGCCTAGTATTTTGTAAAAATGATTTGGTACAATTTTGCAACAAAGATATGGTAGGTCCTTTACAAAAAAACTCGTTTTGGGCACTCGAAAAAATGAAAAATGGATTTTTTGTCCAATGAAAATGAAAACTTTCTTAGCCAACATTGTTTGCCATTCCATGATGCACCCTTGTGCACAATATGCGATAATTTGAACAAACTATGCCATTCGAAGATGCACCTTGTGCAAAAAATACAAAAGAAACAAATAGAAAAAACATAATTACATAAGCTTTGTTCTCATTGGTTGAAACGTTTGTGCCATGGATCGATGACATGGCATCCTTCCATCCATCCATCCCATTTATCTAAAGAAGAAAAGACAAAAAGAAAAAGAAAACCCTACCCGCAGCCCAACCACCCAAACCCTAACTCAGATCCCCTCCCACTCTATCACCGTCGCCCCTTCTCCCCCAGATCCAATCGCCCTCCTCCCCCTCCCACTCCATCGCCGCCTCCCCTTCTCCCCCAGATCCAATCGCCCTTGTCCCCCTTCACCTCGCCGCCGGCCTCACTCTCCCCCTCTCTTCTCCGCCCCACCCCACTCCCTCCACCTACCGCGTCCACAGAGCCAGAACCCCTCGCCCCGCCGCGTGCCCTCGTCGGCTCGGCCATGTCCTCATCGGCCCATGGGTTCCCATCGAGGAGAT
>LR880966.1:42653158-42663664 GCA_904067115.1 Aegilops sharonensis | reverse complement strand
GAGCTGGGCGGCGTTTCAATCCAGAAGAGGAAGGAAGTCGATTTTCCTCACGCCAAACACCACAGCCATCCAAAGGATTGGAACCAAACCTGGTTCTACTGCCGGAACACTGCTCCTGCCAACGAAAACCCCTTGCCGGGTTACCGTTCTCACCGGCTCAGCAACCAGCATCCACTGCCTTCACGCTTAACCGCCGCGGAACGGAAGAACTTCGCACCACAAATAATCAAGCTCCGGGCTCTAATGGCCAATGGCTTAACCGGCGTGGATCTTGTGCGTTGCTGGGTTTCTTGGGGCGTTTTGCCACTAAGCCGCCGGCCCGGATTGATGCACGAGTACACCGGCAGCCTCAAAGATCCTCAAAGGCGTCACGAGCTGCCCATAACTGAACAGGAGGTCACCGAGATCGTCAAGAAGATGCTCGATGAGCCAATCTCCGTCTGCAGCCTAACCGGATTGGCTCCATTTTGTGCCGCCAACAAACCGCCAGCGGTAAGCTCTACTTACTGCCTTTCAGGCTCGTAATACTCTGTTGATATACGCTAATCCTTGTTACTTCTCAGGCTGAAAGCTCCTTCTGGAAACGCACCAAACCGGTTCGAGCGCCGCGTGTAAAGTCCAAGGCCACTAAGAAAGCAGGCAAGAAAAAGACCGCCGAGTCTTCTGATCCGCCGGAGGACGAAGAATCAGAAGCCGAGGTAAAACTTGACACTTACGAGGGAGCCGCCGTAAACCGGCCTTCCGCTTTGTATTTCTTCTTGCATATGCTTGGCCCCTTTATCTTCTTTTTACCGACAATTTTCTTCCCAGGATGATGCCGAAGCCAGTCATGCCGATCCTGTTGAGGTAATCCTTCTTTCTTCCGAATCTGACCTTGCGCCTGTTAAGAGAATTCGTCGCGCCGTCCGGAAAGTGAAAAAATACCATTCATGTGCTTATTTGAATCCAAATCTTTCCTTGAAGACACAGCAGGCTGAAGAACGCCGTACAACCCGGCACAGTGGCCAACGGGTTACCTCAGCCGGTTTACCAGACACACCAACCCGGAAGCGTCGTCCAGAGGTGACTTGCTCTCCTGAAAAGCGTTATCCCTTAAAAGGTTTCTTCCGATGTCCTCTCAATCCGTCTGAACCGAATTATCAGGCCTCTTCCAACTCGTCTGGCGGTTCATCCACCACACAACTGCCTCCGCTGAACATCGCCGCAGGGTATGTAATTACTGTCTGTCAATTCGATTCACCATCACCTTGGTCAATTTGTCTTGATCCAACTCTGAATATTGCAGCACCAAGGCTCGCTTGAGCAAGAAAGCGAAAACTCTTGATCCTACTCCGGATGTTGATCCGGAAAAAACCCCAGAACAACCACATGAAAATCCTGAAGCCGCCAAGGAAAGCTCTGGCGAGTTGTACAAAGATGATACTGCTGACCCGCCAGAAGTTGAACCGGAGGTCCAAGTGGAAACCTCACAGCCTGCTCCATCAAACCCGTCCACCGAGCGGGTCGTGACTGTTGAACCGCCGAGCCAAAGCAAAACGACATCAAGCCCAAACAAGACCGCTGAAAATGACGATGTTATTGTGACAGGTACTGGCTACACTGCTCCTAGCCAACCGGTCGCTTTAGCAAAGCACAGCATCAAAGAAAGTTCCACTATTATGAGCAAAGACAAGGGGAAGACTGATATGTCTGCTTACGACAATTTCTCTGCCCAAGAACTTCATTCCGGCTTTCTGAACCGGCTTTACACAAGCCGTGACTTTGAAGCCGGTCTAGTAAATCGCATGAAGGACCGCTATGAGGTAATGAGTTGACCTTTCTCATCTTTTCACTGCATAGTAGCCCCCAAGGGTCGGTTTAACTTTGCAAAGTTAAACCGGGACTTAAGGTGTTTCCCTTCATAGCAAATTGAGATCAACTAGCCATTAGCCCCCAAGTGCCAAGTTGAATACTTGTATTAAGCTTGGGACTTGTATAATGAAACCACTAATATGCTTTCTTTGTCATCAGAATGAAATACACCAGCAAGCTGTGCAACTCAAGGACCTCCGAAGCAATCTGGAAACCCAAATAGCAGAAGCCACCAAAGCCAAGGATGAGCTAAAAACTGCCCTGACCACCATGGAACAGCTGAAGGAGTGGTATAAATCCGAGCGGGTCAACTGGGACACCGAGAAAGCCGGTTTAATAAAGCGGGCGGAGGAAGCTGAGGCGGCCCTTAAACCGGTGACTGAAGAACTTACCGGACTCAAGCGCCAAGTGCATGCCATGACCTCTGCCGTCTTTGGTAAGCAAATTTACCCTGAATATGCCTGTGCTTAATGCTTCCGCCGGTTTAACTTGAATTGTCTAAACCTGGTGTAGGCAAGCGTATTGCTCATCTGGGCTCCGACGTGCGGAAAAAGCTCAAGGCTTCTTACACCCTGATTGAGCAGCTATATACCGGCGCCCAGCGGGTCATATGCGCCACTTCGTATGACAACACGGCGCCGTCCCTGATCAGAGAGACGCTGGACCGGCTGTCCATGATTCCGGGGCAGCTTGAAGAGATGAAGCGATCCGCAGCCCGGGCTGGCACCCTACTGGCACTGACTCGTGCCAAGGCGTGGATAGCGGATCTTGATCCGGCTGACATAGCCAAAGGATTTCCCAGCGCTCAAGAGAACGGTGACGCCTTTGATAACGACGCCCTGAAGCGGATTACAAAGGAAATGCGTCCGTTGGCAAGTCAATTGGCCGCTGAAGCCAATCTAGAGGTTCACCGCTCTTTTTATGACGCAAACAACAAGCGGGTGGAGTTTGTCATCCCGGAAGTGCAGAGCCTTGTTCCTCCAATCCGTAAGCACACTTACGCTCCTGACGTTCATCCGGCTGAGCTGATAAGTGAAGAAGCTGTCTTTCAGGCCTTAACCCGGATTGACTGGTCCACCAATGACTTCCGGGCTTCGGGTGAGGAAGAAGAAGAAGCTGAACCGACGCCAGGCGCCGTCCCCTCTACCTCGCGCCAACCCGGTGAAGCAGCATAATTCGTCAGACCGGGTGATGTAACCAAAGCTTCAAGGCACAAGTCCATATGAAACGCCGGGCCTCCGAAGGCCTTGTAATAGGATAGTGCTTTATTTTGAACAATGCCGGTATAACCCTAGTCTGTAAACTTTTGCATGGTGGTGCTAGATCCGTTGGTTTTTGTAGTGAATCCTGCAACATATTTTGCCTGCAATCACAAGTTCTTAAACCGCCTTGGCGGTTTATGCCCCTAGCCAAACTGATACCAATATATTTATATGAGAAAATACCGAGGTATACGATCAAAACTATGTGATACGAACATACCTGCCAGTATCAGGCACACAGTTGGCCTTAGCCAATCCCGAAGTGAAGTCCTTATAACCATCACCGTCAAAGGAGAACAGTCCCTGTGTGTATAAGACCGATTTACCGTGTAAATCGTGTCGGGCATGATAAGCCCCCTGTTACTCCATAATTGGATGTTAACAGCAAAATTAAACCGGAACAAAAATCACCAGCTTAAAAATGTACTGAATTCGGACAACATAAACCCGGTTTAAAGAGTTTTGTCGGTTTAAGAAGGCCAACAAAAACCAAATGACTGGCCTAAAGACCACATGGAAACAAAATCAATGAGAAAAATCACTTTGCAAGAAAAGGCTGTACTGAGCCGGATCAGATGGTGTTACCATGGTCGGACAGGACCAAGCCCCCTATACGGTGTAGCGATGGTTCAAGTCAGCCAGGTCCCCAACTGAACTCGTGGCATGATGCCGATCAAATGGCATTGTGATGGTTCGGGTTCGACCAAAGCCCCCAAGTGACTCTATGGCCTTAGGCCGACCAAGAGGTGTGACTGGTTCAGACGTGACCATGCCCCCAAATGATCTGGTGGCTTTCGCCTGCCAAGAGGTGTTGCATTGGTTCGGACACGACCAAGCCCCCAAATGACAAAAATTTCTGAAAACGAGGCCAAGGGTCAAACCGGAGGCCGCTTCACGGCAGCATCTCCATGTACCCGAACCGGTCTTTTATACAGAACAGATACCCCGCCGTAGCCGAGGATCCGGTTTATTGCCTTTATTCATAATATATACATTGTCTTGATATGTACATAAGTGGAGCCAATGGCTCAAGTATAATAAGGCCGAAGATGAGCTATGTTCCATGGCCTGTTGGTCTCCTCCTCTGACGTGCGTGAGTCCTTTCGCTCTCGAACATCAATCAGATAGTAGGACCCGTTGTATAAATTCTTGCTGACCACAAAAGGCCCCTCCCAAGGTGGGGATAGCTTGTGCATATCTTTCTGATCTTGAATGAGCCGCAGCACTAAGTCTCCTTCCTGAAAGGTTCTGGTTTTAACCCGCCGGCTGTGATACCGACGAAGGTCCTGCTGGTAGACCGCCGAACGAGCTGCTGCCATATCGCGCTCTTCGTCCAGTCGATCCAAATCATCTTGTCGTGCTGCCTCGCTATCTGCCTCAACATAAGCTGCTATTCGAGGCGAGTCGTGACGGATATCACTGGGAAGGACCGCCTCCGCTCCATAGACCATAAAGAACGGCGTGTATCCAGTGGATCGGTTGGGGGTAGTGTTTATACTCCATATCACCGATGGTAGCTCTTCCACCCAACAACCCGGCGTCCTCTCTAAAGGGACCATAAGCCGGGGTTTGATACCTTTCAAAATTTCCTGATTAGCTCGTTCCGCTTGACCATTGGATTGCGGGTGGGCTACGGAAGAAACATCAAGCCGGATGTGCTCTCGTTCACAAAATTCCTTCATAGCTCCTTTGGACAAATTGGTGCCATTGTCCGTGATGATACTGTGTGGAAACCCAAACCGGAAAATCACCCGTTTGATGAACTGAACCGTCGTGGCCGCATCACACTTGCTAACAGGCTCTGCCTCGACCCAGTTGGTAAATTTATCCACCGCTACCAACAGGTGGGTCTTTTTGACCTTGGACCTTTTGAAAGGTCCAACCATATCCAGCCCCCAAGTCGCAAACGGCCAAGTAATTGGAATCATCCTCAATTCTTGGGCTGGCACATGAGCTCGCCTGGAGAACTTTTGGCAACCATCACATCATCTGACCAGATCCTCCGCATCAGCATGGGCAGTCAACCAATAGAAACCATGGCGGAATGCTTTGGCCACCAGGGATTTTGAACCGGCGTGGTGACCACAATCCCCTTCATGAATCTCTCGCAATATCTCACAGCCCTCTTCAGGGGACACAAAACGCTGAAACGCCCCTGACACACTGCGACGGTGCAACTCGCCGTTAACAAGGGTCATAGACTTAGACCGCCGAACTATCTGCCGGGCCAACGTCTCATCTTCTGGTAACTCGCCCCGGTTCATGTATGCCAAATAAGGGAGCGTCCAATCCGGAATGACATGCAAGGCCGCCACCAATTGAGCTTCCGGATCAGGGATAGCCAAATCAATTTCATCAGGAAGCTTAACTGACGGTTTGTGCAGCACATCAAGGAAAACGTTGGGCGGGACCGGTTTACGCTGGGAACCCAGCCGGCTCAAAGCATCAGCCGCTTCGTTCTTCCGACGATCCACATGGTCCACCTGATATCCTTTAAAATGTCCTGCAACAACATCCACTTCCCGACGATATGCCGCCATGAGTGGATCTTTGGAGTCCCAAGTGCCGGATACTTGCTGGGCCACCAAGTCCGAGTCACCAAAGCATTTAACCCGGCTGAGATTCATTTCCTTGGCCATCCGGAGACCATGGAGCAAAGCTTCATACTCAGCTGCATTGTTAGTACAAGGGAACATCAGGCGGAGAACATAACAGAACTTGTCACCTCGTGGGGAAGTTAATACGACTCCAGCCCCCGAGCCCTCCAATTGCCTGGACCCATCAAAATGGATGGTCCAATAGGTGTGATCCGGCTTCTCTTCTGGCGCTTGCAACTCCGTCCAATCGTTAATGAAATCCACAAGTGCCTGAGATTTTACGGCCGTCCGGGGCACATACTTTAAACCGTGCGGCCCAAGTTCTATAGCCCACTTAGCAATCCGGCCAGTCGCTTCCCGGTTCAGTATGATATCGCCCAAGGGAGCCGAACTGACCACTGTGATGGGGTGCCCTTGGAAATATTGCTTCAGCTTCCGGCTTGCCATAAAAACTCCATATACCAGCTTCTGCCAATGTGGATATCTTTGTTTAGATTCGATGAGAACCTCGCTGATGTAGTAAACTGGCCGCTGAACCGGATACTCCTTCCCTGCCTCCTTGGGCTCCACCACAATGGCCACACTCACTGCCCTGGAATTAGCAGCAACATATAACAGGAGCGGCTCCCTGTCAATAGGGGCAGCAAGAACAGGCGGGTTGGCCAGCTGCCGCTTTAAATCCTCCAATGCCTCATCAGCAGCTGAGCTCCAGACGAATTGATCCGTCTTCTTCAGCATCTGGTACAAAGGAATGGCCTTCTCTCCTAGGCGACTGATAAACCGGCTTAGCGCAGCAATCCGGCCTGCCAAACGTTGGACATCGTTGATGCACTTTGGCTTAGCTAAGGAGGTGATAGCTGTAATCTTCTCCGGATTAGCCTCAATCCCCCGGTTGGACACGAGAAAACCCAACAATTTGCCCGCCGGAACACCAAAGACGCACTTGGCCGGGTTGAGCATCATCTTGTACACCCGCAAGTTGTCAAAGGTTTCCTTTAAATCCTCAATCAATGTTTCCTTCTGCCTTGATTTCACCACGATATCATCCACATAAGCGTGCACATTACGGCCGATCTGTTCATGCAAACAATTCTGTACGCAACGCTGATAAGTTGCTTGGGCGCTCTTGAGCCCAAAAGGCATGGACACATAGCAGAAGGCTCCAAAAGGGGTGATAAACGCCGTCTTCTCCTGGTCCTTAACCGCCATCTTAATCTGATGATAACCGGAATACGCATCCAGAAAGCTCAAACGCTCACAACCCGCCGTTGCATCAATGATCTGGTCAATGCGGGGGAGGGCGAAAGGATCTGCTGGACAAGCTTTGTTAAGATCTGTGTAATCCACGCACATGCGCCAAGTGCCATTCTTCTTAAGGACCAAAACCGGGTTAGCAAGCCACTCTGGATGAAAGACTTCGACGATAAACCCTGCTGCCAAAAGCCTAGCAACTTCTTCTCCGATGGCCTTGCGCCTTTCCTCATTAAACCGGCGAAGAAACTGTTTTACCGGTTTGTATTTCGGGTCAACATTAAGAGTGTGCTCAGCGAGTTCCCTCGGTACACCTGGCATGTCAGAAGGCTTCCATGCAAAAATGTCCCGATTCTCACGGATGAACTCGATGAGCGCGCTTTCCTATTTAGGATCCAGGTTGGCACTGATGGTGAACTGCTTGGACGAATCGCCGGGCACAAAATCAACAAGCTTCGTCTCAGCCGCCGATTTGAACTTCAAGTCCGGATCATGCTCTGTAGTTGGCTTCTTCAAAGGGGTCATATCCGCCGGATCAACATTATCTTTATAATACTTTAACTCTTCCGTGGCACAAACCGACTCTGCGTAAGCCGCATCACCTTCCTCGCACTCCAGAGCGATCCGACGGCTCCCATGAACCGTTATCGTTCCTTTGTGACCCGGCATTTTCAGCTGTAAGTAAACATAACAGGGCCGTGCCATGAACTTAGCATAAGCCGGCCGTCCAAAGAGGGCGTGGTAAGGGCTTTGAATTTTCACCACCTCAAATGTCAACGTTTCTGTTCTGGAGTCATGTTCGTCTCCAAAGGTCACCTCCAGAGCTATCTTACCGACCGGGTACGCCGACTTACCAGGCACCACTCCGTGAAACACTGTGCTGGATGGCCTAAGATGCCTATCTGTTAACCCCATACGCCGGAAAGTCTCGTAGTACAGGATGTTGATGCTGCTTCCTCCATCCATAAGAACCTTGGTAAACTTGTACCCTCCTACCTGGGGTGCCACCACCAGGGCTAACTGACCCGTATTGTAAACCCGGGGAGGATGGTCCTCTCTGCTCCACACAATCGGCTGCTCGGACCAGCGTAGGTAATGCGGCGCAGCCGGTTCAACAACACTGACCGCCCGCTTCTGAAGTTTTCGGTCTCGTCGGTCCAAGCTGGTGGTAAAGACGTGGTACTGTCCACCATTCAACTGCTTTGGGTTGCTCTGATAACCCGACTGCTGCTGTTGTTGATTGTAGCCCCCTTGGTTCTGACTGTTCTGATTACCTTGATTATTCTGATTGCCTTGCCCGCCCGGATTACCACCGAATCCCGGGCCGGAATTTTCTCCACCGTAACCCGGGGCGGACCCTGAACCGCCACCGGGCCCTTGATCATACCGGAAAGAGTGGAGTTTTTGAACTCCTGCATAATATAACAATCCTTCCAAAGGTGGTTCGCTGGTACCTCCTTCGTCCCATGCTTCGGACAAGGTTGATTCAATATGAAATTCAAACGATCCGGATTGTGACCGCCCCGGTTTGACTGCCTACCCCTGCGCCGCTGACCCTTGTCCTGCGCGTTGGTGTTGGCCACAAAGCCCATGTTGCCGTTCGCTTTACGCTTGTTCCCTCCATTGCCTGCCGAATGATGCTGCTGGCCCCTGGAGTTGCCGTTCTGTTTTCCCTTCCCCACTTCATCATTCTCTGATTCGGGATCCTTGGTACTATCAGAATCAGCGTACTTTACCAAAACGCCCATTAGAGTGCCCATGTCATGGCAAAAACGCTTCATGCGACCCAGCTTCAACTTCAATGGCTCTAACCGGCAATTGGCTTCCAAGGTCAGGATCGCGGAATCAGGGTTGATCCGTTCTGAAGAATGTAAAACTTCCGAAACGCGGCGCACCCAATGGGTTGTAGACTCTCCCTCCGCCTGGACACAAGCTGCCAGATCCACCACAGACATGGGCTGTTTACAGGTGTCTTTGAAATTTTGGATGAACCGGGTTCGCAACTGGGTCCACGAGCTGATAGAGTTGGGCGGCAAGTTTTTCAACCAAGTCCGGGCCGTAGCTTCCAGCATCATTGTGAAGTACTTCGCACATGCGGCTTCATCCACGTCTAGCATCTCCATGGCCATCTCGTAGCTTTCTATCCACGCCTCTAGAGCCAAGTCGGCAGTATAATTTGGCACCTTGCGTGGCCCCTTAAAGTCCTTGGGCAAGCGCACGTTGCGTAAAGCGGGGACGAGGCAAGCACCCCCAAAGAGCCAGACGTGACCCCTGGTTCGAAGATGGTCGGACGAACCGGCGCGGGCGGATGATCCTCTGCTTGTGCTGCTAACTCGGCCTCCCTACGTGCCCTGGCGCGGTCCACTACCAGTTGAGCATCTTCAAAGCCGCCTGCCGGATTGTTGCCGCGAGGCGGACCACGCTGCGCATTGCTTGATACGGCCGGTTCGTCGACGCGTCGGCTATAGCTCCGGCTCGGGCGGGGGGTGGAGTGGATCCGATCCCGACTGTATGAGTACGCTGCTTGCTGAGCCAGGGCCGTCCTGAGGAGCTCCTTAACCCGGCGTGTCTCTACCGCCTGTGGTGAATCGCCTTCCATTGGAATCGCCTCCAACCGTGCCGCAGCCGCCACAAGATTATCCATCGGGTTGGAGTAGTGACCCGGAGGTGTCTGCACGGTCTGGGGCGCACCGGTATGATGGCGAGGTAGATCTACCACACGGGGCTGAACCGGTGCGGCCGTCCCAGGTGCTTCCAGCCGGTTTACCAACGGCGGCGGATTACTAGTCCCTGCTCCTGGGGTATTGAAAAGCTCCCTACCTTCAAAAACTGAAGGTAAACGGGACCTGTACTTCCTTTTCATGACTTCCTGTGATGCGCTCTGGTCCAGCCTGAGCCTATAAGCCTGCGCATCCAAAGCGGCTCGTTCCACTGCCATCCGTTCGTCCGCGGCCGCCAGGTCCGCCTTAGCTTTAGTGATCCGTTCCCTCACCTTTGCAATCTCTGCGTTGTGCAGGTCCTGATCCGGTGGATTAGCTTCCGCCATGAGCACTGCCAATGCGTCGAAAAGCTCTGACAAAACTTGAGCCGGTGGGCGCACAGGGCCTCCGCCCCCGGCTGCCATCACCGCTGTTGAACCGGCGACCAGGGGCGCCGCGGCCGAAGAGTGAAGCGCCTCCTGCGTACCGGCCATGAAGACCCCAACCCGGTTGGGTAGATCGAAGGGGTCCGGAATACTCTCACCGTCGGAACAGCCCCCGATCTGGCCATCCTGCAGCTGGTATAAAGACTTAGTTTCTCCGGCCGACGATTCGTCGCCAGAGTAAACGACAGTTTCGTCACCAGATGCTGATCCGCCCTCGTAACCTCCGTGGACGACTCCCACGAAAACATGCTTGACCGCCGGTTTAGCCAGGGCAGGACTCTTCTTCGCCCGCTGAGCCGTCTCGACGAGGTCGGTGCAGACGTCCGGCCCAGGCCCTGACTCGCCAATCTTGCCGATGAACACGTGTATGCCGCCAAAGGGGACCCGGTACCCGTACTCA
>LR880966.1:42633559-42651817 GCA_904067115.1 Aegilops sharonensis | reverse complement strand
AAGACCCCAACCCGGTTGGGTAGATCGAAGGGGTCCGGAATACTCTCACCGTCGGAACAGCCCCCGATCTGGCCATCCTGCAGCTGGTATAGAGACTCAGTTTCTCCGGCCGACGATTCGTCGCCAGAGTAAACGACAGTTTCGTCACCAGATGCTGATCCGCCCTCGTAACCTCCGTGGACGACTCCCACGAAAACATGCTTGACCGCCGGTTTAGCCAGGGCAGGACTCTTCTTCGCCCGCTGAGCCGTCTCGACGAGGTCGGTGCAGACGTCCGGCCCAGGCCCTGACTCGCCAATCTTGCCGATGAACACGTGTATGCCGCCAAAGGGGACCCGGTACCCGTACTCAACTGAGCCGGCCTCGGGGCCCCAGTCCGCATCGTCGATGTAGAGCTTGCCGCGACGACTCTTAGTCATCCGGCCCACTGCATAGCCTTCGAGTCCTTCGAACTTGCCCTCTAAGACCATCAAACCATCGTGCGATAGCCCCACGGTGGGCGCCAACTGTCGTGAAATTGTCACGGCAGATGTCCTCATGAAAGGACTTAGTCGTAGGGCCATCGTACGGGTTTACCTAGAGGGGTTAAAGCGGATACAAGACACGGGAATTATACTGGTTTGGCCCCTTCGATGAAGGTAAAAACCTACGTCCAGTTGTGATGTGATTGATATGGTTTCGGCGACTGGGGAGCAATAGCTTTGCCTAGCCTCGAATCCTCTGTCCCCAACTCGCCGCCGGGTCGTCCCCTTATATACACGGGTTGACGCCCGGTCGGTCTACAGAGTCCCAATCCGGCTCATACAAGAGTCCGGCTTGATCTCTCCTTTCTTGTCTTACAACACAAGCTACAATACTAAGGCGGTTTACATACATGGACTTTAATTCGCCTCTGGGCTCCAGGCTTCCATATGGGCCTGGACCATGAACGAGGGTAAACCGGCCCTTCCGGGACGGCTCACACTCAGTAGTTGTATCCCCAACAGGTTGCGTATGGCCATTTCACTCAGCGTCCGTCGCCTAATGGTCTATGGCGACTCAGATCTGGTGGTTAATCAGGTGATGAAGGAGTGGGACGTCAGAAGTCCAGCCATGACTGGCTACTGTAATGCAATGAGGAAGCTGGAGAAGAAGTTTGAGGGGTTAGAGCTCCATCATATACCTCGACTGAAAAATCAAGCTGCCGATGATTTGGCGAAAATAGGGTCCAAGAGGGAAGCCATTCCTAGTGATGTGTTTTTGGAGCACATCCGCACACCTTCGATTCAAGAGGATCCTTTCACTGAGAAGCTCCACAGCCAAAAAGTGCCACTGATCCGACTGAAGTTGAGGTCCCAGCGGTGGTCGACCTGATCATGGACGTCGTGGTCATCACTCCCGACTGGACAGTACCATACATCGCGTATATCCTAAGGAAAGAGCTGTCGGAGAACGAAGAAGAGGCTAGACAGATCGTCCGCCGATCCAAGGCCTTTACTGTGATCAAGGGACAGTTATTCAGAGAAAGCGTGACTGGAGTCAGCCAGAAGTGCATAACGCCAGAAGAAGGTCAGATAATTCTTGATGATATCCACTCGGGGACCTGTGGTCACCATGCGTCCTCTCGGACCATCGTGGCTAAAGCATACCGAGCAGGATTTTACTGGCCAAAGGCAAATGAAATGGCAAAGGAAATAGTCGACAAGTGTGAAGGATGTCAGTTCTACTCCAATATGTCGCACAAGCCCGCCTCAGCCTTGAAGACCATTCCACTCGTACGGCCCTTCGTTGTTTGGGGGTTGGACATGATCGGACCACTGAGAACTGGCAGGAGTGGCTTCACTCACTTGCTAGTGGCAGTCGACAAGTTTACTAAATGGATCGAAGCCAAACCTATCAAGAACCTTGATGCGTGCACTGCTGTCAGTTTCATCAGAGAGTTGATATTCAGATATGGAGTTCCGCACAGCATCATCACTGACAATGGGTCAAATTTCGATTCCGACAAGTTCAAAGCCTTTTGCACTTCTCAAGGCACGCGAGTCGACTATGCTTCAGTCGCTCACCCCCAGTCAAATGGACAAGCGGAACGAGCAAATGGTCTAATTCTCAAAGGACTGAAACCTCGACTGATGCGTGATCTCAAGCATGCAGCAGGAGCGTGGGTTGACGAACTTTCGTCGGTTCTTTGGGGACTGAGGACCACTCCTAATCGGTCGACTGGGAGAACTCCATTCTTTATGGTCTATGGAGCTGAAGCAGTTCTGCCGAGTGACCTGCTTCACAATGCGCCCCGAGTCGAACTTTACTCTGAAGCTGAAGCGGAGCAAGCCCGGCAAGATGCAGTCGACCTCCTTGAAGAGGAGAGAGAGATGGCCCTGATCCGCTCGACCATCTATCAGCAGGACTTGCGTCGATTCCACAGTAGAAATGTGAAGAGCCGAGCCTTTCAAGAAGGGTATCTGGTCCTCCGAGTGGATCAACAGAAACCACACAAGCTCGCTCCCACTTGGGAAGGTCCCTTCATCGTCACCAGAGTTCTCCACAATGGATCTTACCATCTTTACAACGTCGAACGCCAGATCGATGAGCCTCGAGCCTGGAATGCGGAGCTGCTCCGCCCCTTTTACACTTAAGAGCTCACTCGGGTGAGATGTAATAAAAGTACCTCTGTAGTTTGTTTATCTAAATCATGAAGATTATAATTTTCCGAGTGATTGTTATTACTTTTTGTTAAAATTCCCACCCAGTGGGTGACTTAGCTGCGAATCCGTTTCGCCTAAGTTTGTAAAAAAAAAATCCTTACCGAGTGGTGAGCCAGCCTCTCACTCGGGGGCTTAGCTGCGAATCCGTTTCGCCTAAGTGTTTTAAAATCCTACCGAGTGGTGAGCCAGCCTCCCACTCGGGGGCTTAGCTGTAGTCCAAGTACTCGCCTAAGTGTTTTAAAATCCTACCGAGTGGTGAGCCAGCCTCCCACTCGGGGGCTTAGCTGCAGTCCAAGTACTCGCCTAAGTGTTTTAAATCCTACCGAGTGGTGAGACACCCTCCCACTCGGGGGCTTAGCTGCAGTCCAAGTACTCGCCTAAGTGTTTTAAATCCTACCGAGTGGAGAGCTAGCCTCCCACTCGGGGGCTTAACTGCAGTCCAATTACTCGCCTAAGTATTTAATACAATGTGCACTTTGCAAGGACGACGAGGTAAAGGTCGACTGTTGCCTTCCCCTTCAAAGCTATGACACAAAAATCCTCCTTGGAGGCTTAGCTGCAGTCCAGTACTCGCCTAAGTTTGAAAAATCCTACCGAGTGGAGAGCAAACCTCCCACTCGGGGGCTTAGCTACAGTCCAGTACTCGCCTAAGTTTGAAAAATCCTACCGAGTGGAGAGCAAACCTCCTACTCGGAGGCTTAGCTGCAGTCCAGTACTGGCCTAAGTTTGACAAATCCTACCGAGTGGAGAGCAAACCTCCCACTCGGAGGCTTAGCTGCAGTCCAGTACTCGCCTAAGTTTGTAAAATCCTACCGAGTGGTGAGCCAGCCTCTCACTCGGGGGCTTAGCTGCGAATCCGTTTCGCCTAAGTTTGTAAAAAAAAAATCCTTACCGAGTGGTGAGCCAGCCTCTCACTCGGGGGCTTAGCTGCGAATCCGTTTCGCCTAAGTTTGTAAAAAAAAAATCCTTACCGAGTGGTGAGCCAGCCTCTCACTCGGGGGCTTAGCTGCGAATCCGTTTCGCCTAAGTTTGTAAAAAAAAAATCCTTACCGAGTGGTGAGCCAGCCTCTCACTCGGGGGCTTAGCTGCGAATCCGTTTCGCCTAAGTTTGTAAAAAAAAAATCCTTACCGAGTGGTGAGCCAGCCTCTCACTCGGGGGCTTAGCTGCGAATCCGTTTCGCCTAAGTTTGTAAAAAAAAAATCCTTACCGAGTGGTGAGCCAGCCTCTCACTCGGGGGCTTAGCTGCGAATCCGTTTCGCCTAAGTTTGTAAAAAAAAAATCCTTACCGAGTGGTGAGCCAGCCTCTCACTCGGGGGCTTAGCTGCAGTCCAATTACTCGCCTAAGTATTTAATACAATGTGCACTTTGCAAGGACGACGAGGTAAAGGTCGACTGTTGCCTTCCCCTTCAAAGCTATGACACAAAAATCCTCCTTGGAGGCTTAGCTGCAGTCCAGTACTCGCCTAAGTTTGAAAAATCCTACCGAGTGGAGAGCAAACCTCCCACTCGGGGGCTTAGCTGCAGTCCAGTACTCGCCTAAGTTTGAAAAATCCTACCGAGTGGAGAGCAAACCTCCTACTCGGAGGCTTAGCTGCAGTCCAGTACTGGCCTAAGTTTGACAAATCCTACCGAGTGGAGAGCAAACCTCCCACTCGGAGGCTTAGCTGCAGTCCAGTACTCGCCTAAGTTTGAAAAATCCTACCGAGTGGAGAGCAAACCTCCCACTCGGAGGCTTAGGTGCAGTCCAGTACTCGCCTAAGTTTGAAAAATCCTACCGAGTGGAGAGCAGACCTCCCACTCGGGGGCTTAGCTGCAGTCCAGTACTCGCCTAAGTACGAAACCCATCCCGATTCGCAAGGACGACGAGGTGCAGGTCGACTGTTACCTTCTCCTTCGGAGCCGCACCACAAGTACAACGTGCGCTCCATCCCGATCCGCAAGGACGACGAGGTACATGTCGACTGCTTCCTTCTCCTGCGCCTGCAAGAGCAACAAAGTGTAGGTCGACTGGATCCACCTCAGGGCTGCATCTCAAGCATTGAAGCATAATCCGAGTGAAGAGCAAAGTTCACTCGAAGGCAAACAAAAGTATATTTCGACGATAAGTAAAGTTCGGATAGCATCCTAAGGATGCAGAAGTACCCAGGCCTCAAGCCCGTTAAAATTTATCGGTTACAAAACCACTCGGCATTCCGAGGCAAATTTAAGGTAAAGCATAGAAGTTTTTTACTCCTCAGGTGGAGGACTGGGAGGAGCCACAAACTGGTCAAGGTCGATCCCATCAGCAATCCGGGTGGCAGCGGCGATGAAAGTATCCATGAAGATTGGAAATCATACTTCTTGGTATTGGCAACTTTGATGGACACCAGCTTTTCCTCCCGCGCCTCCTTGCAGTGGACACGAACCAGAGACAGAGCAACATCAGCACCGCACCTGGCAGAAGAATTTTTCCATTCTTGCACTCGACTTGGAACCTCAGTCAGTCGAGTCACTAAGGACTCGAGGTCATTCTGAAGCGTCTGGTCTGGCCAGAGTGTTGAGTCGATCCGCAACACTGCAGCTTTCAGTCGAGCGAGATAGTCCACCACACCAGCAATGCGAGACTCCAGTCGGAGCACGTTCATAGTGGCTTCATCCTTCACGGGAGAGTTGATGGGGTCCAGGCTTGTCTCCACTCGACTGGTCTCCTCTTCGAAGTTCTGACAGAATTCTGCAAATACGACTCGAGTTCAAGCTAATGGTTTTATGATGAGTCGATGATGACAAGTCAGTCGGATAAGAGGAATTACCTTCAAGCATGAGGAATAGCTTCTTGGCGAGCCCTCCCAGATAAGCCTCCAGATCATTCCTCTTCCCTGCCAGTTCGCCAGCCTTGTCAGTCAAGGCAACTTTGTCATTCTTCAGTCGGCTAACCTCCTTGTTGGCCGCGTCGAGAGCAGCCTTCAGTCTGGTATTCTCCTCTTCAAGTTTGCCGACTGAGACCAGTTTCTCTTCCGCGAGCTTTGTTTTCTCCAAAGCCGCCTTCTGTGCCTCTGCAAGGTCGTGATCTTTCTTCTTCAGAGCCTCCTCCAGTTTTTCTGCAAAATAACAATAAGCCCAGAGTTGAGAATGGGTAGAAAGACAAAGACAGTCATGAAGTTCTCACCAGCCATACCTTTTGCTTCATCTCTCGCCTTTTGCAAGTTCTCCTGAGCAAGCTTCAAGTCAAGGTTGAGCTGGATCTGTTTGTTCTCCAATTCGGTATAGCTGGCCACGAGCTCGCAAGATTTCTGTGAAGAGTCAATCGACAAAACATCAAAGACAGGTCACTTCCGAGTGACTAAAGAAAAATCGTAGCATTTCTAAGACTACAGCCGAATCAAAACATTCGACAGTAGTCTCGGGGACTACACCCAGTGGGTGCACTCAGCGTGCCCCCACTGGTTTTACCAATTCGGTTCGACCAGTCGACCGAAAGAGGGGAAAAGGTTATGATCCTAAAACCACAGCCAACTGTCAGCAACCAGCCGTGTAAAAAAACAGTTCCTTAGACTATAGTCGACTGCCAGCAGTCCACCATAGTCTCGGGGACTACACCCAGTGGGTGCACTCAGCGTGCCCCCACCGGTTTCAAAGATCCATTCGACATGGCCCGACCAGACCGAGTGAAGAAGTTCAAAGTATAAAGACTATAGTCGACTGCCCGCAGTCCACCATAGTCTCGGGGACTACACCCAGTGGGTGCACTCAGCGTGCCCCCACCAGTACAAAAATTCAATCGACACACCCACCCAGTGGGTGTACAGATACAGATATGGAGATCTTCAGAAAGAAGAAATTTCAGGTAGCATATCCTAACAGAACAAGCAGCGACCAACTTACTTGGACATTGCTCTAAAGAGCTGAGCTTGCATCATAAGTCGCATGGCTGGCCTCCCGGACCACCTTCACTTGCTCCATCATGATCCCTGCCTGGCGTATGGCCTCCTTAGCAGCACTCACTTGGTCTTCCGGGACGTGGTGTGTAGCAAAAAGGGAAGGCGGGTCAGCAGTCGACGATGAAGGCCGGACACTCGTCAGCGGCACAGCAAAGGACACAGAAGCCCGAGTGGTGTCGCCTCCCTCATGAACCAGCGTCTCAGGCTGTGATGCAACTTGAGTAGCCTTGCCAGCAGACACCTTTTTGTCCTTCCTCTTCCTCAGCAGTGTTTCATCGTCGTCGTCAGGGAGATCAATGACATGAGGTGGAACTACAAGAAAGATTCAAAGGTAAAAACAGAAATCCAATCGACCATAAAGTGAAACTGCAGAGATCATACCAAGGTTGGAGGTGGCAGCATCTTCCATTTCCTGATCTTCGTGCTTAGCTGAGGTCTCGGAGGTGCGGTGTTTCATCGTCGTCGTCAGGGAGATCAATGACATGAGGTGGAACTACAAGAAAGATTCAAAGGTAAAAACAGAAATCCAATCGACCATAAAGTGAAACTGCAGAGATCATACCAAGGTTGGAGGTGGCGGCATCTTCCATTTCCTGATCTTCGTGCTTAGCTGAGGTCTCGGAGGTGGCAGCACTGCAGATTTCAGAAATTAGTTGATCAGTCAAACGAGTCGACCAAAAGTACACCCATGATAAATAGGAAAACACAAGTTCTGCTGATTACCCGGAAATGGTAGGAATGACCATCCTCATCTTGGGCAAGGCCTTCGTCGGCTTTGATGACGTGGCTCGGGGTTGCTTTGGCGGTTTCTCAGTCGGCACTGGAGAGGTCGTCCGAGGGTGCTTCGTCGACCGTCCAACGGGCGCGATAGCTTTACCGCGCTCGACCGCCGGATCATGCGTCAGCTTGGATCGCCTTTCCGAGTGGGGAGGATCCACGTCTCCCTCCTCTTCCTCCTCCTCCTCCTCCTCTTCATCAGAGCTGTCGTTTTCCTCGGACACCCATTCCTCCTGGCTTTCGCCTCCGCTTCCTTCTTCTTCTTCGACTTGTTCTTGCGCCCTGTTGGGCATCGAGTACATCTCAGTGGTGGCCTAGAAGACAGCAAAACAAGAGAAAGTCAATCGGCCGATTCACAGCGGAACAGAGCGAATGCAACAGGATCACAGTCGGAGATAAGTGGTCATACCTTGTCTGGTTCGTAAGATTGGTCGAGTGGTGGAATCCTCCTAGCTCCACGAGGGTTATCCTTGTTCCCTGTGATGGCAGTCATCCACCTCTCCAATGTGGCGTCGTCGACCTCCTCTGGGTGGACCCGGGTGGTGTCTTCGGTACCAGAGTACATCCACATCGGGTGGCCTTGGTATTGGAGCGGCTGAATGCGCCGTCGAAGGAAAACCTCCAGAAGATCCATGCCGGTCACTCCGTCGCGAATGAGCTGGACTACACGTTCCATCAACAATCTAACCTGGACCTTCTCCTCCGGAAACACCTTCAGAGAGGACGGCTTGTTCACTCGATCCATGGAGAAAGGAGGGAGTCCAGTCGACTGCCCTGGCATCGACTGGTCTTGGCAGTAGAACCAGGTCGACTGCCACCCTCTAACTGAATCGGGAAGAATCATGGCCGGAAAGGCACTTTTACCCCTCATCTGGACCCCAAGACCCCCACACATCTGGATTACTTGGGTTCTTTCATCATTCGGACTAGCCTTTTTCACCGTCTGTGAGCGATAAGTGAATATGTGTTTGAAGAGGCCCCAGTGTGGCCGATAACCCAAGAAGTTTTCACACAAAGACACGAAAGCAGCAAGATAGGCAATGGAGTTGGGTGTGAAGTGATGGAGTTGTGCTCCAAAGAAGTTCAGAAAACCCCGAAAGAAAAGATTCGGCGGTAGAGAAAATCCGCGATCAACATGGGTGGCTAAGAGGACGCACTCACCCTCCTGAGGCTGCAGCTTCCACTCCGTCCCCGGAAGCCTTGCTGACCCATGGGGAATCAATCCCTCGTTGGCCAGGTCGTCGAGGTCTTTCTGGGTGATGGTTGAGCGGATCCAATCTCCCTGGACCCAACCTTGCGGCAGGCTGGACCGCGACGAGGATCCGCCCCGACTAGTCGCTCTCCCCTTCACCTTCGTCGTCGCCTTCTTTGCCCTCTCCAAGGCCGCCGTCTTCTCCTTCAACATTGTCGTCGGCGAAGCAGGAACGGAGCAGCAGCGCTGAGCAGGTTACGAGCGCGGCGGATGAATCTGAGGACGGAGGAGGGGAAAATGAGGGCGCACTGTTCAAAAGACCCCCGCCCGGTGCCTTATATGAAGTCGCTTCCGAGTGGCTGGCTGGTAGGCCCGGGCAATCTTGTCAAATCCCGCAACAGTCGCGCGCGCGATACGTGGCGAAAAAGGTGGCGTGGAGATCGACGCGTCCTTGCCTTATCCCATCCGAGTACCGCGGCCTTCTCCACTTCGCGCGCTTCCCAAAATTCGGATCCCGCTAAATCCGCTAACAGCAGAGCAACTTGCGAGACGGCAGATTTCCTCCAATCCGTCGCTCGGAAATCTCCAAGTTCATAAAGTTCACTCGACAGATGTAAGGAATGGATCAAGGCGACTGAAAGAGAAGTTGACACCATCACTAAAAGGTCACTGATCCAGAGTAAGACACACTCGCAACACGAAAAACAGGTCGGAAAGATTATCAACTCCTTCCTCACTCAAACCTCGATCCATTCGGGGGCTAATGATGAAGTCATATACCTAGGGTAGGGTCATGGACCTGTCCAAGATACCCTCCCCAAGGACATCCTTAGAATAAACTACCTTCTAGTCGACCTGGTAGGATTCCACTCGACAGACTCAAAGACACTCGACCATGAAGACCCACTCGACCACACGGTCTGTAATTAAGTAGTCTTTATGATCATGATGACACTTTATGTAAGGCGCTACCAGTAACGCCTGGCCTTAATGTACCTTTAACCCTCCGCTACGTGGGCTGGCTGGGGTCCTGGCACACTCTATATAAGCCACCCCCCTCCACAGGTAGAGGGGTTCGCACCCCTGTAATTCATACACATATAATCCAGTCGACCGCCTCCGGGCTCCGATATGTAGGGCTGTTACTTCCTCCGAGAAGGGTCTGAACTCGTAAAACTCGTGCGTATACAACTACTCCATAGCTAGTACCTTGCCTCTCCATACCTACCCCCATTCTACTGTCAGACTTAGAACCACGACACCACCATCAGTCATTAAATATCTAGGGACTCCAAACCTCGGAAAAATAACTTCCTTAAGCATTTTAATAGAAGTGTTATGATCAGCACTACTAGTTGGAATAGCTTCTACCCACTTAGTAACGTAACCAACAACAACTAAAATATGTGTATATCCATTAGAGGCAGGAAAAGGTCCCATATAATCAAAGCCCCAAACATCAAATGGTTCGATAACAAGTGAATAATTCATAGGCATTTCTTGACGTCTACTAATATTACCAATTCTTTGACATGCATCACAAGACAAAACAAACTTACGGGCATCCTTGAAGAGAGTAGGCCAATAAAAACCAGATTGCAATACCTTATGTGTAGTTCTATCTCCAGCGTGGTGTCCTCCATAAGCTTCGGAGTGACACTTGCGTAGGATCTGTTCCTGTTCATGCTCAGGTACACAACGTCTAATAACACCATCTACTCCTTCTTTATAAAGATGTGGGTAATCCCAAAAGTAATGTCGCAAATCATAAAAGAATTTTTTTTCTTTTGTTGGTATGTGAAGCTAGGTGGTATAAATTTAGCAACAATATAATTAGCATAATCAGCATACCATGAAGTGCTACGAGAAGTGCTTATGACATTTAATTGTTCATCAGGAAAGCTATCATCAATAGGTAGTGGGTCATCAAGAACATTGTCTAACCTAGATAAGTTGTCTGCAACGAGGTTCTCAGCTCCTTTTCTATCAACAATATGCAAATCAAATTCTTCCAGCAAGAGAACCCATCTAATAAGTCTAGGTTTAGCATCTTTCTTTTCCATAAGATATTTAATAGCAGCATGATCAGTGTGAATAGTTACTTTAGAATCAACAATATAGGGTCTGAATTTATCACAAGAAAATACAACTGCTAAAAGTTCCTTTTCGGTAGTAGCATAATTTCTTTGAGCATTGTCTAGAGTCTTACTAGCATAATGGATAACATTTAAATTCTTATCAACTCTTTGCCCTAGACCAGCACCTACAGCATAATCACTAGCATCACACATAATTTCAAAGGGTAAATTCCAATCAGGTGGCTGAACAACAGGTGCAGAGACTAATGCTTTCTTAAGTATTTCAAATGCTTCTACACAATCATCATCAAAGACAAATGGTACATCTTTTTGTAATAAATTAGTCAGAGGCCGAGAAATTTTTGAGAAGTCCTTAATGAACCTCCTATAAAATCCGGCGTGACCAAGGAAACTTCTTATACCTTTGATGTCCTTGGGACATGGCATCTTTTCAATAGCATCCACCTTGGCTTTATCAACTTCAATACCTCTTTCAGAAACCTTGTGCCCCAAGACAATACCTTCATTAACCATAAAGTGGCACTTTTCCCAATTCAAGACAAGATTAGTTTCTTCATATCTCTGCAAAACTCGATCAAGATTGCTCAAGCAATCATCAAAAGAGGAACCATAGACGGAAAAGTCGTCCATGACACCTCACAAATCTTTTCACAGAAGTCAGAGAATATAGCCATCATACATCTTTGAAAGGTAGCAGGTGCATTACATAAACCAAAAGGCATACGTCTATAAGCAAAAGTACCAAAAGGGCATGTAAAAGTAGTCTTTGATTGATCTTTAGCCGGCACAGGTATTTGAGAGAAACCAGAATAACCATCTAGAAAGCAATAATGTGTATGTTTGCATAATATTTCTAGCATTTGATCAATAAAAGGTAAGGGGTAATGATCTTTCTTAGTAGCTTTATTTAATTTGCGGAAATCAATTACCATCCTATAACCTGTGATAATTCTTTGCGGAATCAATTCATATTTATCATTAGGGACAACAGTAATACCTCCCTTCTTAGGGACACAATGGACAGGACTTACCCACTGACTATCAACAACGGGATAAATTATACCTGCCTCTAGAAGCTTGAGTATTTCTTTTCTTACCACTTCTTTCATTTTAGGATTCAAAAATCGTTGAGGATCACGAATTGGTTTGGCATCCGCTTCCAAATTTATTTTATGCTGACATAGAGTGGGACTAATTCCCTTAAGATCTTCAAGAGTATATCCAATAGCGGTACGGTGCTTCTTCAGAGTTTTCAATAATCTTTCTTCTTCATGCTCTGAAAGGTTAGCACTAATAATGACAGGATATATTTTCTTTTCATCAAGATAAGCATATTTAAGATTATCAGGCAACGGTTTAAGCTCAAACACGGGATCACCCTTGGGTGGAGGAGGACCCCCTAGCATTTCAACAGGCAAATTGTGTTGCAGAATAGGTTCCTGTTTAAAGAATACTTCATCTATTTCCCTTCTTTCATTCATGAACATCTCATTTTCATGGTCTAGCAAATAGTGTTCTAAAGGATCACTAGGAGGTACGGCACTAGAAGCAAGACCAATAATTTCATCCTTACTAGGCAATTCTTCCTCACGATGTTTTTCACTAAATTTAGAGAAATTAAACTCATGAACCATATCATCCAAGCCAATAGTAACAACATTATTTTCACAGTCTATCTTAGCATTAAAAGTGTTCAAGAAGGGTCTACCAAATATAATGGGACAAAAGCTATCTTGTGGAGAACCAAGAACAAGAAAATCAGCGGGATATTTGGTTTTCCCACACAAGACTTCAACATCTCTAATAATTCCCACTGGTGAAATAGTATCTCTATTGGCAAGCTTAATCGTGACATCAATTTCTTCTAACTCAATAGGTGCAATATCATGCATAATTTCTTTGTATAAGTCAATGGGTATTGCACTAGCACTAGCGCCCATATCACATAAGCCCTGATAACAATGATCTCCTATTTTAACAGAAATAACAGGCACGCCTACCACATGTCTATGTTTATCTTTAGCACAAGGTTTAGCAATTCTACAGTTTCACCACAGAATTGAATAACATGCCCATCAATATTATCAGACAAGAGATCTTTAACAATAGCAATATTAGGTTCTACTTTAACTTGCTCAGGAGGTGTATAAGTTCTAATATTGCTTTTACGAACAACAGTTGAAGCTTTAGCATTATCCTTTACTCTAACAGGGAAAGGTGGTTTCTCAACATAAGAGGTAGGAACAATAGGATCATTATAAGTGACAGTCTTTTCTTCAAATTTAATAGGTGCAGCTACTTTTACTTCTATGGGAGGATGATATTTAAACCACTTATCCTTAGAGAGAACGACATAAGTAGCAAAAGATTCACAGAAAGAAGCTACTATCTCAGAGTCAAGTCCATATTTAGTGCTAAACTTACGGAAAATATCAGTATCCATAAACGATTTAACGCAATCAAACTTAGGCGTCATACCTGACTCCTTACCTTCGTCGAGGTCCCAATCTTCAGAGTTGCGTTTAATTCTATCAATAAATTCCATTTAAATTCAATAGTCTTCATCATAAAAGAGCCAGCACAAGAAGTATCGACCATGGTGCGATTGTTATCAGAAAGCCGAGCATAAAAATTCTGAAGAACTGTAACTCTTGAGAGCTCATGATTGGGGCATGAATATAACATTGATTTAAGCCTCCCCCAAGCTTGAGCGATGCTTTCTCCTTCGCGAGGCCAAAAATTATATATATAATTGCGATCACGATGAACAAGATGCATAGGGTAATACTTTTGATGAAATTCCAATTTCAATCTTTTATAATTCCATGATCTCGTATCATCACATAGCCTATACCATGTCAATGCGTCCTCCTTCAAAGATAAAGGAAAGGCCTTCTTCTTAACAACATCATCGGGTATACCTGCAAGCTTAAATAATCCACAAACTTCATCAAGATAGAGTAGATGTTCATCAGGATGCTTTGTTCCATCTCCTGTAAAAGTATTAGCCAGCAGTTTTTCCATCATGTTCCTTCAAAAGGAGTTTCATTTTCAATAGGTTCAATAGGTTGAGGAGCAAATCTTTGCTCTACTGGATGGGGTGAAGATACCCCGAACAAGCCCCTCAGAGAATTACTTTCCATAATAACAAGTGACAGAAAATTTCAGCACACTATATAAATTTTTCCTTACCAAATTCCACTTACCAAAAGCGCTACACTCCCCGGCAACGGCGCCAGAAAGGAGTCTTGATGACCCACAAGTATAGGGGATCTATCGTAGTAATTTCGATAAGTAAGAGTGTCGAACCCAACGAGGAGCAGAAGAAAATGATAAGCGGTTTTCAGCAAGGTATTCTCTGCAAGTACTGAAATAAGTGGTAACAGATAGTTTTGTGATAAGATAAATTGTAACGAGCAACAAGTAACAAGAGTAAATAAAGTGCAGCAAGGTGGCCCAATCATTTTTGTAGCAAAGGACAAGCCTGGACAAACTCTTATAATAGGAAAAGTGCTCCCGAGGACACATGGGAATATCGTCAAGCTAGTTTTCATCACGTTCATATGATTCACGTTCGGTACTTTGATAATTTGATATGTGGGTGGACCGGCGCTTGGGTGTTGTTCTTACTTGAACAAACATCCCACTTATGATTAACCTCTATTGCAAGCATCCGCAACTACAACAAAAGTATTAAGGTAAACCTAACCATAGCATGAAACAAGTGGATCCAAATCAGCCCCTTACGAAGCAACGCATAAACTAGGGTTTAAGCTTCTGTCACTCTAGCAACCCATCATCTACTTATTACTTCCCAATGCCTTCCTCTAGGCCCAAATAATGGTGAAGTGTTATGTAGTCGACATTCACATAACACCACTAGAGACTAGACAACATACATCTCATCAAAATATCAAACGAATACCAAATTCACATGACTACTAATAGCAAGACTTCTCCCTTGTCCTCAGGAACAAACGTAACTACTCACAAAGCATATTCATGTTCATAATCAGAGGGGTAATAATATGCATAAAGGATCTGAACATATGATCTTCCACCATATAAACCAACTAGCATCAACTACAAGGAGTAATCAACACTACTAGCAACCTACTAGCACCAATCCCGGACTTGGAGACAAGAATTGGATATAAGAGATGAACTAGGGTTTGGAGATGAGATGGTGCTGGTGAAGATGTTGATGGAGATTGCCCTCTCCCGATGAGAGGAACGTTGGTGATGATGATGGCGATGATTTCCCCCTCCCGGAGGGAAGTGTCCCCGGCAGAACAACTCCTCCGGAGCCCTAGATTGGTTCCGCCAAGGTTCCGCCTCGTGCCGGCGGAGTCTCGTCCCGAAAGGTTGCTTCTGGTTTTTTCTCATCGAAAGACTTCATATAGGAGAAGATGGGCATCGAAGAGCCACCAAGGGGCCCACGAGGTAGGGGGCGCGCCCCAGGGGGAGGGGGGCGCCCCCACCCTCTTGAGTAGGGTGTGGGCCCCCTGGCCTTCATCTTTGGCGATGATTTTTCTTTATTTATTTTAAGATATTCCGTGTAGTTTCAGGACTTTTGGAGTTGCACATCATAGGTCTCCAATATTTGCTCCTTTTCCAGCCCAGAATTCCAGCTGCCGGCATTCTCCCTCTTCATGTAAACCTTGTAAAATAAGAGAGAATATCCATAAGTATTGTGACATGACGTGAAATAACAGCCCATAATGCGATAAATATAGATATAAAAGCATGATGCAAAATGGACTGAGCACCGACATCTAGCAATGAGTGTGTGTGAACATAAATGTAATGTCGGTGGGAAATACGTACTCCCCCAAGCTTAGGCTTTTGTCCTAAGTTGGTTCATTGCCAGGGATGGCCTGGCGGATACCCGTAGGTGTAGCTGGGGTCGTAATGTGATGAAGAGGACTCTGACTGCCACTAGCTGGCAGCCACCTCAGGATCCCAAGAATAAACAGACTGGCGTGGAGGCTCGTATTGTGGTTCCAGCTCCAGGGCTGGTGCAGGATTCCGATAGGCTTGAACGGCCGCACACGGAACGAGATAAAGACCTTCAGACAAGTTAAACAAAGAAGGAGTAGGCAAAGTAATAGTCTGAGGGTGATGTTTATCAAAGTACAATTTATATTTAAGCCCCCCTTCCTTGCCCTTAACAATAAAGTCATGCGCTAGCATAATCTTATAATCTAAATAGGCACTAGGCAACAATTTTTCTTTTTTCTCATAAAGCCTAATAGGTATGTTAAAATGTGAAGCTAGGCGCGAAGCATAAATACCTCAAAAGATGGGGCCTTTAGTACGGTTCAAGCTTAACCGTTTAGCAATAATTCCGCCCATACTAACGGAGTTATCGAGGTATAACCCATGGGACAAAATGATAATATCAGGAAAACTAAGGTTCCCACAATTTCCATGACCAATCAAGCAACGACTAGCAAATAAGGCAAAGTAGCGTAAAACAGGAAAATGTATGCTAGTGATTCTTCCATCAGAAACCTTCCTGGTTTCTCCCACAGTGATAGTGTTAATAAATGCCTCCACTTCATTACGATGTGGTTCATCTAAGGTACCCTCGGAGGGTATTTTGCAAACCTTGCAAAATTCAGCTAAAGGCATCTTCTTAACAACGTCATATAAATGAAATTCTACGGAAGGAGGTGATTCCTTAGGAAAATAGTAGAAGTTTTGCACAAAAGTATTTGTGAGTAAGAGATACTGATGACGTTGGTCGCGGAGGAAGTCGGTGAGGCCGGCATTCTCAATTAATAGATAGAAATCCTCATAAATCTCGGCTCTCCTCAAGAAGTCATCGGTAGGCCATTCACACGGCCAGACCTCCGCGGTACGAGGCAAATTATATTTGGGCCTCTGTGCTTCTTCATTTTGTTTTTCCTTCGAGCTTCGGCTCGACGAGCCCCTCAAAAGTCTCTTCATTATTTTCTGAAATAATCTGAATTTTTTAGTAACTTCAAACAAAAGTGAACCAACTTCAATAAAATTGATAGCAACTACTCCTACAAGTGCCTAGAGCCTATATCAAGCATTAGAACTACTTGGAACCATATAAATTTGACATGCAAGCTCAAGAACATGGTCACCTATGCAGCACATATTTGCAATGAATAAAGCACTAGAACAAAAACTAATTGAACCAATGGAGGAGTCACATACCAAGGAACAATCTCCCCAAGAAGTTCTGTGAGAGGTGCTTTGAGCAAAGAGATCAAAAATCACAGCAACGGGAGCTGGAACTCGTGTTTGAGCCCGATATTCGTGTTTGTGGGAGGAAGAAGAAGAGGATGGGTGTAAGAATAAGTGGAGGAGGGCCACCATGGGCTCACGAGGCAGGGGGGCGCGCCCTCCACCCTCGTGGCCAGGTGGCAGCTCCCCCTGCGGTGATTTTTGCACCATAAATCCTCTAATATTCCCGAAAAAATCATATTAAATTGGCATGGCATTCTGAGGACTTTTATTTTTCGGGATATTTTTATATTGCATGGATAAGTCCGGAAACAGACAGAAAACTACTATTTTTACTTTATTTCAACTAAATAATAGAAAGTATAAAGAGGGTACAGAAGGTTGTGCCTTCTAGTTTCATTTGTCTCATGATCATCAAAAGGAATCCACTAACAAGGTTGATCAAGTCTTGTTAACAAACTCATTCCGACTAACATGGAACCGGAGAAATTTCGAAAAACACTATGTTACCTCAACGGGGATATGCACAACCCCTATAATAAGAATATCATATTTCTTCTTGACGGCATGAAGAGGAAATTCAAAACCTCCAAAAATAATCGATGGAACTTTTCCAATAGAATTAATACTATAAACTTGAGGTTGTTTCCTTGGAAAGTGTACCGTATGCTCATTACCATTAACATGAAAAGTGACATTGCCTTTCGTGCAATCAATAACAGCCCCTGCAGTATTCAAAAAAGGTCTTCCAAGAATAATAGATATACTATCGTCCTCGGGAATATCAAGAATAACAAAGTCTTTTAAAATAGTAACGTTTGCAACCACAACAGGCACATCCTCACAAATACCGACAGGTATAGCAGTTGATTTATCAGCCATTTGCAAAGATATTTCAGTAGGTGTCAACTTATTCAAATCAAGTCTACGATATAAAGAGAGAGGCATAACACTAACACCGGCTCCAAGATCACATAAAGCAGTTTTGACATAATTTCTTTTAATGGAGCATGGTATAGTGGGTACTCCTGGATCTCCAAGTTTCTTTGGTATTGCACCCTTAAAAGTATAATTAGCAAGCATGGTGGAAATTTCAGCTTCCGGTATCTTTCTCTTATTGGTAATGATATCCTTCATATACTTAGCATAAGGATTTGTTTTGAGCACATCAGTTAATCGCATACGCAAAAAGATAGGTCTAATCATTTCAGCAAAGCGCTCAAAACCCTCATCATCCTTTTTCTTGGATGGTTTGGGAGGAAAAGGCATGGGTTTCTGAACCCATGGTTCTCTTTCTTTACCATGTTTCCTAGCAACAAAGTCTCTCTTATCATAACGTTGATTCTTTGATTGTGGGTTATCAAGATCA
>LR880966.1:42558109-42588989 GCA_904067115.1 Aegilops sharonensis | reverse complement strand
CTCACAAAACGTATATAGGGCAATATGGACTTTTAACAATAGTACTACTCATTTTCAAATGTATGATGAATCGTCTATGAAATACGTCAACTCACCCTCTCATCATGGGCCGACCCAATTACACTTTTTTTCTCTTATGTAAGTGTTCAAAAAATATGCAACGGGCAACATCGAACTGGTCCCAGAAATTACGCTAATTTTTTTGGTAGGTTGTGACTGCTTCCAACAAACAAACACAAAAATAATGCTTCCCACAAATTACATATTTTCTTCCGAGTTTTTCTATGGGACAGATGTGCTTCCGATAAATAAACAAATAAAGAAAATCAATTGCTTCTGGATGTTTTTTCTTAGCAACTCAAACGTCATGGAAACATTTTTTCTTCCGATAGAAGCACATGGAATGGAAACATATTATTCAGAAAAATATGCTTCCAAAATAAAGGTACTCCAAAAATTCGTACCATATGTATATATTCTCAACTAAAAAAACAAGTGTATATATTCTCAATTGAAACTAGGACATTTATACTGAAACATTGGGTTGTAGACAACATGTAATCCCTTGAAGCAGCACACAACAATGGTGGAAGCATACATGATTAGTGTGTAAGAGATTCATTGTTTGGGCGCATAGGAATCCTAATGTGTTGTTGTTTGAAGCATGATTAGTGTCTAACCGGAACTTTGTTGAACTGTGTAGTAAGCATAAATGTTTCATGAAAACCTACACCTCTTGGTTATTGTGTAACCGAAGCTTCATTCTTTTGGGCAGGAAGGAAAATAGAGACATGTTCGATACAAAATTAGTAAGATGGTGTATCATACATGTGCAACCAACAAATACATCTGCTTCAAACAAAATGAGCATGCGCTTCCTATGATGTTGAAATTTGTTTCAGTGGCCAACTTTCTGATTGATGTATGCTTCCATCAACGTTTTACTTATAAATGACATCATAATTTTCTTCCAAAGAATTGTTTCTTCCAATATATATTGGACTTTGCTACCATACAACAAGACATAAACAACGAAGCATAACGGGATGAAGCACCTACTAGAACATGAGCACCGTCCAAAGATGGATTTCTTCGAGGAGTAGCGTCGGTTAGACCGGAGCGACAATGGCGAGATCAGACCGACTTAGCTGGAGTGTGGTGGCTAGTCTTGGCCACAAGAACCAAATGGAGACAAAAAATTCCACACACTGGCATCACCATGGAAGGCATGCATGCCAAGTTTTTTGCTTTCTCACATTTTCTCACTGAAAAACACTAAAATACTACCCACACGTGACGCAGCATGCACTTGGTGTACAAATTCATTCAAGTTTTGCATGGGGGACTACCTTGGGCATGCCCATACACTGGCAACATTTGGTGCCATTTCATGCACGACAGAAGCTACATCATGTTCAACTAGGTTCGTTTAGGTTTGCTGGTACGACAAGGCTCGAAGCAGTTTTTTTCATGTCCATAAACTGGAATCAATTTATTTCCACACACTGGCATCACCATGGAAAGCATGCATGCCAAGTTTCATTGCTTTCTTACATTGTATACATTTTCTATGGTTTGCCCGATGAAAAAGCCCGAAAATATTGCCGCATATGACGCAACGTGTGTTTGGTATCCGAATTCGTTTAAATTTTGCATTTAGGCCTTCCATGGGCATGCCCACGCGCTGGCAAAATTGGTGTCATTTAATGCACGACAGGACCTACACCATGTTTGATCGGGATCGTTCGTGTCTGCTGGTAGGGTAAGTCTTGGACCAGCTTTTTTCTTCACATTAACCAAATGGAGCCACAAAAAATCCCTCACACATGCATCACCATGGAAGGCATGTTCGTTGATTTTTGACATTATATGCATTTATAGAGTTTTCCAAGTGAAAAAAAATCCTAAAATACTACCCGCACGTGACGCAACATGCATTTGATGACCAAATCATTTGAAATTTGGCATGGAGGCCCTCAACGGGCATGCCCAGACGCTGGCAAAAGTTGTTGTCATTTCCTGCACGACAGGACCTACACAATGTTCAATCGGGACTGATCAGTTATGTCGGCATTGTAAGTCTCGAACCAATTTGTTTCACATTAACCAAATAGAGCCAAAAGAATTCCACACATTGGCATCTCCATGGAAGGCATGCATGATAGGTTTATTGCTTTCTAATATTATATGTATTTTCTATGGTTTTCCCAGTGAAAACCCCTAAAATACTGCCCGCACGTGACACAGCGTGCGTTTGGGTATCTGAACTCGTTCAAATTTTGCGTTGGAGACTGCCTTGGGCATGCCCACACACTGGCAAATCTTGGTGTCATTTATTCATAGTCCAAAAAATACTAACTTTAGGAGTGTGCTAGACTAGGCGAGACGGCTGCATCCGTGAGCATGTATTTCGAGACGGGTGCATCCGTGACCATGTAGTTTTATCTAATTTGAATGCCTATGTTATTTGCAATTTCCGTCACCATCAACCAACATGAACCTTTTCTTATATCCAAACAATTTCTTGAAATTTGTGAACAATTTTAGAAATTTAAATTGTATACAAAAATATTATAAACTTAGACACTTTCTCCAAAATTGTGAACAAATTCTCAACAATTGATGTTGTACACAAATTGCAAATCACATACTTTTCTAAAAAAATTATCAAATCTTTGAAACGCAAACATTTGTTAAATCTGTGAACAAAAATATTTCGAAAAGAGGAACATTTTTTTCAAATTCCCCAATAGTTTTCATAACTGTAAACAATATTTGAAAACAACAACATTTTATGGCATTCCAAAAAAATTTCAATTTTTTAACAGGTTTCAAAAAGAATAATAAATTTCAAAAAATATAAAAATAAATTAGTGAAAAAAAGAAAACGACAAAAATAGAAAACAATAAAATATGCTCAGCCTTGGTTCAACTAGGTAACGACATCGCTCCCGTCCGGTTCCTGTTGGGCCAACCCAATCGTTCGCGGATTTTAAAAAAGTTCATCAATTTGAAAACAAAATTTCATGAATTTGAAAAAAATATTGCAAGCTTTAACAAATGTTTGTAAAATTTAAAAAGGGTTCATGAATTGAGAAAAAAGTTCACGGATTTGAAAACAAAGTTCATGAATTTAAGAAAATATTCATGAATTTGAAAATTTCGCGGATTTAAGAAAAAGGTTGATGATTTGAATATTTAAAAGAAAATGAAAAAAGAGAAAAATAAAAATGAGAAGGAAAACAAGACAGACAAACACCGAAAAAATAAAACCACAACATGTTTCGGAAGATGTTCAGAAATTGTTCATGTTTCAAAAATTTGTCCAAATTCAAAACATATTTGCTAAAATTTCGTTCATAATGTCAAAACTATTCGGCATTTCAAAATTGTTCACATATTTTTTTGAAATAAAAGATTCGATTATTTAAGAAAATATTTCATACATATTAACGCTCTTGTGTTTTCTTATATATTTTGGCGCTACAAAATACCATGAATACTGGCGGGAAGAAGTGGTTAGCAACACTTGCGTTTTAAGTGGGAGGTCTTGAGTTCTAGCCCTCATGAGCTCATCTTTTTCTCAGTTTTTTTTTTTTTTGAGTCCAAACATACTTGCTTTATTCAACTAAAATGTTCATGGGGATACAACTTAAATTTGGAGGATTTAAGAGCCACACATGGCGTCCTAAACCGAGTCCAAAAGCATGCTTGGCGAGGCTATGTGCCTCTTGATTAGTCTCACGACCCTAAAAAGATGAAGGTACAATGCTGAAAATGCGCAGAAGTAGCCGTAATTTCCTTTACAATGCTCGCATACGTTCCTCCACATCCTTGGCCAATATCGCGAACCACCCCCTGTCAATCAGAGGCTATAACAATATGCGATAATGCAAGATCTTGTGCCAGTGCTAGAGCCTCTCTGCATGCAAGGGCTTCGAGAGTAGCCGGGCCTGTAACTCCATAGCATCTGATGGCCGACGATCCCATGAAGATGCCTTCTGAGTCCCTGCAGACGGCACTAAACGTTCCTTCATGAACTGACCTGGCAACAGCCCCATCAACTCTGATTTTAGCCATCCCGCTCGGTGGTGCAATCCACTTGCGCTTTTCTCAGTATTTTTACATCACTTAAATTGAACGTGGTAGGAGCGACATGAATTAATGGGCCGGCCCAATCGCGAGGTGCAATTCTTATACGATCTCTCGCGACTTACTTAAAAGACCACCTTGCCTTTTATTATGAAGGGGCATTGGGTAATCTAAACCGTTGATGTGTTTAGAGGGGTGTACAGAAGCAGAAGTGGTGAACTAAACCGATTTATAAGAAACCATAGGATGTAATTCCAGGATATAATAATGAACCATGCAAGGAAGCATATTAAGGAAGCACTACACTGGAGACTTCTGATCTATTCATCCAGTACGCTTTTTTCAGTAAGTCTAAACAAACCAAATTAATTGAACTGCACATCAAAAGTCAATATAACCATACTGACCAAAGCAGTACATCGGTCTTGAGGCACATTTGTTATTCCATGGTAGTTGCATAGATCCAATTAAAGACGGTGGTGTTTCCCTTTATTAAAAGGAGCAACAGCTAGAAGAAAAGATAGTTGCTTCAATAACCGAGAGAAACCTCACCATGAACTTGGGCAAAGAAGACATAGATACATATGCAGATACCATGCATACCAACAATATATGCAGAGATAATCTAGACTTTCTTCGGTAATGGATGTGAAACTTGGCAACCACTGTGTACTAGAAGTACACATTTTCAGGTCTAAGCTTGGGAGGCATCGAGGAATGCAGCAATACGTACATCTGCTGTGACTGTATATCTCTATCGACCGATGGTATTGTGTTTCTTGCTTCTCATCTCCTGCGGCGCTTTGGGCACTCATCTGAGGAATAATGCGCAACAAAGTGACCGTTGCAGCTAGATCCCCAATTTCCGTTCTTGTGTTCATCTTCTGCAGCTTCAGTGAGCATGTTACCGAAGTCGACACTAAGGCCATGCTAGGCTGGGGATAGAAAGAGAATACAACGAGCTACTGGCAGAAGTTCTAATTGCGTAGTTGCTCAAGCACAAAGTAATTCAACAACCAATACATCTCTGGCAACGTTGTTCCACACTTAATTCTATGTGTGCTCCTTTTTTCTTTTTTTTTTTGGCGGATGACTATGTGTGTTCCGTTAACTCGCCAGGTTAACATTTGAGTCCTTTGATCCTTTCTGCTTGGCAATATTTTCTTCCTCCACTGAGGTCTGAATTAGTAGGTCCATTGATCACAATCACGTTCATAAATCATACATGCTGATCTCTGGGCATATTGGCTGCAGGGTTGATACATTGGACCAGGTTTAGCTAAAGACGCTGCTATTGCTTGAGGAAAGTGGACATTTTGAGCTGGAGTGTACTATACCCTCCATTGTTTTATATATTTCACTGTACGAAAATATATATGCAAAAATCAATTCTATACAATGTATTAGTAGATCGAGTTACGCTTGCCCTGTAAAGTTTCACTACGATTTGTTGTGACATTTAGGATAAAACATAGGAAAACATCACCTTGGACGTTGACGGAGAAGATACATATCATATCTATTATATATCTAAATAAAAGCTCTCTAGCATCTAAAAAAAGGACCACCCCACTATCTGATTTTTCCTGGCTTCTGTGAGGCCACNGACTTCTGATCTATTCATCCAGTACGCTTTTTTCAGTAAGTCTAAACAAACCAAATTAATTGAACTGCACGTCAAAAGTCAATATAACCATACTGACCAAAGCAGTACATCGGTCTTGAGGCACATTTGTTATTCCATGGTAGTTGCATAGATCCAATTAAAGACGGTGGTGTTTCCCTTTATTAAAAGGAGCAACAGCTAGAAGAAAAGATAGTTGCTTCAATAACCGAGAGAAACCTCACCATGAACTTGGGCAAAGAAGACATAGATACATATGCAGATACCATGCATACCAACAATATATGCAGAGATAATCTAGACTTTCTTCGGTAATGGATGTGAAACTTGGCAACCACTGTGTAGTAGAAGTACACATTTTCAGGTCTAAGCTTGGGAGGCATCGAGGAATGCAGCAATACGTACATCTGCTTTGACTGTATATCTTCTATCGACCGATGGTATTGTGTTCCTTGCTTCTCATCTCCTGCGGCGCTTTGGGCACTCATCTGAGGAATAATGCGCAACAAAGTGACCGTTGCAGCTAGATCCCCAATTTCCGTTCTTGTGTTCATCTTCTGCAGCTTCAGTGAGCATGTTACCGAAGTCGACACTAAGGCCATGCTAGGCTGGGGATAGAAAGAGAATACAACGAGCTACTGGCAGAAGTTCTAATTGCGTAGTTGCTCAAGCACAAAGTAATTCAACAACCAATACATCTCTGGCAACGTTGTTCCACACTTAATTCTATGTGTGCTCCTTTTTTCTTTTTTTTTTTGGCGGATGACTATGTGTGTTCCGTTAACTCGCCAGGTTAACATTTGAGTCCTTTGATCCTTTCTGCTTGGCAATATTTTCTTCCTCCACTGAGGTCTGAATTAGTAGGTCCATTGATCACAATCACGTTCATAAATCATACATGCTGATCTCTGGGCATATTGGCTGCAGGGTTGATACATTGGACCAGGTTTAGCTAAAGACGCTGCTATTGCTTGAGGAAAGTGGACATTTTGAGCTGGAGTGTACTATACCCTCCATTGTTTTATATATTTCACTGTACGAAAATATATATGCAAAAATCAATTCTATACAATGTATTAGTAGATCGAGTTACGCTTGCCCTGTAAAGTTTCACTACGATTTGTTGTGACATTTAGGATAAAACATAGGAAAACATCACCTTGGACGTTGACGGAGAAGATACATATCATATCTATTATATATCTAAATAAAAGCTCTCTAGCATCTAAAAAAAGGACCACCCCACTATCTGATTTTTCCTGGCTTCTGTGAGGCCACAAAATTCTAATTTCTGTCATTGTTGTACGGAAGATGTTGTTGTTGTGTTTTCTCTGCATTTCCTGTTTGGCGCTTAAGGCACAGTTACAAGCTATTCTGTTAACTCACACCCACACCCGATTCCCCCCTCGCTAGCAAATGGGCCGGCCCATATAGTTTATCTTGGTCTTGTTTGGTTTTTTGGGTTTTTCCATTTTTATTTTTATCTTATCATTTATTTTTTATTTATTTTAATTCCCAGCTTTTTTCGAAATTTGGATCCTTTTTCCATTTTAGGAACCTTTTAGTAATTTTGTGAACTTTGTTTTTTTAATTTTGTGTTTCTTTTATTTTGTGAGTTTTTTAGTAATTTCGCAAACTTTTTCCTATTTGATGAACTTTTTTCAAATTCAAGAACTTTTCTGGTGGTTGGTGGTAACCCATGTATTGGCATAGTTGGTCTTGTATTAGCCCACCTAATTATTGCGGTAGGTCATGAACGGACTTTCGCTCACCAAATCCTATTCCGCGCTGGTTAAGGCGTTAACCGTACAACTCCTTCACATATCCCTTACGCTAGTTCCTATGTCAGCCGACCCGTGTAGGTTTTATTTTTCGCATCGGCTTTGAGAACCTTCTAGAGTGTTTCCCTGGTTTTTTTGGGCAGTTTTCTTTTGGGTTTTCTAGGACGGGGTTTGTTCTTTTATTCTTTTTCTTTCATTTTTTCATTTTCTTTTTATTTTTTTGTTCATTCCTTTTGTTTTTTGTCTCTTTTTTGATTTTTTTTTTAAAAATCTACAAGCATTTTCAAATTGGCAATCCTTTTCAAATGCATGAACTTTTTCGAATTGACAAAAAAAATAAGTTGTTCTTATCTTGAGACAAAGACAGCAGAAACATAAACAACAAGCGCAGTGTGAAAAGGTTTAATGGGCCGCGTCCTATGCATGGCAGTCTATGCTATGAAACATCCTATTGCCGCTGTCGCTGCCTCCACGTGGCCTATTCTTGCTGCCATTTCCATTGCTGCCGGGGCTGCCTTCATGGGCCAGCTTGTTCCACCAGGATCACTCCTTCATGAATTCTTCTCAATTTCCTCATATTTTTCTTTGATTCACGGCCTGGTGTTCAGTTTCTTCCTCCTCCATTATTCATGTTTCCTTGGGTTGCTTGACATGGCTGAATATTCTACAGTCGTGTGTCATGTGTGTGATGTCAATCTACTGAAGTTCCATTACAATATTCTAACCCTATCTGATTGTTTAGATTCTTAAAACAACTTTTCATGATAAATAGTTTGTCTCCGAACAAAGAGGGACCATAAGGAGCGTAGGAGCCGAGAAAGATCTCAGGTGACTACTGATAATATTCATCTTTATTACTTTCATGTGTGAATTTTCTAACATTTCTATAATATTTGTTGCAGCCTTAGAATGAACTGGAGATGGGGAAAATATAATTAGCTATGCTCAGGAGCTATTTTTTTGCATGAGGAATTGAGCTGTTGTGTACTTGTGTATTTTTACCTTTGAATTTGCAAACTTCTCGTTGCACTTCGTAGGAGTAGGGTGTGCATGTGTGCGTTTATAGGGATGAGTGTATATACATATGTATGAATGTCTACGTACGTACTTTGTAAACAAAAACTTCAGATTTTGCAGGCAACCTTTAGGTGGGTAGTCTCCCGGGAACCTTCAGGTTTGTAGGCTTGATTTTTGTTTATATAACCTCCATTTAGAATCAAAATAAAGAAAATAAATGTTTTAATAGTTTAATCTGAAGCTTCATGAACTGATTTCTTTATTTGGAAACAATTTGTAGTCACTCCAAGGCATACGTAGGTTAGGTATGTCTGCCTTGCTGTTAGAGTTGTTCAAATATTAGTTTATTACTTCTGTTTTGGTATACCCCTCTAATTGAATCAATGGTGAAGATTAAAAAAATACCCCTTCAACTAAAATGGCATGATGGTCAAGGTTTAAGCTAATCGTATGTACGCATTGTAACACCCCATACAAAACCGCCAGTTACTGGTCGTTACTCCTGTCGAGATCTAAACTGACCCCATAAATCATCACTAGTCTTTCCCGCACACTTTGTCCTTACTCGTGCGCACCTAGGACAAACTTCCTAGTCGGTCACACATTTGAAGATTGCTCAAAGCCGAGCACACTTAACTTTAGAGTTCGGAACAAACTTCCCAGTCGGTCATCCATCCTGAAATTGCTCCAAGCTGAGCATGCTTAACTTTGGAGTTCTTCTCGAATGGGATCCCGGAAAAGGAATTCCTTGGTGATATGAGTATTCTATCATCCCTATTAAGTCAGGCTCTCACACACATGGCATCAAAATTACTAGGTGTGACCATGTCTCAACCTCGCTCGTGTGGACAAAGGGGTCGCTAAAGGTGATCCCTCTTCCAGATGATGACGTCTTCATCCTCCCTTCCAGATGAGCTCTCTAAAGGAGTCGTTGCCTGGGCGACTAAGGGGTCACTTGGTAAGAACACACCATGACCTCCTTTCTTTCTTTGACAGCACACACACGCACACACGGATGATGCTTCGATCCTTATCCACCTTGAAAACCCTAAGCTCCATTAATCGACCAGGAAAGCTAGCCAGCCCCGAGGCCATTGCGGCCTTGCGGGAATTCTCACTTTTTCTCGGAAGGATGCTCTCAATTGATGTACGATTACACCTTTAATTGTGATTAGCAATTAATTAGCAGTAAAAGACAATTTTACCTTTAAATTTTTTTGAAGGGGGGTGTACTGAAGCTAGTAAGCATTTTAAATTATGTTCCACTCACTAGAATATGCCAAATGTTTATTTCACTCAACTTTGCATGAAGCTAACCTTGCATTCGGTTACTTCTTAATTTTGTTCACTGGCTACATAACTAGCTGCTTTCCAATGCTTCTTAAAATGAAACTTTATTTTTACAGGTAACCATGATGAATATTTCGTCACCCNGACAAAGGGGTCGCTAAAGGTGATCCCTCTTCCAGATGATGACGTCTTCATCCTCCCTTCCAGATGAGCTCTCTAAAGGAGTCGTTGCCTGGGCGACTAAGGGGTCACTTGGTAAGAACACACCATGACCTCCTTTCTTTCTTTGACAGCACACACACGCACACACGGATGATGCTTCGATCCTTATCCACCTTGAAAACCCTAAGCTCCATTAATCGACCAGGAAAGCTAGCCATCCCCGAGGCCATTGCGGCCTTGCGGGAATTCTCACTTTTTCTCGGAAGGATGCTCTCAATTGATGTACGATTACACCTTTAATTGTGATTAGCAATTAATTAGCAGTAAAAGACAATTTTACCTTTAAATTTTTTTGAAGGGGGGTGTACTGAAGCTAGTAAGCATTTTAAATTATGTTCCACTCACTAGAATATGCCAAATGTTTATTTCACTCAACTTTGCATGAAGCTAACCTTGCATTCGGTTACTTCTTAATTTTGTTCACTGGCTACATAACTAGCTGCTTTCCAATGCTTCTTAAAATGAAACTTTATTTTTACAGGTAACCATGATGAATATTTCGTCACCCGTGTACGAGTACAATATGGTCCTTTCCCCGTCCTTCCACAGAGCGGAGATTTCCATTAAATAGGATTTAAAGTTTAGTCATTTTTATAGGCATTAAGTTTGTGAATGCATATAATGGTTTTCCTCCTTATCACTGTTTTTCCTCACATGTATAATGTATTAGTTTTTTCTACTATTTCACGACATTTTTTATCTTGAAAATTCCGTTGGGCAAAGCGGGGTATCTTCTAGCAAATTTCATTTGTTTTAATTTAGCAAATTTTTTTACTCTAGACAGATTGGCATTGGATTCATTTAATAAATGTTGCTCATGACATTCATTATTCATTTGCGCAACAAAGATATGCTACTTGTCGAGAGAGTCTCTCGGAGGTGCTTATAAGGGTAAGATGTGTGCGCGTGTATGTGAGTGGTTGTGTTTCCCAAATATGAAAAACTCAGAACAAGAAATCCTTAATTCAGATAAAACAAGAAATCAATAACTATTCAATAGCAAAAACAAAGGTCCAACATCCCGGTTCAGATGGACTTCCCACGTTGATGTGACCTGCCTAGCTCACTAGGCTAACATTTGGAGCCCTTCTGGCCATGAGAGATATTTATATGGGTCTCAAAACAGTTGGTCCGTAGGTGCTTCAAGCATAATGAAGGTCCATGTTAAATCAGTCGTGAGATACTTTAATTTCTGCACCTATTGCGTGGTTGTTGCATTCAACTATATCCAATTAAAGGTGATGCCCTTTCTCTTTCTTAAAAGGAGCGGCAGTTGGAGGCAAAGATAGTTGCTTCAGTAACCAAGAAAAATTTCACTAGGACCTTTGCAAAGAAGAGATACATTACATATCCATATACAATGCATACCAATCATATATGCAAAGTTAATATATAATTTCTTTGGTAATGGATGTGAAACTGGGCAACCATTGTGTGGCAGCGCAAATAATTCTATGTTTGGGAGGCATCAAGGAATGTAGCAACACGAGAAACTTTGTTTTCCCTTCTCCAGTGATATAATGTAGTTCAGAGTGTGTTGCTCGCTTCTTGTGGCCAGTCATGCTCGAGACATGTGTCCATAGGTAGCCGAGGAACACTGCACATGATAGTTTGATAGTTGTGGTTTTTTTTTATTTGGCGGAAGAAACTTCCGATCTACTCATCAAACATCATGGCAGTACAATAGTTGTTGTGGTTGATATGCACCTAGTCACTGTTTTCTATTATTATGTCCGTAATCCTCAGCTTCCAGGAAGACTCTACGATGTCCTTTTACTTCTTTCTCTGCAGTCATCAAGTTTGCTAGATCTAGGGTTTCATTTGACAACCTTCCATGACTTGGTTGGAGCATGATTATTGGTTGAATTCGTTAGTTTGTCTAGTGGGCTGGACCTCTCTTAGCTAGCAAGGCGGCAGCAGTACAAGTTCTATATCACCGTTAATCTGGGTATTGTAGACTAAAGTTCTTTCGTCCGTAAGTAGGGGTGGAGCTATAATCATCCAGGGATGCGCCGGCATCAGGTTCCAAACAAATTTTCATAGCAATTAGCCTAAAAACAAGCTTACGCACCATCCTAACACAAGTAATATGCACCACGATGACTTCGGTGCACCACCACCTACCTTTGGCTAGCTTCGCCCATGTACGTTAGGGCATTCTCATACAAAATAGATGTGCCAATCCGTACTCTCTACCTGTCACATGGGAACATGGCCATATATCGAGTAGTATGCTAGTCTAACAATATGTGTCTCCACATCACACTAGGAACCATTAGAATAACCATCACACATAAAGGAGTTCCAATAATAAGCCATGTACTTACCAATGTGTATCAAGATTTACCTAAAGGGCTATACTTAATAACTCGCGGGTACATGGAAATATAATCATGCATGAGCACTACTGCGGACAACGCTCGCCAGCTGAAATTTGCACGACATGCCATATCAGACCATAGTAGGCGGTTGGATTAGCTATCATGCAAGTGTCATTCAGCAAAACATCATCCGTGAAGTTCTTCCGTATAATCATATCATGATTTCCTCTGCATTACCAAAAAATTACCTTTTTGTTAAATTTGGATGACATGCCATATCGTACCATTCATGGACAAGTCTAAACATCGGTAGGTGGTTGGATTAGCTATCATGCATGTGTCGTTCAGCAAAACATCATTCGTCAAGTTCTTCCATATAATCATATCCGTAATTTTCTCTAAGGAATATTTCCAGTAGGTGCCACTCCACAACATCAACATGCCACATATTACTCAGGGACCAGCCTCACGTGAGCCTCATGTCCTTGCATGACAACACCTCGGCGCCATGGACAGAATGGGCAGTCAAGACGCTGTAGATCTGGACATCAAAGAGACTAAACCCGGCAGGTAGAGCAACCACACTACTTATATTTTTTTTTGAGACAATTCCACGAAGTTTTATTAGTTCGTCACAATGTTTACAGGGACGGACAAAAGATTTCCCAGATGGCCTAACCAAACATGGCGGCCACCTCCCAGGGTGAGTGCATGCTTCGCTAAATTGTGAGCTTCAAAATTTGAGCTCCTATTTTCATAGACTATATTACATGAAGTGAAAGAACCAAACATATCTCTAATCTCGTGAACTATTGCACCATAGAAAGCCAAGCTACGCTTTTGGATGTCGTCCACCACTACTTTGCAATCGGAAGCCACCTGTATATTTTGAATATATATATCATTGGCCAAAGCCAAAGCCTCCCGTATAGCAAGGGCTTCTAGTGTGGGTGGGTCCGATATGAATCTGAAAACTAGTGCTGAAGCACCCAGGAAAGTACCTCCCTGATCCCTAGCAATGACACCAATGGAACCAAAACCGTGCCTAGAAACAGTGGCGTCAGCGTTGAACTTCGAATAACCTGTAGCCGGCGGGATCCAGAGTGACCTGCGTTGTGGCGCTGTGCTAGCAACAACAGGTGAAGGTTTTACGTTTATCTCTTGCAGCTCCATGATGTAAGAGTTGATGAGCCCATGAACTGTCGCTGGTGCTTGGAAGATGTTTTCATGAATGGCCTTCCATCTCGCTCCCCAGATTGCCCATAGAGTTACAACCACTCGCACAAAATCGTCTTGGGACATGATTTTATGTAAGGCAAAGATCCAGTTCCTTGCACTATCCTCCATGTGCTCACTCATTTGCTCCAGTATATGATCCGGCGCTAGAACCCATACACTACCTGTCATAGGGCAGGAAAGTAGGGCATGTCTCCAAGTGTCCCGAGCTCCACAAAGAGCACAAGTTTCAGTTGTAGCCATGTTACGGTGGTGCAGCAGAACATTGCATGGGATGGATTGTCTTGCTAGTCTCCAAATAAAAACCCGAAGTTTTGATGGAACTTTGATATGCCAGATAGAGGACCACTGATTATTCTCGGACTGGTTCCCTGATGTGCCTGCTTCCTCGTCAATCCAGCACTCCCTACTCAGCTTAGTGCGCAAGTGAAAGTGCAAGTGGCACTTATGCTATATTTTGGTGTGATGACAATGTGGTTAGTTGAACTAATATCGGTTGCTAAAGTTTATCTCAGGATATTGGTTCTAAGTGCCCACAATGGAGATGTGCGACCCCCCATTTCAAAAAGGGCAAAGGCATGGTCTTTCGACGCTTCGAAGGTTTTTAGTTTTGGTTTGCTTCGAGTCGTAGGAAAGACCGCACTATTAAGAAGGGTATGTGTGGATGAAAGTCATGTGGGAATGCCATTGCCAAACCTTACTCTCTTATCCTTCCCACTCCGACCACTTAAAGAATCTAGTGTGTGTGTGCTGTGGTACTCAGAAAGCTTGCAACAGAAAGTTACTGGGTACCCCGTGCGCACGGGGTCTTTTGACCCCCGTACGCATGGGGTACTGCGTAACACTCTGAGTACCCCGTGCGCACGGGGTCTTTTGACCCTCATGCGCACGGGGTACCATGTAAACTCTCTAAGTACCCCGTGCGCACGGGGTGGTGTGAAAGTCTCTGAGTACCCCGTGCGCATGGGGTCCAACGGGCAGAAATCCCCACCGGTCAAGAACACTCTATATATTCCCTTCTTCCACCGCCAACCTCTAATCCTAATGTCTTGTTGAGCTCCACCATTGCTACACCCCATTTTGCTCAATACTCTCAATCCCTCCACCCAAACTTGTTGAAACTTTGGGGATTGGGAGAGCAAGACCCGATCTACAACTTGACCAAACCAAATCGCATTCCCCGCAACATTTCTTCCCCATTGACTTCTTACTCTTGGAGCTTGGGCTCCTAGGCAGCTAGAGGTTCCTCCGGAAGCTTCCTTGCTTGTGGTGTGCTCCGGAGAAGTTTGTAAAGGTGTGGTGGTCGCCTTCAAGACCAACCCCGAGTGATTCGAGGCTCATCCGTTGGGGGTGACTCGAAGGAGATTACGGTGAGCCTTCGGTGGTGTTCCGCAAGCTTTGGCTCTGGCACCGCTCCAAACAGAGAGTAGCTCTTCCCCAAGGAAGAGTGAACTTCGGGATAAAATCCGCGTCCTCGTCTCACTTGTGGTTAATCCTTTCCCACACCTTACTTTGTTGTTGTATGCTTGTTGGTGTGCTATTTAGTTTGTTACCTAGCTTATTTCTCTTGGAGCTTGTTTGTCATATAGGTTGCATTCACCTAGTTGCATATCTAGTGAACTCTATTTTATCCGCGAAGCCTTAAAAACGACAAGAAAGATTAAAATTTGTAGTCTCCTATTCACCCCCCCCCCCTCTAGTCGACCGTATCAATCCTTTCAATTGGTATCAGAGCCTCGTGCTCTAATATAAGGTTTTACAACCTTAGAGGATATGGTCGATCTAGGGAATGAGGGAGGTGACGCACCTGTTGAAGGGAATGGTCAAAACCTACCCCCCGCCGCGAACGAGGCACTTGGTGCCCCGGTCGTTGCTCCCACCGCTCCTCCTGACCCGGGTGCCCCTTTGACCACGGCCGATATTCTTTCAATGTTTGCGGACCTCAAAGCCTCTATGTTGAAAGAAGTTCGGTCCTCGGTCAAGGAGGAAATTGATGCTCGCTTGAAGCCATCAACCTCCGCATCAAACTCGTTTGATCCAAATGGTGTTCATGATGCGGAGGACTCGAGGGAACCTCTTGCTTCTCCGGCTCGTACTCAAGTCCCCAAGTACAATGCCGTGGAACCCTTTTACTCTCCTCAACCTTTGCAACATCCTCGCATTAATCCTGTTGGGCCTCCGCCCCCTTTGAAAGCTAATGCGTTTGCTAAGTGGAAGCTAGATATGGAGTCTCACATGCGCAATGCTTCAACTCAATTGTGGTGGATTGTGGTCAATGGATTCAACCCCAAGGACCCAATGAATCTCACTCCAAGGGAAGCGGTTGATGACCAACTCAATGCAACCGCACACAACATGCTTCGCACAATTGTGACTGAAGACTATAGTGACTCCATTGCTCTTCTCAAAACTGCAAAGGAAATTTGGGATTGCCTTGAGGAGGCTCTTGAAGGAGATGAAGCAATTCGAAGATCTCGGTTGGCTTTGCTCAAGCAAGAAGTCAATCTCTTTGTGAGGAATGAGGGTTAGTCCGCAGAAGAGGTTTACCGAAGGTTGAAGTCCCTTGTGCTCAACTTGAGAACCTTTGGGTGCACTTGGGCAAAAATGATGATTTCATCAAGGACAAGTTCATAGATGCTATGGTTCTCACGGAACATACCATGGTCATGATGGTTCATCAACGTCCGGACTATCACAAGTTGACCGCGGCTCAAGTTGTCTCCACTTTCTCTACCCATGTTCTTTTGGAAACCAAGTCCAAGAAAACATTTGCAATAGCTCAAGCAACCAAGAACTCCAATCTTGCTTTGAAGGCCAAGAAAGTGATAAGCCAACCCTCAAGGGAGGAAGAAGTGAGTGAAGAGATATGTGAGGAGGACAATGACACCTCGTGCCCGGCAAATGATTTTGCAGAAGACTTGGCTCTCTTAGTCAAGAAGTACTCCGGGACCATGGCAAACAAAGGAAAAAAATCTTCAAGGAAGATCCTTTGGGCGAAGGAAATGCTACAATTGTGATAGCCCAAGACACTTTGTTCATGATTGTCCGTATGAGAGACGTGAAGAAAAGTCCGAGAAGCTTGTGCTTAAGAAGAAGAAGTTCACCAAGTTTGCAAAGAGGAAGGATGACAAGGCACTTGTTCATGAAGAATACATGTCTGGAGACAAAGATGACGGTCATGATGATCAAGTGGGAACGGCCGCCTTTGCCATGCATGCCACTACCTCCTCCTCCACCACCGGCCTCTTCGACTCTCCAAATGAGGACAAGCCGTTCACTCATCGGTGCCTCATGGCCAAAGAGGTAAATACTAAGTCCAAATCCAAGAAACCCGACAACTACACTCCCAATGTCTCATGTGAGATAGTGGAGGATGAGTGTGAGGAGGGCGTGGATAATGATGAGGAATCCTTAATGGCTTTCATGAAAACTCTTGATGGTGAAGCTCGTGCTCGTTTTGGCGATCTCCTTAAGTCACTTGCCGAACGCGATGCCTTTATTGAGAATGTTGAAAACCTCCTTATAGAGGAAAAAGAGAGAGTTGATCTCCTCGAGCACGAACTTAATGAAGAGAGTGTCATGAGAGCATCACTTGAGGAAGCCTTATCTGCTCATCAAATTGACTTTGTTAAAAACAACGATGCTTTGCAACTTGCTCTTGAGAACAAAGATGGTCTTAATGTTAGAGTTGAAAAGCTTCTAGTTGACCATACAAGACTTGTTGAGGAGCATGAGTTCCTTGAGATTAGTTCCAAGGTTGTCAAAGGTGACCTCATTGCCCTCACCGAGTCTTATGCCCAACTAAAAGCGACAATCATTAAAGCTCTCACTTCCGTACCTCACATAGATTTAAATGATGATGCTTGTACGGCTAACTTTGTTCATGATTGTGCCTCCCTTCAAGAGGAGAATAAGAAGTTGAAGGTCCAAATTGAGAAAGGGCTTGTATCATGCATCCAAGGGGAGAAAAACCTAAACGACCTCTTGAGCAACCAAAAGGAGTGTGTTGCCAAGGAGGGAGTTGGGTTTGATCCCACATCTAAGAATGGTAAGAAAAAGAAGAAGAACAACAAGAAGAAGATCGGTCCGACTCCTTCCCTTCCCCAAAAGGTAGTGTTTGTGCAAGAAGGGCGCAAGGAGAAGGAGAAGGAAAAGTAGGGTGTTGGGAGTGGCAAGATCACTAGGGACAAGGCCACTCTCAAGAATTTTGCCGGCAAGAACAATCCATCTTATGTCCTCATGAGAGGAGATGATGGCTATACCTTTGCAAAATTTGTTGGAACTAACTATGATGATTATGCTTGGACCATCTGGGTCCCCAAGACCCTTGTTGCTAACTCACCAGGACCCATTGCAAAATGGGTACCTATAACCAAAGCTTGATTCTTGTATGACTATGTCTCCGGTGGAACTCAATGGGTTATCGATACTGGTTGCACCAATCATATGACCGGAGAAAGGGAGATGCTTGTGGAGTTCGTTGATTCACTCAAGGCCTCTTCGAACATCTCTTTTGGTGACAATAGCAAGGGCAAGGTATTGGGTTTGGTCAAGGTGGTAATCTCTAATGATTCGTCACTTTCAAATGTCATGCTTGTCCAATCCCTTCACTACAATTTACTTTCAACTATTCAATTGGCTCGTGCCGGATATGATTCACATTTTGGTGAATTCCATGTGGCCGTCTTTAAGAGAAGCAATCTCAAAGTGGTCTTTGTTGGGCATGTTGAAGACAACCTTTACGTGGTTGATTTCTCAAAAGAGAAAACTCATCTTGCAACATGCCTAATGACCAAGGCCGACGTGGGGTGGCTATGGCACAATAGGCTAGCCCACGTGGGTATGAGAAATTTACAAGGTCTCTTAAAGGGGGAGCACATCCTTGGACTAACCAATGTGTCTTTTGCCAAAGATCGTCCTTGTAGTGCTTGCATTGCCAGAAAGCTTCATGAAAAAGCTCATAAAGTGAAGACTGTCATCGCCACCTTGAGGCCCCTTGAGCTTATTCATTTGGATCTATTTGGGCCTCCAACATATGATAGTCTGGGAGGGAGGAGGTATTGCCTTGTCATTGTTGATGACTTCACAAGATATACTTGGGTGTTCTTCCTCAAGACCAAAGATGAAACTCAAGAAACCTTCATCAACATTGCCAAAGAAGCTCAACGTCAACATAACTGTGAGATCAAGGCAATTCGAAGTGACAATGGCACCGAGTTCAAGAACTATACAATGGATGAATTCTTGAGTGAAGAGGGGATAAAGCACCAATATGCCGCACCATATACTCCCCAACAAAATGGTGTTGCGGAGAGGAAGAATCGGACTCTTATTGAGATGGCTAGGACCATTCTTGATGAGTACAAATCTCCATACAAGCTTTGGGCCGAAGCCATCAACACCGCTTGCCATGCTTCAAACCGGCTTTATCTTTGCAAGCTCAAGAAGAAGACCCCGTATGAGCTCCTAATCGGGAGAAATCCTAACGTCAAATACTTTTGGGTATTCGGTTGTAAGTGTTTCATTTTAAACAAGAAATCACGGTTAGTTAAATTTGAGTCTAGAACTTATGAGGGCATATTTGTTGGATATGCATCAAACTCTCATGCTTACCGAGTTCTCAATAAATCCACTGGGTGCATTGAGGAAACGGTAAATGAAATGAAATACAACATGAAATGAAAAAGAAATACGGAATAATAGTAGTAGCACATGCTAGGAGAAGCGCTACTACTAATTACCAGTAGCGCTCATAGCGGAAAGCGCTGCTACTAAGTCGATATAGCAATAGCGTGGTCCAACCGACGCTACTACTAACCTTTAGCTGTAGCGCCTTACTTGTAGCGCGGTACCCCGCGCTACTGATAGGCTTTAAACATGCGCTACTGCTAGGGTTTTCCCTAGTAGTGTGGGTGTACTGCACCGGCGAAAGTTGCGCGGTACTAGAGAGGCTAGCAACAGTCAAAGGGTGAGAGTGCATATAATCCATGGAATCAACATTATTCATAAAGAACTCACATACTTATTGCAAAAATCTATTAGTCATTGAAGCAAAGTACTACGTGCATGCTCCTAGGGGGATAGATTGGTAGGAAAAGACCATCGCTCGTCCCCGACCGCCACTCATAAGGAGACAACCAATAAATAAATCATGCTCCGACGTCATCACATAATGGTTCACCATACGTGCCTGCTATGGGAATCACAAACTTTAACACAAGTATTTCTATAGATTCACAATTACTCACTAGCATGACTCTAATATCACCATCTTTATGTATCAAAACAATCATAAGGAATCAAACTTCTCATATTATCTAACGCTCTTTATATGAAAGTTTTTATTATATCCCTATTCGATGCCCATCATATTAGGACTAAATCCATAACCAAAGAAAATTACCATGCTGTTTAGAAAGTATCCCAAATTATTTAAGTGAAGCATAAGAGTTCAATAATTTTTATAAAATAAAGCCACCGTCGTGCTCTAAAAAGATATAAGTGACGCACTAGAGCAAAATTGCCTAACTCAAAAGATATAAGTGAAGCACAAAGAGTATTCTAATAAATTCACGATTCATGTGTGTCCCTCTCAAAAGGTGTGTACAACAAGGATGATTGTGGAAAACTAAAAAGCAAAGACTCATATCATGCAAGACGCTCCAAGCAAAACACATATCATGTGGTGAATAAAAATATAGCCTCAAGTAAATTTACCGATAGACGAATACGAAAGAGGGGATGCCATCAGGGGCATCCCCAAGCTTAGATGCTTGGTTGTCCTTGAATATTACCTTCAGGGGCCTTGTGCACCCCAAGCTTAGGCTCTTGCCATTCCTTATTCCGTAGTCCATCAAATCTTTACCCAAAAGTTGAAAACTTCACAACACAAAACATAACAAGAAAACTCATGAGATCCGTTAGTATAAGCAAATAAATCACCACTTTTTGATACTATTGTGAACTCATTCTTTATTTATATTGGTGTAATACCTAATGTATTCTATGATTATATCTCTATTGATATAATTTAGTGCGATGCATGTTGCTCTTGCTTCTCGTCTTCTCTGAGCTCTAAGGACACTTGTTGAATGGTGTCCCCCCTCAAGGCATGCCCGTGAGCCGATGACCGTATTTCAGCGCGGCCATACAAATTCGTTCGCCACCCATGTGGACGCTAAGGTCAGCTGGTTAATGTTTATCACTGCAGTCCCAAATGCTCGGCGAGGTAAAAATGGTATGCGACTGCCAAATCTTTGTATATGTCACTTAGCACGCACGGACCGCGGGTCTATAGCATCCGCTCCACTATAATGTAAGCCCATATCTCGGAGATCATTGTTGCTGTTTTTACCTTTGAAATTTGTGTACATCTGATGAAGGATAAATTTGTAATCCTCTTGGCCTACAGTTGTCTCTAGTGGTCTTTAACTTTTAGCCTGGAACTCTGGCTATTTGCTGTCGTGCTCTTGTTCATGTTAGTAGTGTACTTCTGGATGTGGTCATATTCATAGTTGCTTCATCATACGAAGTTCCCAGTTTGTGAGAAATCACCATTTAGTTGTGTTATTGCTTGCCCTCGTGAAATTCATGCAACCAAGATTCCAAGGAACACTTGCACAACAATTGTGAGCTGATCCTTGCAGTTGCCATTCAGTTTTTATTTTTATTTTCAATTTGTTAGTGACAAACGGCCTTAATTTGTTCGTGCTTTTCAAAAGTCTTGCTCCACATGGTAAAATGGGATAGTGTGGAGATGGCATTAAAGTTAGAAAAGAAAAGCAAGCCCTGGTTCTGGATCATTTTTTTGTTTTTATTTTAGGAACATAGTTCATGTCAATTAAAGCAATTCAAAACATGTTGTACCATGCAATTCCAAGATACCAAAATTATTTGAACCGTCAAAGAATAATACAAAGAAAACATTACATTAATTTCAGTAAATCTAAACAAAGCATATTAATTGAAGTCCACATGGAAGGAAAACATTAGTACTAGACCATACTTGATGTGTTTTTATTTAGTCCGCATATTAACTTCCACAGTCAAACTTTATAAAGTTTGACAAAATTTTTAGAAAATAATATGAACATTCACAATAAAAAATCTATATGATGTAAAAAATATTCAATGATGAATTTAAAGGTATTGATTTTGTCATGTATATGTTAATACTTTTCTTTATATTTTGTCAAAGTTTGTAAAGTTTGATTTCGGACAAAGATAAATGAAAAGTAAATAAAAACCGAGGGGGTACTGTAGGAAACAGTAATCAAATATATAGATCAAAGCAGTACATCCGTCGTGAAGGACATTAATTTCTCCATCCATTGCGTGGTTGTTGTGTTGAACTATATCTAATTAAAGACGGTGCTCTTTCTCTTTCTTAAAAGGAGGAGCAGCTAAAAGGAAATATAGTTGCTTCAATAACTAAGAGATACCTCACCATGAACTTTGGTAATGCATATGAAATGGGGCAACCACCGCGTAGTAGTAGACTAGTAGTAGCAGACATCTATAGTCTTAAGTTTGGGAGGCATAAACAACACACTCCTAGGTTACAACTGGATCGAGAGGGATAACCCTCGGTTAAAAAAGGTGGTGAGAGTCACCCGCTCGTTAGGGTGTGGGGCAGGCTCTTGTTCGCCAGGATTCGTTGCCCGCCAGCCGGTCTTTGGAAGCCGATCGCCGCGAATGTACCATTGCGGTTGTGGCGATGGAGATCTCGACAACAGCCGAAGACCTCACAGCCTTCACCTTCCTTAGCTTTCTCATTGTTGACATTCGTGATGAGTGGAGTAGGGAAGGATGGGGGATAGAGGAACTGCACACAGGCGGTTGCTTTGATGGCGTCGTGGGGAAGAGGGAAGAGGATGTGCAAACCCTCTCCCTCTTGTGTCCCTGCTATTTATAGTGGGGAAGACTGGGAACCGTCATGAAAATCCCATGCGACACACATCTAAAAGGGAAGCCAAAACGTCAAGCACGTGCGCAGAATCCTAGACGACCAACATTTAAAACCCACTAAGCACACGAAGCGATACCCGAATTTCTTCTCCGTTGAATCACAGAAGCCGAGGAGTCCACTCTCACAAACGAGATACACAGGAGGTCAGACAACACACAAAAGACTTTGAAGTGATAACTCAAAAAGATTCACAATAATGACATTTGACGATTCACCTTCCAGTTGGAAGAAGTATTCAGCCGGCTCAGGGAATTGGCTTATTCAACTATCAGGGTCAATCCCGAGTCAAAAAAATCCATGCATACATCACGACGAAAATATGACTGCAAAGGATTCGAGGAAAACCGAGTGAAACAACACTTATCACAGATCTGCTCTATGCAAAGGAAGGAGCACCCAGGGCATCCCTCGTGGCACGAGTTGTACTTTCTCCAGGAAAAATCGAATGCCTGGCTGCGCAAACTAGCTTCGCAAGAGTGGTGTTTGACCAACGTTCCTTATGAAGGATATAGACTGGGGAAACTTGATCATATCAAGCCCAGGCATCTCAGATCACCACTCAGAATTTGATGATGCACCCACAGTCGGTCCATAAGCCATCCTCTCCCGCAGAGATTGCTAATGGGCATCACCAAGTTTTCTCCAGATTGCTCGCCCTTCACCTCCAGGAGGTATGATAAAAAGAGTCCGCCGAGGTCTCTCAGTTGACCGACCAGCAGCATAATGAGTCCATCAAACAATAGGAATCCTTCCTGATGATGTGCAGTTGGTTTCAGCAACGAGACCTCGACAGACTCAGGGCTACTGTCAGGGTTATACCTAAGGGCCAGTCCCAAGTAAACCTACGACCCAGCCTAGGGGCCAAGCCAATCAAGAAAAAGGTCTAGAAGACAATGGGCCAAGGGGCTATACACCAAGCCCATTGGAACTGCAGCCCAAGGCGTCGGATATGAGGGGTGATACTCGCGAGGAGGCCAAGTGCCTAAAGCTGGATCCTGAGCCCCCTAACGGACGAGACCTGTTTGTTGGTCACTAGGAAGAAATGTATAGTCGGCCGTGTCCTAGGATAGTGTGATCCCCACGAGGCATTCATTACCACCGTTACCCAACTGTGATATAATCTAGTTAAATAAGGCAGTTACAAGCAGTAATAGCCACGAGTAGTCGATCATACATGTGGTCATCAATAGCATTAATACCACCCCGTTATGACACCCATCCCAGCACCCACTACATAAGCCAGGAGGAGGACGCGGGGCTGAGGGTTGAACACTCACTCACTGTAACCTACACCAAGAACAAGAACACCTCATAGGAGTTCGGTATTACCTCCACCAAAGAGGGCACTAACCTATATAATCCCTTGTGCGCACACGCATCCGTAGTGATCGGTAGATAAATTTACCTCTATATTCACACCCCCTAGTATTATAAGGATTATATCCACGACAGTATTAAAACTCAAGCAGATCTAACTTGAAATATACTTTTTGCAGGTGTTTTTTTTCTCATTGCACTGCACTAAAATATTTGAAGAAAATATGAAGCCTCAAGGGTGTCCGACTCACCATAGAGGATAAAACTATTGGTGATGTTGCTTTTTGGGATACGCTCTTATTTTAGGTGTTCGACTCAACATAGAGGATAAAACTGAAGATGTGAAGTGTGTAAATGCACATGTATATGATATATGCCTATTTGTTATGGGACAAAAAGCTTTGCGTAAATGAACGATGTATGCCTATGTTTATTTGAACCTTACTTTCATTTTCCTTCCCATGACTATTTTAGAATTATGAATATAGACTTGATCTTAAAAAATAAATGGGGGTGGATGAAAACATAAACTTTACTGCAAACTTATTGCAAGTGTTGAATAATGAAACCGCCTGCGGTGTATCAGGCATTTGAAGTTGTTGTAACGCAGCATTCGAAACACATCAAAACTGCCTCCGTTATGCTGAGTATTATTGACATAAGCTTTCAGATGGTACTAGCAACCACCGGCGGCCCATCTATCAAAGCCCAATTATGTACTAGTGTAAAGTGTTTGATGGTTTTTTACCCTACCTCCACAAGGCTCTGCTCAATGAAGCTGGGATAAGGAGGGGTAACAGGTGAGTATGTGATAAAATTTTGGGTAATTTAGCAGGAGTTTCAAATGTAGCAAAAAATTGAACCCTAAGAATTTGCAGAAGTTGTTTGATGTTGTTTTGTGCAAGATGACATTCATGACCATGTGGTTAAACTCAAGTATGTTGATCTTAGTTGATCAAACAAGTATCTCATATTTTTCCTCAGAATTTTAGTAAACAATAAAATATAATTCCTTATTTAATTACAATTTCTCGCATTTATAAGATCAGCTTTCAAGGGCACTCAAATTCTTTTCAAATTATTATTTTTGATGAATATAGTGGTCTTACACAGTACACCTCATATATACTCTTTAATAAATCATTGTTTTGCAAAACAAATACTTGTAGTTAAAACCTCTAATTTAGGGTTTTGGGAAACAAAGAAGGCTTAAATATTTCTGGCCAAAATAATTTGCAATAAATATTTTTAGGGTTTTCCCACATGTCATGATCATTGGGAGGAGTTTGGGCCAGAGGATTGGAAGACGATAGCTATAGGAACTTCTGTCAGTTATACTCTTACCGGAACACTCAATAAAACAATAAAATAAACACTCAAAAATCAACCAAGACAATATCACTCATTAAAGTTTTTGATGGCTTCAAATAATGGCCTTTAGTATCTGATAAGTGAGGTCACATGCAAAACACTCGGTAATTCTCACAAACATTCACATAGTCATATACATACTTTTGTAATTCTTGCTGTGATTCACTATGAAGATCCGAGTTTCTAGAAATCAGCACTTAATTGTAAACCCACCGTCCCGACTTACTTGTTGTGGTCTTGCAGATGTATTTAGAAATAAAATATGTTTAGATACATCCATTTCTATGACAAGTAATCCCGGAAGGAGGGAGTATTATACTTTTGTAATAATAATGCGCCGTGATTCACAACATAGTCTCATTGACCATTAAGTGCAATAAAAAAGAAGTCCAATCTATCCTGATGGACTTCCCACCTTGATGAGGCTTGCCTAGCTACTAGGCTAGAATTTCGATCCCATTCGGCTAGGTGATTTTTTGGCCCAAATGATGGGTCCAAAAGTGCTTCAAACATAATGCAGTTGCCTGGTAAATTAGTCCACCGGTCTTGGGCACATTAATTTCTGCATCCATACATGGTTGTTGCATTGAAGTAGATCCAATTAGAGATGATGCCCTCGCTCTTTCTTAAAAGGAGCAGCTACGGCTGGAGCCAAAGAGAGTTGCTTCAGCAACCAAGCGAAACGTGAAGGAATTGGCAAAGAAGAGTGTCCATGTACCATGCATACAGACCATACATGCAAAGACAATTCAGAATTTCTTTGGGAATGGATGTCGAACATCGCAAATATTGTGTAGTAGTGGTACACATTTCAAGTCTAAATTTGGGAGGCATTACGGAATGCGGAAACACAGGACAGACCCATCCGACTCCTTGAATCTCCCGTTATTCAGTGTTGTGAAACGTCCGTTGCTTGCGCTCTCTCTTCTGTCGTGCTTCAGGACGCTTGTTTGGTGATTCTCTACTGTTGCCACTGTATTTGCTATCTACTATTACCTCTGTCCCAAATTACTTGTGTCTTAGATTTGTCTAGATACGGTTGTATCTACCACTAAAACATCTCTAAATACATATATATTTAAGACAGACAAATTTAAGACAATTAATTTGAGACGGAGGGATCACAATCNGGGCACATTAATTTCTGCATCCATACATGGTTGTTGCATTGAAGTAGATCCAATTAGAGATGATGCCCTCGCTCTTTCTTAAAAGGAGCAGCTACGGCTGGAGCCAAAGAGAGTTGCTTCAGCAACCAAGCGAAACGTGAAGGAATTGGCAAAGAAGAGTGTCCATGTACCATGCATACAGACCATACATGCAAAGACAATTCAGAATTTCTTTGGGAATGGATGTCGAACATCGCAAATATTGTGTAGTAGTGGTACACATTTCAAGTCTAAATTTGGGAGGCATTACGGAATGCGGAAACACAGGACAGACCCATCCGACTCCTTGAATCTCCCGTTATTCAGTGTTGTGAAACGTCCGTTGCTTGCGCTCTCTCTTCTGTCGTGCTTCAGGACGCTTGTTTGGTGATTCTCTACTGTTGCCACTGTATTTGCTATCTACTATTACCTCTGTCCCAAATTACTTGTGTCTTAGATTTGTCTAGATACGGTTGTATCTACCACTAAAACATCTCTAAATACATATATATTTAAGACAGACAAATTTAAGACAATTAATTTGAGACGGAGGGATCACAATCTTTAATTGAAATCATCGAAAGTTTTATTTCATAGTTTTTCTGAGAAACCACCGTTAGTTTTTTATGGTACTGTAAATAAATTTTTTAGCAAACATATGGTTTCTTTCGTTTAAATAATTCCCGCACGATTCTCAAAAAAAATAAAATAATTCCCGCACAAGAGAGATAGACCAATCTCTGGCCCACTTCCTTCCTGAGCTCACGCTATCATGTGTTGCCAGCGGCCGTCCTCATCAAAAGAAAGAAAAAAACGTCCTGCCAGCTGCCATGCTAGCCGCCCTCTCTCTCGGCTCTCTCTGGCGGAACTCTCTGGCTCCCTTCTCCCTTCATCTGCTAGTTATTGCTGCATGCAGTACGTGTGGATGCGTCCTGGCTTTGATGATTCACTGCATCCATGAATCAATTCGATCATATTTATCCTTCCGTCTAGATGTGGAAGTCACCTTACGAAAACCAAATAATTTCAAAACATTTAGGCACGATACATTACTCCCTCCTTGTTTCTTGTTTTGTGACATATCAACCAATAAGAGATGTGGGCTGTGCATGCTTTCAATCACTTGAGAATATCAAACATGACATGCATTGGTTAGTTCATCGCATGCAATGCTATTAGTTAGCAAAAAGATATTAAGTTTTCTCGTTTTTCTCTTCGCCTTGGTCGCGATGCACAACGTAAGATGACTTACACACTTAAGAGCAAAGCTAATAGAAGAGCCGGCTGCCGGCTCTATAGCACTGCCAGGTCAGCTATATAGCCTGCTTATATAATAAACTGGCTGTAGATTAGCTATAGTATTTAATGCTTGCATCAAGAAAGATGCAGAGGAAGGCATACTGATTGGCTGGCGCTTGCCTTTAGTCATTGTGCGGGCTGCATGTTGGCTCGATTCCATTGGACCTTGTGCTATCGCTAGCGATTGACGAAGCGCCGGCGCCCATCTCACTTCTACTTTTTCTCTCCTCCAGTTAAGATTTTGCTGATGTGGAACATCTTATAGCCAACTAACTAGAACCTATTTATACTTGCCATAAGCGAAGGGAGTACTGCGGATGGACCCACGACTCACGACGTGTACTACCAACGATCAAAGATTGTAAATATGCTTTTAAAATAAATGGTAAGCTAATAATTATGTCAGATGTTACGCAATAGATCGAGTTGCATGTGCTAATCTGCCGCGTTTGTAGTTGGAACGGAATCATGAAATTATCTTCCATAGGTCCTGGATGCTCTTTAATTGTACTAGCTTAACAAACGCCGCAGCGGACTACTCCCTCTGTAAATAAATATAAAAGCATTTAAATCACTATTTTAGTAATCTAAACGCTCTTATGTTTCTTTACGGATAGAGTATCTGTTAATTGTTCAGTGAAGGCATTTCCTCCAGCATTGCTCCATGAAGTGAAGACTGACATGCGAGGTAGCTGACAGTTCCCTCATGATCATATAGAGATATATGCTACAGATTCCATTTAGTAAAACAAATGGATTGGAATTTGATTCTTGCCTTTTTTTCCGACTTGCTTGTGTCAAAATGGCAGGAGTCCGGCAGAGCGCTAGTGTTGCATCTATGCGCGCCATGGAGCCGGCAGATGCAGCCGCGGCAGGGAGTAGCTCGGGCGGCGCCCATGGTGTTCTTCTGGGGTTGTGGAGGCGACGGTGGTCTCGGACTGCTCGTGCTCAGCAGGGGCGCCCTTGTCGAGCGTCACCGCTGCTAGCGCGCCCGTGGCCAACGGCCCGAATCACGGCCAGAGCAACGGCGAGCTGAGGGGCGGTTCGTGTGGTGGCTGGCGGAGCAGCTCGGCACGACGCCGCTGCCGCCTGACGCAAACATCGCAGGGCATCCATGGGAACGTGTGCGTCTTCGTCCCTGTATGCGCAGGGTACTTGGTGGCGCCCATGACGGTGTCCAGCTGGACGCAGTGCGTGCTGGGCGGGGACGAACCAGCGCCCATGGTCGACTGGAATTCAAGGCCGTGGATTCGCCGCCGTGAAGCTCCAAGTTATCATCGCCACTGCTGCTCCCAGATTGTAGCTCGCCCAACCACAGGCGGCGGGGTCAGGCTGCTCTCCTTCCACGGCAATACATCGAACAGGTAATGGACAAGAAGTTAAAGATGGGAAGAACATGATCATGTAGTCAATGACAGGGGGGTCCACATCTCATCTGCCACTTAAGCTGTTCAATTTTTTTTCGTGCTTCGTCTTTGCCATGTCAGCCCGACAAGTGGGTCCAACTTGTCGGTTCCGCTGTTTTCACGATTAAATCAGACAATCAGTGTTCTCTGTTATATGTTAGGCGCAAATATGATGGTTTCTTGTGCCCTGCCTTAAATGTGGTACCAAATTGTTATCCTAGCCTCAAATATGATGGTTTTGAGTAAAAAAAACTCTGCCTCCGCTGGTCTTAAATCTTAATCTGAAACTCATCATTGGCTGTCCTCCCAATGTTCTTATTAACAGTGTACTTTTGGCTGTGGTCATATTCTCTTTTATTCTCGAGATGGGTGATCGTATTCATACTAGCTATCAGCATACAAAGTTTCCCATTTTTTGAGATATCACCATTAACCATTATTTTATTGCTTTTCCTTGTGTACATAATATGTGTATCCGAAGATCACTTCCCACAGCAGAAGATATCATTTTCATTTGCCACTCATTTTGTTTGGGACAAATGGGACCTAAAATGGCAGGGTCACTTCTGGTGACAAATGCTGGCAAATAAAAATTGGGCAATGCTATACACACGGGCAACAATTTTATGGGGTTCATGGATTGGCTGAGGTGGTTTTTTTTAATTGGGTTCAAATCAGGATGAGCGGCCCCACCCCAGCTGAAAATCAGGGGGCAGTTTAATTAAGGAAAGAACCCGTATTAACCTGTAAGAGTCCGTGAGTCTAGCATTTTTGATAAAAATTACTTTTCAAAAGTCTTGTTCACTGTGGTAACAATACAAATAGTTGACCCTTATTCAGGAACATAGGTGTGAACTAAGAGACCCGCTTCGGGACACCCCCCCCCCCCCCCACAAAACGTATAAAGGGCAATATGGACTTTTAACAATAGTACTACTAATTTTCATATGTATGATGAATCGTCTATGAAATACGTCAACTCGCCCTCTCATCATGGGCCGACCCAATTACACTTTTTTTTCTCTTATGTAAGTGTTCAAAAAATATGCAACAGGCAACATCGAACTAGAGACCTCCGGCAATCGTATGTACCGCGATACCAGAAGATCAACTTAGCGATTGTGACAAATTCTGGTATGACTGCACTATTAGTACCTTCGTCTGGGTGGCCGCTGGATTAACATTGTGTTGTTCGTACGATCTGATACGATGGTTAGGCGCTGAAATTTTCCTTCCTAAATCAGTGCTTCTAGTAATCACTCCCACGTACTCCCTCCGTCCCAAAATAAATATCTCAACCTTAGTACAACTTTTTACTAGCTCTAGTATAAAGTTGAGACACTTATTTTGGGACGGAGGGAGTATATAGCATCTCCTCCCTCTAGTTTCCCCATCGAGGCATCGATAATTAATTTTGTGCTTCTAGTAGCAAACTAGTAACTGGTCCCAGAAATTACGCTAATTGTTTTGGTAGGTTGTGACTGCTTCCAACAAACAAACACAAAAATAATGCTTCCCACAAATTACATATTTTCTTCCGAGTTTTTCTATGGGACAGATGTGCTTCCGATAAATAAACAAATAAAGAAAATCAATTGCTTCTGGATGTTTTTTCTTAGCAACTCAAACGTCATGGAAACATTTTTTCTTCCGATAGAAGCACATGGAATGGAAACATATTATTCAGAAAAATATGCTTCCAAAATAAAGGTACTCCAAAAATTCGTACCATATGTATATATTCTCAACTAAAAAAACAAGTGTATATATTCTCAATTGAAACTAGGA